>JABTTQ020003014.1:0-85376 GCA_016081115.2 Rehmannia glutinosa
TAAAAGTAAGTATTATGCATTGTGAACCTATAGTTTTATTTTTCATATTTATTTTCATTATTCATATAAATCTATACTAAATTGAGAGAGGAAACAAGATGATTTTAAAACAAAAATAAAAAATATAAGTAAAATAGTTAATTTTAAGTGCTCTTAACTAACTCAAAACGATTAGTTTTAATAATAGTATAATATAATAACCAAAGTATTGGTCATTAATATTAATATATAAAAATCCTATGAAGATAGATATGCCTATAACCTTTCACATTCAAATTTATTTAACTAAAATAAAATATTTTCAAATGATAGAATTTTAAACATATTTTATTCATATTAGTTAAGTATGCAACCCGATATATTTACTTACAAGATCAACTATTATTTAAGTAAAATTACTAAGTTATATTATATTTCACTAAACTCATAATTGATACAAAATGATTTCATAGAATAACGTTTTTTAGTTGTAGTCATTTTAAGTTATTTTAATATCCATTGTATTTATTTATTTATAATACCTTTTAAGATATAGTTCATGCAATATATAAGTTCAATTCTAATATTGTAGGTTTTATGTTAAGATCAAAAATACATGAACAACATTCACAATAAATTTAAAATAATTTATTCAATATTAATTGCAATAATTAAGTTTATATTTTTAATTAAAAATTACTTAAAATTATTTGGATCACGTGCAATGCACGTTCACCTTACTAGTGCATGCAAATGTATCAATTATATACAATTTTAAGCCCCTAAATGCATGTATATTTTTACAAGTATCAAGCGGTTGAACATGTAATAGACAAATAATTTGTGTATATTATGTGGGAAAATGGAATGAAGAATACACGGAGATTTTCATTACCCATTGTTGTGTTTTACATATTGTTCTAATTTGCATCTTTCTCAATGTATATTTGTATTATTATTTCATATCATTTGAAGTAGAAATTATCTACAATACTTTATGAACACAAATCTATAGCTAATTTTCAACACTTTTGGTAAGTGTGGTAAGTTTTGTTCGTTTCTTGATTTGAAATATCATTATGGCTAATCTTGCAAAACTTGACTTTATTGCTCATGATATTACTAGAAAAATTATCACTATAACATAAGTGGCATGAGGTATCACCCAAAAGATATTACCAAATAGAAATAAAATGTTACTTTATAGACAAATATAAGATCTGTTTACGGTGATGCACTTACATGTGCTACATATAGTGCAAGGTATCACTTTTATTAGTTTTAAGTGACACTCTTTCTAAGTGCTACATTGAGTTCTCTATTTGTATCACTTTAAAGAAACACTTCTAAAGTCTTACATATGAATCACTACAAGAAATCCGGTCAAAGACATCGGTTTATAGCCGATGTCTATGTAAAAATCAACCGATATCGTAATCGATGATGTTAAAAGTATAGCTTTTCAGCATCGGTTTTAAGGATACAAAAAGCGATGTTTTTGACTTCTTTGAGATCGGTGGAAAACCGATGTTATAAATGATTTGACATCGGTCTGTAACTGATTTTGTTCTTACAAAAATGATGTTATTGTATTGGGTTCAACATCAATTTTGGTAGAACAACATCGGTTACAGACCGATGTGTTAAATCTTTTAGAAATCGGCCATAAACCGATGTTGAATAGCTAAACAATAATTATTTTTTAATTTAAAAACAATTGCCCACCATTTTATTGAAATGGTTTTGCATCAACAATCATCTCCCTCACAACGGGAGAAATAACCATCACACCACCAGAGCAAGTATATAACAACCATCAAACATGAAAGCAAGAAACAACATATCTTTAATGCTAATTCATCCAATCACATCAAAATAATTTCCAAAAGGATAACACTAGTATCAACAAGTCCAAACAACGCATACTAAACTACATAACTTCAAAAGTGTCAATATACCAATTAACATCAAGTATAAGCACATGATCAATACATGCACTACACACATAAATATAATAATTTCAAAATGGTATAATAATATCCAGTTTCTCAATATTTTAAAGAAGGCATCAAAAGACTCCAAATTCGCTAACTTCTCCGCCTTCATGCAAAAACTAGATGAGCTGAATCATCCAGGAGTACAAAATGTACAACTAACAACTATTACTTCTGATCACCTGCACAATACAATTAAGAGATTATAACTCAAAAGCAGAAAGTAATTCAAATTTTAAAGACATGCATAATAAAATACTCGAAATAAATCTATCTAACAATTTTAAGTATTCAATAATATTAGAGGAAATACTGACCAAGACATGTATAATAATATTGTTTATTTCAAATACACCTTGCATAGGTGTAATACATCCATTTAAAATACTCGAAATAAATCTATCTAATGGTAATGCAGTTTGATGCACAAGCATATTAATTAACAACAAAAAGCCAATGCTAGCAAAAGGTTCAGCACCATAACTAACTAACAATGTGAATCAGAAGATAAAGAGCATCATGATATAGTAAAAGAAAATGAGCAGAGCACTTACTTGTAGATGCAACAATTTCAAACGTGGTAAGTTTGCCTCTAGAAATTGGATAAGGGTTTATCTCTAGCCCACTGACCTTGACAACATAGTCCTTATCTGCAATTTATTCAAATGACAAAGGCTGACAAATATGCAACAAAAAGAAGCAGCACAATTGAAGAATTTACTTTCACAAAAAATATTTTTTATCTAGAACAGGACAATGTTATATCAAAGTAGAACAGAACATCATTTACTATTCGAGTGTAAACCAAGGGTGTGTTTCAGATTTAGGTTTAATTACAAGTATAACACCTTGGAAGAAAATAACATAGTCAACATCAAAAAGAAACATCAAAACTGATTCAGATTAACTTTATCAATATTACCAAGCAATCAAAAGCATATACAGGTCCAGACAAATTTTATCCATTAGCATGCTAATAATCACTAAATTTTATATTAATTAGTGCTAAGATAGATTATTCTTTATCAAGTAACACACTCACAAGCAACAGTTGGATCAAGCTATATATTCTCAGAAAGTATAATAATCTAGTAGCAGACAAAAACGAGAAACCAACCCCACCTGAATAGAGACTCTTAATACGTATCAATTAGCAAGAGAAAAGCGTTAAATAAACAAAACAAGGGAATCAATTCAACTTGTAATTGAAACACAACGAGAACAAGGTCAAGACCAAGATATAATATCCAGGCAATGAACCAGAGACTACTATTATACTATAACATGTATATATCAATACAAACATCAAAATGATGTCCTAAAGCTTCCCTATAACAGAAAATTGTTCTTGAAATATGCCTTACCCAATAATCTGGGGCTCATCATCATCATCACTACAGTCATCGTCATCATCCCTGCTCAATTTTGCATACTCTTCAAGCGATGATGCAGTACATAATTCACCAGCCTTGCTCTCATCATTCTTTGGAGTTGTACGAGCTCTGATATTTTCCTTTGTTCATCTGTCAATACATGAGTTTAACAATCTGGATGTAAGCCGACAACTCCCCAAATCCAACAGTAAAACAAAATTTTTTTTAAAAAGGGATAATAATTACAAAAACTACTCCTAAAGTTTAGCCTAATTACAAAAAACTACAATTATTTTCTTTCAAAATAACAGAAACCTCCTTTAGGTGTTACAAACACCCATTGAGGTTTGTATTTACCCAACAAACACCCCCTTCATGATGAAATTTGTAAAGTAGAAATAAATGCCAAGTGGATATTCATAATTTTGAAAGGTAACTGTGTTTTTTTTCTAATTAGGCTAAACCTCAAAGGTAATTTTTGTAATTAGCCCAAAATAAAAATAAACTGGGAGCTAACTAGCTAAGTTTTACTTCGATGGACCTTTACGGCTGCTCATCTCCATAATCTTGACATAAGACTAAAGTAACTCAAGTAATATTCTAGACAGACTGAGATCAAGCATAATGAAAGAGTGTCTTCAAGATATCTTGGTACATGCATTATGGGGAAAATCAAAATACAAGGGCTCAAGAAACAATTCAGAAGACAGACCAAATGAGATATGTATCTTCTATCTTCCAAACACACGTATAAACAATACTTCATCTCATAACTAAAGCAAATCTTTGAACTTTTACACTTTGCATCGACTTATATTTCCCAGAGCTAAACATATTTATCCTTCTCCAAGTCCACGGGTTATTTAGAACATATCCTCAGCTAGTTATATGGATATTGTCTTGTGTAATGGAGATATAGTTTATCTTATTAAAATCCTGCTTAAATCTCTTAAAAGCACTTATGTAATTATTTACCAACAATTTTTACTGATAATTAACACCAAAAGTATTTTTTTTTTTTTTTTTATCATAGCTGCAACACTAAGCAACTACTATTAGATTTACCATTTTCTCACATGGAAGGTAAATGGTTCTTCCAAATGTTATAGGATTATAATATTAGATTACAGAAATCAAACATGATTCGCAGATTGTATTTGCTCTGGTCTTTATCAAATAATGCATTGTATGCCGAAAAGAGTTTGTTAAATTGATGTTCCAAAACTTAGTTGGTAGTTAATATGTCCGTGGCAACAGCTTACTCCTCGAGACATAAGCTGGTAAATTTTGGATTCAACAATCACACAGTGGATAACAAGAACCGGTTGCTCATCTACCCCATCTAGCACGTATACACAGTATAAATATATAAAATTTGAATCTTATCAAGATAATTGCACTCATAAATGGACCTTCATGCATATTAGACCACGCTACATGATGTCTAAAATGTCAAAAGCCCAGATTAGTTCCACAATGGCCATACCTCCGTTAGGACCAAGGGAATGCTCAACCATGACATCACTGAGCTTAATTAGATCCTCGACATTTATAGCACATTCATATCTTCATCATATAAGGAAATAACTCGTTTAATAGCCCAATACACAAAAAAAAAAAACACACAATTTGTGAGCCGCGAAAACACATGAACCAATGGCATAAATCAATAAGCAAATTCGTAGAAGCCTAAAAAAGAAGTAATGAAATGGATACGGCAAAGCATCATTCGCGGGATCCAAATTGATCACTGCAACCTTCCTGCAAATCAATCAAAAACAAAGATTTGGGTATTTTACTAATTAAAATGACTCAAAAAATAAACAGCCGAAATAAGTCCAAAAATCTCAACATGTAAACAGAAGAAGAGTTTCTCTAGAAGGTCACACTTAGAAACTCGGTGCGTCAATAGAGTCACACAATAAAACTCAGTACAGTAACAGTTGATACATAAACAGATACACATATCATAAATTTTCAGTTGGAAGCAAGAAATAAAGGCAAAGATTGAGAATGGGTACCTTCGCACTCCTTATCAACAACGAGCTCTATACTTTCGACTGGGCTTGCGGGAATGGAGTTCAACTACGGATTTTCAAAAATATAAAATTTCGATTAGGGTTTTTGGTTGGTGTGGAGGGACGAAAATGAAGGGCTAAGGAAAAACAAGGGGATTAATTGAAGATGAGAAGATGAGCGACGGATTGGGACAGACGGCAATTGAAGATGGAGTGAAGGTGAGCGATTCGGAAAACGGCGGAGATGAAGATGGAGTTGTGAAGGTGAGCGGCAGAGGAGCGACCGAATTTTCTAAGGGTTTGGGTATTATTCTTTTTTTTTTTTCAAGTGGAATGGGCCTCGTAGGATTTTCTTAGTTAATTTTGGGTAATTTTAATTTTAATTTTTTTTTAGGAATAATTACAAAAAGTACCCCTAAGGTTTGACCTAATTACTAAAAACCTATCTAACTTTCAAAATTATAAAAAATACCCATGCGGTTTGATTGATGTTAAAATTAAGGGCAGATATCTAGAAATTGTCAAAGCAGGTCGGGCCTGTTGTCGCTTCCGCCCACCCCGCCTAAGGTAGGGGGTGGGTTGAGTATTTAGTAGCCCGCCAAAGGGTGGGTCTAAATGGGCTAGCCCGTCGTGGGCCACGGGCTTGGCGGGCGGGCGGGCACGGGCAAATGAGCTAGCTCCGCGTAAATTAAAAAAAAAGGAAAAAAAGAAAAAATAGATAAAAAAATAGTATAATCGATATTTTATATTTTTATCTCTTATAAAAGTGTATATAATATTTTTATAAAATATGTATTTGTTATCCATTAGTATATTAATTCATTAAAATTAATAATATAAATAGAAAAATATTTTTTTCATTTTTTTATTTTTTTTTAATTTTTGGCGAGCCATTGCTTCAACCCCACCCTCAAGGCCATTGGGTTGGGTTGGTTTTTTTGGCCCGCCCGCCCCGCCAAGTGGCGGGTTTTAGCGCACTCCGCCTGCTAGTTTCGACAATTTCTAGGGTATACTGCAATGATTTTATAAATATGAAGGGGGATTTTGAAATTATTTTGCTTATGAAGGAGTTAAACGTTAGATAAAATAAAACCTTAGAGTATTTTTGTAATTTCAAAAAATAGCTGGGTTATTTTGTAATTAGGTCAAACCTCAAGGGTACTTTTTGTAATTAACCCTTTATTTTAGAGTAATAATAATTGAGTTTTAACATCTAATTTAACTAAATGATGTTAATAGTGATGTTATAAACAAATATAAGGTGGTCAAAGACATCTGTTGGAATAACCGATCTTAAACATGATGTTATAAACCAAGAAAGGGGTGGTCAAAGACATCAGCTCCTAAAGACGATGTGTAATAGCGAAAAAATCCGCTCATACACATCGCTTCACTTAAAACATGATGTTGTATAGTGTAAGACATCATGAAATTCATGAAAACGATGTCTTTTAAGCGATGTCTTTGACCGGATTTCTTGTAGTGAATCTTATGTAAAACCTTTTTGTAGCACTTTTAACACTTTGAAAAAAATACTTCTAGAGTGTTACATACGAAACTTATGTACCACTTTTACAGCTTTTTTTTTTGCCCCGTAGAGCTTCGAACCCAAGACTTATTATGTGTGGAGGCGGCAATTAGCCACTAAACTAAATTGATTCTTATTACAATTTTCGTATTATTTTATATACACACATACTTATATTTAAATTATATTAAAATTGTATTATATGTATATATTATATACTTTATGTATTAAATAATATATTATGTAATATAATTAAAAGTCATATTGTACACTATATATATTAAAATTAATATTGCATAGTGTATATATTAAAAATTATATTATGTTATATATTAAAGAACATAATAAATATAAAAAATAAAATTATTGACTGATTAATTTTTCAACAATAAAAATAAAAAAAATCTAGTAATATGCAATTAAGTTACCAATAGATTAAAAAATCCTATTAGTAAAAAACAAAAATAATAAATAAATAATGAAAAGTAATTTACCGATAGAAAATATTCGTAAGTAATTACCGAGAGCATCAATTTTTGTGGATAAATATTTTATAAAAAATTAAATATAAAACTAAAAAAAGGTTACTGATTGAATTGATTTATGTCGGTAAAAATTAAAAATAATAATAATGAAATATTTACTTACGGATTTTTTGTCGGTATTACGATAGAATTAATTACCTCCATAAAAAAATAAAAAAATTAAAAGAAAAATAAAAAGACTTTATAAAAAGAAAATAAAAATTTAATAAAAAAAATAGAGTACATGACGTCTACAATTTTTACGTTTAATGCTGCTTTTATCTTTACATATTTTGTGATATCAATTAATAAATAAACGCTGGCTTGTTTAATAAAAGTAATATAATTTTGTGTTACCAAAAATATAGCCAAAAAAGTGTTACCTCATGTGATTCTTGTGTTTATGAAGTCTATGGCAATTGTGGCTCGTGGATCCTGGGCCGACATTCCACATGCTACATTAGAAGATACTCGAGAACGTGCTAAAACAACAACTAACTATGCCATTCAAAAATCTTCTAGAAATAGACGTCCTTCATTTAAATTGCATTTTTAAGTTTTTTTTTTCTTTTTTCTTTTTTCTGAAGTTTAACATTATTTTTCCTTTGCTACCTGATCGGCTTGTGATCATAATCTTTTCCTTCATTTTATATATTTCCATTTATTTAAAAACAATTAAGCCATAAAAGTGTTATAATTAATAAAATATAGTGTTACCCAGAGTATTTTTTAATTAAAGTGATACATATTTCTATTACATAAGAAATAACAAAAAAAGTGATAATTAAAAAGTGTTACTTATTTCAAAACAGTTACATATAAGCATTACATATTGATAAAGTGTTGCAAAAGAGTTGCATAAATATTGTAATGTAAAATTGTTAGAAACACATGTTACATAATGTGTCTTATGTAAAAAATGCTATAATATTTTTGTGTTATCTAATGTCATTTATGTTATAGTGTATATGTCATGGGTTTTAGATATTAAAATTCATTTAGATGTTAATGGTCTAGGTGATACTATCAAAGAAGAAAATAGTTTATTATGATCTTTCTTATCTTGATGAAAATCTGAAAATTGAATATCCTACAGTGAAAATCGATCCGTCGTTTGGAAAAGTTTGAAAGAAATATATGACCACCTGAAGATGGTTATACTTCCAAAAGCTCGATATAACTGGATCAAATTGAGATTTCAAGATTTGAAATCTATAAGTGATTTCTCCATGATGTTTCACTTTTAAGTTGAAATTATGTGTTCAAAACATCATTGATGAAGATGTTATTGAAAAACTGTTTCTCTACCTTTCATGCCTCGAGTTTGCTTCTCGGCTGACAATATTAAAAAAACCTAAAAAAAATTTCGACTTGATTTCGTGTTTTCTTGCAGTTAACCAAAATAATGAATTATTGATAAGAAAAATCATGAATCCCGATCTAGTGGCTCTACTTTATTCCTTGAAGTGAATGCCACTAGCTAAAGCTCATAATTTTAACCATTTCAAAGGTAGTGGGAGAGGTTGTGGTTGTAGTCGTGGAAAAAGTATTTCATATAATCATGGTGGTCAGAATAATACAAATTATGATAATACAAATAACCACCAGAAGTGGACTAGAGATGGTAAGAAAGGAAAAGAGAAAGTGATAACTCCAGAGACTAATGAGGAAATATGTTATCGATGTCCTATAAAAGGTCACTGGTCACGTACATGTTGTACAACCAAACATTTGGTGGAGCTTTATCTAGAATCTCTTCACAAGAAAGATAAAAATGATGAGACCACTTCCAAGCATGTGAAGACGACAATATTGGAGACATTAATGTGAATGTGACACACATATTTTGTCGATTTTTGTGAGCATCCACAGGGTAGGATTGATCATTTTATTGTGATGGGAATGTTTAAAGTATAATATCTATGGTCTAATTAGTATTTAAATATTTCATGCAAATGTGTCTTTGTTGTAAGTGTAAGAATATCCCGATTGTAATTATATGTACTTCCTAGATGAACATTCCCAGGTTGAACTTTTAATATGAAATAATAAATTTATTATCATAATATTTGTATTTATGATTTCAATCAAAAAAATATTAGTACAATTCTACTAAATCATTCACAATTTTCACATTAACTTTTTTTATCCTCCAACAGCTATATTAACGGTAAGAAAATGACTAAAAATATTAATTTTCAATCTATAAACATACCCACGTGTCATTAAACAGTTCATTCACATTCTTATATCTTCTTACAAATTCTCAATACTGTCATCTAATTTCATTTCTTCATTCAAAATGTTTGAATTCAACAGTAGCATTTCTTATCTTGATAGGCATAATGTATACCATTCTTGTTTTATTGGATAATTGATCGCGAATTTCTTACCGCAAGCGTACGGTGTCAAGTTTTAGTATAGGTTTTGAAAGTAGGGTTATCGTCTCCACAGGGATTGTTATCGAATTTTATACTAAGTACTATAATTAAAATAGCTTAATTCTATCTAGAAATCGAAAAGAGATGGATTGTTTATTAAACTAAAAATTAAATTAAGAATTGGTTCAGACAAATTATCAAACACGTAGAAAATGAATTCTAGAGGGTTGATTTCACCTAGTTATCCCCTATGTTCTCAATCCAGTTTATAAATCACAAGTTATTAATCTATAAGCCAATATTCCTACCGTTTATCACTTCCTCTCTCGAGTGCCAAGTGATTATAGGTTCCAATTTCTGATTTCGATATCTCTATAAAAATCATAAATTAAACCCTAATACGCTCAATGAATATTCATTCACCAACTTCAAAAGATTCATAAATCTCTCGATTCTATGAAACCCTAGGTTGTGCTATTCTAAGGTCATGTGTTCAACTACCTCTCTCGAGCGTCAAATTAAACACGCCAAACAATCTAAATTATTGATCAGATAATCCAGATGCAATCAAATCAAATAGCACAAATAGATTAATAAACATGCAAATTTCATTAACTAGAAATCAAAACATAGGTTCAAACATAAGTTACATCAATCCCCTAGAAAAATAGGTTTAGTTCATAATGGATGTACAAAAACTCATGAAGAAGTAATTATACATTGATAGGGTTCAACAAAGATGCTAGAAAAATAATTCGAGAATGATTAAAGGAAGAATCTTCTCTGTTTCGGAAGATAGATGCCTTGAATCTCGTCCCGAACTCTTTCTCCTTGCTCAAAATCGCCCCTTGTGCTCTCCAAAATGTCCAACCCTTGTTTGTACGTCACTTCTTCTATTTATAGGCTTGAAACCCTCAAAAATCCGTCAAAAAGGCCCAAAAAGAACTCAGCGCACATTCGGGCCCATCGAGTGCGCTGCTGCATCGGCTAGAATGGCGGCGCTGCAGGCCTCCTATGTATTGCCCTCTGCTGGTCGCTGCTGCAGCCCTTGGCCAGGGCGCTGCAGCGCACCCTCTTCCCCTGCCCCGCTGTACCAATTTCGACCCCCGCGCTGCGGCGCGGGGGTTTTGGCGCTATGGCTCTCGGTTTTACTCGATAATTCTCCGTTTTTCTGCTTCTAAAATGCGATCTTTACCTCCCAAACACGTTTTTCACCATTTTTGATCAATTTGGGCATCCAAGACTGTCCCGACTCTCAAACGACAACTAATAGCATGAATTCGACTCAAACGACACTAAAAATACCCGAAAACAACGCAAAATCCTAGTCTAGAATATTCAATACATTGGTATAAAACCAACTTAACAAATACCCCCAAACTTAGACGTTTGCTTGTTCTCAAGCAATTACAGACTATAAAAATCAACAAACATGAATGAAACAAAAATGAAGATGACTGACTTCAAACGGACTAACTGCAAAACTTCACAACCAAACTCATTCGTCAAATTCCGTTTCACTATCAATCAAGCACGCATTTTCACAATGTGATCATGAAGGTGGAATGTTCATGCTAACCCCGTTTTCATTATCCAGATAGACTCACAAAATCAAGTGTTTTCAAAATGATCCACTTTTTGAATATAGAGATGAGATGCTTACCGGACTCCATAGGCTTGTCTTTCACATTAATCTCCACTAATGTAGGCTAATGTAACACAAGGATCAATAGGACTTTTAAAGCTTGTAATGTGGGCTTAGGGTAAGGTAGGAAAATATAGGAAAAAGTGGCTCAAATCACCCAAACACACAATTAGCACTTCGAATCATCAATTAGCCCTACCCTTCACTTTTTGACATCCCCAATGTTTATGAACCTTCAATCCGCTGATTTTTCTCTTTTTTTTTCTCTTTTTTTGAACCCCAAACTTATTCTTTTGCGTACATGGGGTTTCATATTTTATTTTCTCGGGCAACTTCATTCAATTAAATTCACACCCTTCTCATCATACCCTCCTCAACTTCCAATATTTTTCTATACTTTGTGTGTATGAGTGATGGGTAATTAGGATATTCACATTTAGGCTCTGGGTATTAGATGGTTTGCCAAAGAAACGGGTTTATACGGCTCAAAGGGGACACTAGGGAAAATATACTACAAAGGTAGGCTTTTAGGCTCTGGCTTGTTCAAAGATGGCCTAAATCATTTCCTTAATGTTACTTCACCTAGGATTTCGCCTCGACTAGTGATCAGACAAGTTCTAGAATCCGGTGGGATCATAAAGGAAACACTCAATCGCATAATTTATCTCCAAATAAATCAACAGAGTTAAGCACATAGATGGAATTAATGGGAAGAAGAATAAATCACAGTTTAAACACATGCTCTCTTGACCGTTCAACTCATATTCGACAAATTCACTTAGTCATGCAGTTTCACAGTTTTACAAACGACCCGACTCGACTCTAGACTCTTCTTTTTTTTTGACTCAAGACTCGACTCGAAGAATAAAAATAGACTACACCCCCCAAACTTAAAACGACATTGTCCCTAATGGAGAGGTGGGAAAAAGGACTTTCCTGGTAGCCGAGGAGCGAAGGCTCCTTAAGTCATGTGGTACTACTACGTGTAGGAGGTGTCTCGTATAAGCTCACAATGCATCCTAGCGCACAAGTCCGTGGGTGTTATATGCCTCCGAGGTGCGGTCTTGTTCTTCCCATTCGCCTTAGTCTAGTCCCTCTTTGGTTTCGCATTTTTGCAACCTAGCAAGGTAGACAAGAAAACAAAACTCGTGGAACCAAAGAATTTGGTTATGGGTGAGAAATCGAAAATCAAAGCCCATACATAATGCACTCAAGTAGAAAATATAATGTCATGTCAAAAAGATAAGCATAGAAATGCAATATAGCACTAAACAATTTGAAACTATCATTGGGGCATTTCATCAAACACCTCATATGCATGAATTTGGACAAAGATAGTGAATGCAATGGATAACTCAATTCAATCCCAAAAATCAGCACCAAACCTAAGTCTAGCATGAGCAACCAATCCACAATCCACAAATCAACAACAATTATCCTAGCACTACTACAATCCAACCACACAACAATCACAAGATGGGGAAAATGGGGTGGGTTTTGGAAAGTTGCAAACTTACCAAATAATGAGTGAATGAGATGAAGATGGTGTGTGAGGTGGTAGAGTGCTCCTTTGTGAAGATGGAGTGAGATATGTGGGATTTGCACAAATAAAAGGGGTGGGGTATGATGCAACTTATTACTCCTAAGAATGCCAAAACTAAAAAAAAAAAACAAAAACAAAAACAACTACTAAACTAAATTAAAACTAAGAAAGCAATAAAAGGGGCTTGGGTTGCCTCCCAAGAAGCGCTAAGTTTACAGTCTTCAGCCAGACTATGTCAGATTATCCTCAAGTTGGGGCTCCAATAGGCATGTTATTCACATTGCCCTTAGAAACTTCCCAACCTCCTATGTCTTTAGTTATATTCCCAACCATCTGCTTACCATCCTTTAATTCAAATTTTAGCCTGTTGGTTGGATGGATGGTGAATACAACTTTCTCTTGATTTACCCGCAATGTTAGCTCTCCCATTTCTACATCGATCAAAGCCCTTGCTGTGGCTAAAAATGGCCGCCCAAAGATTATAGGTATTTTCTTCTCCTCGTTCGCCCAACACTACAAAATCCGGGAGAAAACAAATTTATTAATTCTTACCAATACGTCTTCAATGATTCCCCACGGATAGGCGATGGATCGATCGTACGAAATGCAAAGTGATGTTGGACGGCTTCACCTCACCGAGCCCATACTTCGTCACATCAAAGAAGAGATATCGATTCATCTTTGGACCCAAGATCACAAAGTGGTTTCTCAAAGAAAACTCCTCCAATAGTACAAGGAATAGTGAAACTCCCTGGATCCTTCATTTTCTGAGGTAGTTTACTTTGGACTATTGCACTACACTCCTCTGTCAAATAGACAGTCTCAAAATCTTTCAACTTCATTTTCTTGGATTCCATTGGTTTCGCATAAATAGGTGATTCTTCGGGAGCAGGCTGAATTTTTGCTTCCTTTTCTGCGTAAATTGCATTGCAGTGCTCTCTCGGATTAACCTCTGTATCACTTGGGAACTTCCCCTTCTGCTGCAATGAATTCACGGCTGTAGCCAAATGACCCATTTGTGTCTCGATCGACCTAATATGCGTTTCCATTGTGCTCATCTTAGTATTCAGACCATCAATCTGCGCCTCACTCCTATTCATTCAATTCCTTGTCTCTCCGATGAATGAGCCGAGCATCTCCTCAAGCGATCGCTTTTCACCTCCGAGTGCATTGAACCGGATGGGTTTGGATAACCCGGAAGTGGATTCAATACATTCCTGTTGTTGCTATAAGAGAGATTCTCATGATTGTGAAGTCCTGGGTTGTAGTGAGTTGGTACTAAATTACCTCGGTTATTAAAATCCCGGTTATTCACATAATTGGCTTGCTCGACCTCGTGAGTGGCGGCCTGCGTGAACGGTGCGGGTGGGAGTGCGGCTTCTTTGTGGTGTGCCGCCGGTATTCATGATTGCCAATTGCTTTGTCGACTCGAGATTTGAGCCGCAAAGCCGACATTGTATCCATTTCAAGAACACCTAAGAATCGGCCGGTCCGATCTCTCGGAAGGCCATTGATAGTCGTTTGTGGCCATTTCTTCAAGTAGAAGTAAGGCCTCGGTCGGTGTTTTAGCCATCAATGTACCTCCCGATGCCGCATCTAAGTATCGCCCTCGTAAGCCAATTCACCCATTGTAGAAAATCAACCTCACGCGGTCTGCATAACCATGTCTGTGGGCATCTCCGCAACAGATCTTTAAATCGCTCCCAAGCTTCGTATAATGGCTCAAAATCAACTGTTGAACGGGCTATCTCGCTCTTTAGTTGGAGTGTCTTTGTGGGAGGGAAAAATTTTGCTAAGAATTTTTTGAGTCGATCATCCGGCTCTGAATAATACTCCCGGGGCGAACGCGTCAGAACCACCGCCCGGCCTTATCCCGAAGTGAAAACGGGAAAAGCCTCAACCGAATGGCCTCATCAGTCACACCATTCATCTTAATGGTGTCGCAAATCTCCAAGAATGTGGCGGATGTGTATTCGGATCATCCACCTGGACTCCCCCAAATCGATTTGAACCATGCTTATGAGGCCCGGTTTCAATTCAAATTATTTGCATTAATGGCCGACGACAAGTGCGAGTAATTCAGTTCACGGTGGGCGTAAAGTAATCCGGATTGCCCTTTCGTGCCTCAGTGTGGTGGCACGTTTACGACCCGATTTCGCGTTATTCTCATTGTCTATGTCGCCCGCCATTGCTCGATTTCGTGCTCGCTTTGCTGCTCGGATTGCTCAAGTGTCCTTTCAATCTCGGATCAAAAGGAAGCAAATTAATATCTTTGGAATCTCGCATAAACAGACAAGTCAAATGAGAAAAACGAAATTTTAATTCCTATACTAGTCTAGATTAGGATTAAGACTACGTGGTAATAGTATTAGTTTAAAATAGGATAAAACAACCCCGAACGGCGCCAAACACTTGATCGCGAATTTCTTACCGCAATCGTGTCAAGTTTTAGTATAGGTTTTGAAAGTAGGGTTATCGTCTCCACGGAGGATTGTTATCGAATTTTATACTAAGTACTATAATTAAAATAGCTTAATTCTATCTAGAAATCGAAAAGAGATGGATTGTTTATTAAACTAAAAATTAAACTAAGAATTGGTTGACATAAATTATCAAACACGTAGAAAATGAATTCTAGAGGGTTGATTTCACCTAGTTATCCCCTATGTTCTCAATCCAGTTTATAAATCACAAGTTATTAATCTATAAGCCAATATTCCTACCGTTTATCACTTCCTCTCTCGAAAGTGCCAAGTGATTATAGGTTCCAATTTCGATTTCGATATCTCTATAAAAATCATAAATTAAACCCTAATACGCTCAATGAATATTCATTCACCAACTTCAAAAGATTCATAAATCTCTCGATTCTATGAAACCCTAGGTTGTGCTATTCTAAGGTCATGTGTTCAACTACCTCTCGAGCGTCAAATTAAACACGCCAAACAATCTAAATTATTGATCGAGATAATCCAGATGCAATCAAATCAAATAGCACTAATAGATTAATAAACATGCAAATTTCATTAACTAGAAATCAAAACATAGGTTCAAACATAAGTTACATCAATCCCCTAGAAAAATAGGTTTAGTTCATAATGGATGTACAAAAACTCATGAAGAAGTAATTATACATTGATAGGGTTCAACAAAGATGCTAGAAAAATAATTCAGAATGATTAAAGGAAGAATCTTCTCTGTTTCCAGAAGATAGATGCCTTCGAATCTCGTCCCGAACTCTTTCTCCTTGCTCAAAATCGTCCCTTGTGCTCTCCAAAATGTCCAACCCCTTGTTTGTACGTCACTTCTTCTATTTATAGGCTTGAAACCCTCAAAAATCCGTCCAAAAAGGCCCCAAAAGAACTCAGCGCACATTCAGGCCCATCGGCGCTGCCGCATGCTTAGAATGGCGCGGCTGCAGCCTCCTATGTATTGCCCCTCCGGGTCGCGCGCTGCAGCCCAGCTTGGCTGGCGCTGCAGGTGCACCCTCTTCCCCGCCACAGACCAATTTCGACCCCTGACCAAGCGGGGGTTTTTAAGGCCATGGCTCTCGGTTTTACTCGATAATTCTCCGTTTTTCTGCTTCTAAAATGCGATCTTTACCTCCCAAACACGTTTTTCACCATTTTTGATCAATTTGGGCATCCAAGACTGTCCCGACTCTCAAACGACAACTAATAGCATGAATTCGACTCAAACGACACTAAAAATACCTCGAAAAACAACGCAAAATCCTAGTCTAGAATATTCAATACATTGGTATAAAACCAACTTAACAAATACCCCCAAACTTAGACGTTTGCTTGTCCTCAAGCAATTACAGACTATAAAAATCAACAAACATGAATGAAACAAAAATGAAGATGACTGACTTCAAACGGACTAACTGCAAAACTTCACAACCAAACTCATTCGTCAAATTCCGTTTCACTATCAATCAAGCACGCATTTTCACAATGTGATCATGAAGGTGGAATGTTCATGCTAACCCGTTTTCATTATCCGATAGACTCACGCAATCAAGTGTTTTCAAAATGATCCACTTTTTGAATATAGAGATGAGATGCTTACAGGACTCCATAGCTTGTCTTTCACATTAATCTCCACTAATGTAGGCTAATGTAACACAAGGATCAATAGGACTTTTAAAGCTTGTAATGTGGGCTTAGGGTAAGGTAGGAAAATATAGGAAAAAGTGGCTCAAATCACCCAAACACACAATTAGCACTTCGAATCATCAATTAGCCCTACCCTTCACTTTTTGACATCCCCAATGTTTATGAACCTTCAATCCGCTGATTTTTCTCTTTTTTTTTCTTTTTTTTTTCGGAACCCCCAAACTTATTCTTTTGCGTACATGGGGTTTCATATTTTATTTTCTCGGGCAACTTCATTCAATTAAATTCACACCCTTCTCATCATACCCTCCTCAACTTCCAATATTTTTCTATACTTTGTGTGTATGAGTGATGGGTAATTAGGATATTCACATTTAGGCTCTGGGTATTAGATGGTTTGCCAAAGAAACGGGTTTATACGGCTCAAAGGGGGACACTAGGGAAAATATACTACAAAGGTAGGCTTTTAGGCTCTGGCTTGTTCAAAGATGGCCTAAATCATTTCCTTAATGTTACTTCACCTAGGATTTCGCCTCGACTAGTGATCAGACAAGTTCTAGAATCCGGTGGGATCATAAAGGAAACACTCAATCGCATAATTTATCTCCAAATAAATCAACAGAGTTAAGCACATAGATGGAATTAATGGGAAGAAGAATAAATCACAGTTTAAACACATGCTCTCTTGACCGTTCAACTCATATTCGACAAATTCACTTAGTCATACAGTTTCACAGTTTTACAAACGACCCGACTCGACTCTAGACTCTTTTTTTTTTTTTCTTTTTTTTTGACTCAAGACTCGACTCGAAGAATAAAAACAGACTACACCCCCCAAACTTAAAACGACATTGTCCCTAATGGAGAGGTGGGAAAAAGGACTTTCCTGGTAGCCGAGGAGCGAAGGCTCCTTAAGTCATGTGGTACTACTACGTGTAAGAGGTGTCTCGTATAAGCTCACAATGCATCCTAGCGCACAAGTCCGTGGGTGTTATATGCCTCCGAGGTGCGGTCTTGTTCTTCCCATTCGCCTTAGTCTAGTCCCTCTTTGGTTTCGCATTTTTGCAACCTAGCAAGGTAGACAAGAAAACAAAACTCGTGGAACCAAGGAAATCGGTTATGGGTGAGAAATCGAAAATCAAAGCCCATACATAATGCACTCAAGTAGAAAATATAATGTCATGTCAAAAAGATAAGCATAGAAATGCAATATAGCACTAAACAATTTGAAACTATCATTGGGGCATTTCATCAAACACCTCATATGCATGAATTTGGACAAAGATAGTGAATGCAATGGATAACTCAATTCAATCCCAAAAATCAGCACCAAACCTAAGTCTAGCATGAGCAACCAATCCACAATCCACAAATCAACAACAATTATCCTAGCACTACTACAATCCAACCACACAACAATCACAAGATGGGGAAAATGGGGTGGGTTTTGGAAAGTTGCAAACTTACCAAATAATGAGTGAATGAGATGAAGATGGTGTGTGAGGTGGTAGAGTGCTCCTTTGTGAAGATGGAGTGAGATATGTGGGATTTGCACAAATAAAAGGGGTGGGGTATGATGCAACTTATTACTCCTAAGAATGCCAAAACTAAAAAAAAAAACAAAAACAAAAACAACTACTAAACTAAATTAAAACTAAGAAAGCAATAAAAGGGGCTTGGGTTGCCTCCCAAGAAGCGCTAAGTTTGATCTTGACTATGTCGATTATCCTCAAGTTGGGGCTCCAATAGGCATGTTATTCACATTGCCCTTAGAAACTTCCCAACCTCCTATGTCTTTAGTTATATTCCCAACCATCTGCTTACCATCCTTTAATTCAAATTTTAGCCTGTTGGTTGGATGGATGGTGAATACAACTTTCTCTTGATTTACCCGCAATGTTAGCTCTCCCATTTCTACATCGATCAAAGCCCTTGCTGTGGCTAAAAATGGCCGCCCAAAGATTATAGGTATTTTCTTTTCCTCGTTCGCGTCCAACACTACAAAATCCACAGGAAAAACAAATTTATTAATTCTTACCAATACGTCTTCAATGATTCCCCACGGATAGGCGATGGATCGATCGTGAACCGCAAAGTGATGTTGGACGGCTTCACCTCACCGAGCCCATACTTCGTCACATCGAAGAGATATCAGATTCACACTGGACCCAAGATCACAAAGTGGTTTCTCAAAGAAAACTCCTCCAATAGTACAAGGAATAGTGAAACTCCCTGGATCCTTCATTTTCTGAGGTAGTTTACTTTGGACTATTGCACTACACTCCTCTGTCAAATAGACAGTCTCAAAATCTTCCAACTTCATTTTCTTGGATTCCATTGGTTTCGCATAAATAGGTGATTCTTCGGGAGCAGGCTGAATTTTTGCTTCCTTTTCTGCGTAAATTGCATTGCAGTGCTCTCTCGGATTAACCTCGTATCACTGGGAACTTCCCCTTCTTTAATGAATTCTACCAGAGCTAATCGACCCATTTGTGTCTTGATCGACCTAATATGCGTTTCCATTGTGCTCATCTTAGTATTCAGACCATCAATCTGCGCCTCACTCCTATTCATTCGATTCCTTGTCTCTCCGATGAATGAGCCGAGCATCTCCTCAAGCGACTGCTTCTTTTCACCTCCGAGTGCATTGGAACTGGATGTGTTTGGATAACCCGGAAGTGGATTCAATACATTCCTGTTGTTGCTATAAGAGAGATTCTCATGATTGTGAAGTCCTGGGTTGTAGTGAGTTGGTACTAAATTACCTCGGTTATTAAAATCCCGGTTATTCACATAATTGGCTTGCTCGGCCTCGTGAGTGGCGGCTGCGTGAACGGCTGCGGGTGGGAGTGCGGCTTGCTGTGGTGTGCCGCCGGTATTCATGATTGCCAATTGCTTTGTCAGACTCGAGATTTGAGCTGCCAAAGCGACATATCAGATTCGGCTCAAGAACACCAAGAATCGGCTTCGGTGCCGATCTCTCGGAAGGCCATTGATAGCTGTTTGTGGCCATTTCTTCAAGTAGAAGTAAGGCCTCAGTCGGTGTTTTAGCCATCAATGTACCTCCTGATGCCGCATCTAGTATCGTCCTCGTATGCCAATTCAGCCCATTGTAGAAATACTGAACCCTCGCGATCTGCATAACCATCTTTGTGGGCATCTCCGCAACAGATCTTTAAATCGCTCCCAAGCTTCTTCAGATAACGGCTCAAAATCAACTGTTGAACTGGGCTATCTCGCTCTTTAGTTGGAGTGTCTTTTTGGGAGGGAAAAATTTTGCTAAGAATTTTTGAGTCGAGATCATCCCACTCGTAATACTCCCAGGGGCGAACGCCTCAGAACATTTGCCGGCCTTATCCCGAAGTGAAAACGGGAAAAGCCTCAATCGAATGGCCTCATCGGTCACACCATTCATCTTAATGGTGTCGCAAATCCCCAAGAATGTGGCGGATGTGTATTCGGATCATCCACTGGACTCCCCCAAACCGATTCTCACGAACCATGCTTATGAGGCCCGGTTTCAATTCGAAATTATTTGCATTAATGGCCGACGACAATTCCGGAGTAATTCTGGTTCACGGTGGGCAGAAAGTAATCCCGGATTGCCCTTTCTGGTGCCTCAGGCTGTGGTGGCACGTTTACGACCCGATTTCCGTTATTCTCATTGTCTATGCCGTCTGCCATTGCTCGATTCTGTGCTCGCTTTGCTGCTCGGATTGCTCGAAGTGTCCTTTCAATCTCTGGATCAAAAGGAAGCAAATTAATATCTTTGGAATCTCGCATAAATAGACAAGTCAAATGAGAAAAACGAAATTTTAATTCCTATACTAGTCTAGATTAGGATTAAGACTACGTGGTAATAGTATTAGTTTAAAATAGGATAAAACAATCCCCGGCAACGGCGCCAAACACTTGATCGCGAATTTCTTACCGCAAGCGTACGGTGTCAAGTTTTAGTATAGGTTTTGAAAGTAGGGTTATCGTCTCCACAGGGATTGTTATCGAATTTTATACTAAGTACTATAATTAAAATAGCTTAATTCTATCTAGAAATCGAAAAGAGATGGATTGTTTATTAAACTAAAAATTAAACTAAGAATTGGTTCAGACAAATTATCAAACACGTAGAAAATGAATTCTAGAGGGTTGATTTCACCTAGTTATCCCCTATGTTCTCAATCTAGTTTATAAATCACAAGTTATTAATCTATAAGCCAATATTCCTACCGTTTATCACTTCCTCTCTCGAGTGCAAGTGATTATAGGTTCCAATTTCGATTTCGATATCTCTATAAAAATCATAAATTAAACCCTAATACGCTCAATGAATATTCATTCACCAACTTCAAAAGATTCATAAATCTCTCGATTCTATGAAACCCTAGGTTGTGCTATTCTAAGGTCATGTGTTCAACTACCTCTCTCGAGCGTCAAATTAAACACGCCAAACAATCTAAATTATTGATCAGATAATCCAGATGCAATCAAATCAAATAGCACAAATAGATTAATAAACATGCAAATTTCATTAACTAGAAATCAAAACATAGGTTCAAACATAAGTTACATCAATCCCCTAGAAAAATAGGTTTAGTTCATAATGGATGTACAAAAACTCATGAAGAAGTAATTATACATTGATAGGGTTCAACAAAGATGCTAGAAAAATAATTGAGAATGATTAAAGGAAGAATCTTCTCTGTTTCCGGAAGATAGATGCCTTGAATCTCGTCCCGAACTCTTTCTCCTTGCTCAAAATCGTCCCTTGTGCTCTCCAAAATGTCCAACCCCTTGCTTGTACGTTCACTTTTCTATTTATAGGCTTGAAACCCTCAAAAATCCGTCCAAAAGGCCCAAAAAGAACTCAGCGCACATTCAGGCCCATCGAGCGCGCTGCAACGCTCCTATGTATTGCCCCCTCCTGTGCCTGGTCGTGCTGGCAGCCCCTTGGCGGCGATTGCAGCACACCCTCTTCCCCGCACAGACTGTACCAATTTCGACCCCCCCAAGGGCGCGGGAGTTTTAATTTGTGGCTCTCGGTTTTACTCGATAATTCTCTGTTTTTCTGCTTCTAAAATGCGATCTTTACCTCCCAAACACGTTTTTCACCATTTTTGATCAATTTGGGCATCCAAGACTGTCCCGACTCTCAAACGACAACTAATAGCATGAATTCGACTCAAACGACACTAAAAATACCCGAAAACAACGCAAAATCCTAGTCTAGAATATTCAATACATTGGTATAAAACCAACTTAACAATAATACTCTTCACATTTATTTTCATCATTTGTCAATTGTTAATTTTAGTATATATATAAACATGTGATAGTTATTAAGACGATTGTGTATGTTTACATCTTATGTTTTTGAATAATTGTTTTTTTTTTAATTTTTAATTTTGTTGTGTTTTGATGTTATTACTTACCTGTTTTACATTAAAATATAGAGTTTTTGATAAATAAAATCATGAATATAATTGTATACTATTAATTATTTAGTGTTATATCAGGGTGTACATGGAAAACACTGAGAAAATGACAATTGTATATTTGATAGTGCAACAAAGCACTCAATATTAACAAATAAAGTATATTTTTCGAATGTAAAATTGTGCAAGGCACAAGTTACAACTATATCTAGTCCCGTTGAGATATTATTTCTCTGGGAAGGAAACAATGATGTTGCCTCATTGTACAATCTTGCTTATTGAAAATGCATTATTACCCGGTAGATCAAAAAACAATCTACTAAATTTTAAGGATGTGCGCTATAATGCTTATCACTTGAAGACACTAAATGAACATAACAAAAGTGTTTATGTATCACATTCTATAAAATGGAGACCCTATGAAAGATTTTTCTTCAACATTTATGCATTTGGATAGGCCAACAATATCATTATTGTTTCGAAAATGAAGTTGCAAGAAGCTCTCAACCAACGACAGTTATTTTTGAAAAATCGAAATTATTTGGTGTCACGCCCCAAACGGGACCATGACATGATTAATAACTTAAACAGTAGATAAGCAAAATAAGTCGAGTCATTCATCAAAAGCAATCCAAACAGAGTTAACATTGCAACGAAAATTAAGTTACAGTCGAACAACATGAAAAAGTAGTTCCAAAAGTACAACCCAAATACAAACTTAGCATTGTTCAAGGGTCCTACGCCCTTAGTTTACAAACTTAAAATAAAGAGTCCAACAAAAGCTAGAAGCAAAGGAAATCCTCAAAGTCCGGATGGAGCACATATATGAATCACTTTGTGGTCCGATCTTCCTCGGCGTCAGGACTATCAAAGTATAGACCGTCACCATCCGGTCATTTGAAAAGGTTGGGGTGAGACAAAAATTCCCGGTGGATGGGTGTTCGTGTGTAAGTATGGCTTATATAGATGCAAGAAAATAGTTATATGAAGAATGCATGGTTTATGATCGTGCATCACACACGATCCACAAGCAACGCGTGATATTCAAAATAATACGCTTTTTATAATTTGTTGAAAATCGTTCGTGAACACTCACACACCATGAATGGTATTCAAGCGAGTCAAGTAGTGGTTGCGTCACGGAAGTGTAACGCTAACCTAAACAAGCAATACAGCACGAGTAACCCGAGAATCGTGTGGATCGACAACGATTATTTCGTTTCTTCCTTGTAACTCTCTCGAGCAAGTTGGCACAAGGCCCAATCACCTTATCGCTCCTAGGACGATAAATCCACAATGGAGATAATTAGGCCTGGATTGTCATAATCCTCGATTATACATCAAGTCTACGACCCATTTCTCCCATTGGACACTCCGTCCTTCAAGGGTGGGATTAGGACAATGGGGCCGATAAATAAAATAGCAGTTGATGTCACGCCCCAAACGCGACGCGACGATGATCAACCACTTAAACAAAAATGATCCAAATAGTCTAGACAAATGATACAACAATCCCAAGTGAAACATAGTCTAAAGCAAAATGAATAAAATAAGCACAAGTACGAATCACATCTTAAGGTTCAACAGTATCCAAATACAACCCATCAGAACATCCGAATTAACTTACAGTCCAAACTAAAATAAAGTACACAACTCCCAAGCTTAAGTGTCAAAGGATCCTACGCCCGAAAGTACAGTCCGAAGTGAAAACGGAATAAAGGAGTCCAACAACAACAAAAGTAAAAGAAATAAGTCTAGCAACATCAACAATAATAGAAAGCAAGTACAACAGGTGGAGCACGGGGATTCAGTCTGTGGTAGGTTCGACATCTTCAACGTACTCCTCATCTAAAGGTTAGAAAACAGGAGGGAATGAGACAAAAATCTCAGTGGATGGGGTGTTCGTGTGCGAGTATGGCGAAATATATAGTTTATGCGAGAAAATAGTTGTATGAAAACGTGTGAGGTATGATGCATGATTTCACACATAGTGCACAAGCATCGTGATAAATATATCTTAAGTAATATACTTATATAGTTTAAAAAGACAGTTCGTGGTCACACAGGCACTATGGGATTCAAGCAAGACAGGAGGATTGCGTGCAGTTTGTAGCGCCAATCCTATGCAAGACAAGTAGCGGTTAAATGCGGTTTTGTAGCGCCAACCAATGCAATACAAGTAGCGGTTGTATACGGTTTTGTAGTGCCAACCAATGCAATACAAGTAGCGGTTGCGTCACGGTTTTGTAAGCGCCAACCAAACGGGTCCGATTAACCTTAATCGTGTGGGGGCAAGCGATTCCTTCGTTCTTCCTTGTAACTCCCCGAGCAAGATGGTCCAAGACCTGTCACCTTATCGCTCCATAGGCAAAGACAAAATCCACAGTGGAGCTAGCTAGGCTCGGATTTGTCATAATCATGATTATATCTCAAGTACTACGACCCGCTTCCCTTGGACAAACTCCGTCCTTCAGTTGCGGGATTAGGACGATGGGGCCGGAAGAGTGGAATAGTAGCCGAGCTGCCCGGTTCCATCCCCGATGTATCCATTCCTACTGTGAGCTCAACACACCAAGTTGACTCAGACAGGAAAGTAAATACAAGTTCAGGTAGTCAACCAGACAGTCGAGTATTATTGATTCAGGGAAACAATTCAGGAAAATTTTCGAAAATCGCGAGTGACAATTATGGCGTTGGTGGAGTTATTTGGATGAAGATGATTATCGGGAGGATAAGCAATCTTTGATATCTTGAAAGATTAGGTGGAACATAAGTCCGTTATAGATTCAAATCGCAAGACGGGAAAGTCGCGCGCGATCGGGTATTGTCGGTCAAGACGATCCGACAAGTCAAGGGGTTTTAAGAAAATAAAATCTTTTAATTTATTATTAAAAGTCAGAGGGTCCAGGGCTATTTCTTTAAAAGAAAAATAATTTGAGTTAGGTCCTTGTTAAAAAGAAAATTTACAATTAGCCCCATTTTGTAAAAACCAATACTTTTGGGGTTAAAAATTGAATAAGTAAATATCCCGACCTTGAAAAATTATGAAGTTAGTTCCTAAATTCTCTAAATTGTTCAGAGATTCAGGTTTTTAAAGTTTTGAGGTCGAGTTTTTATAAAATTCTCACATTGGCCCCAAATTTGTTAAAATTGTCATTTCGGGTCCTAAGTTTAAAATAATCGGAACTCACAAAACGGAAGGTATTTTAATGTGATTCCAGTTGGAAAATGTCACTAAGGTCAGTGGGGTATTGGGACAAAATCAGTTTTTAAAAGAAATAAGTATAGGTCCCTTAACTTTTGAAAATCTCATTTTTGTCTCATTTTGAAATAATCTCCTTTAAGGCTTTTAGGGGTCCAATTGTTATGAAATTTGAACATTGGGTCCAAAATATAATTATGTTATAGTTAAAATAGTATTTGTAGGTGCATGGACTGCATAAGTCCTGGAAATTTCATTTTGGTCCCCAATTTTAATCTTTTACGATTTGGTCCCTCAATTTTTATAAAATTACTTTCCAATCTCTAAACACTTGGATTTTTGGAATACACTTAAAATATGATATTTTCAGTCCCTTAAGAGTTAAAATTTCAAATTATAAAAATAGGGTCTGGTGCAATTTCGAAAATTGCAATATAACCCTTAAACTTCTAAAATTTTACAATCTAGTCCTTGGGCTTTTAAGGGTTGATTTTATTTACCTAAAAACTCTTAAAACTTTATTAAAATGTCCAAACATAATTTTTGAACCTGAGTACAGTCCCAAAACTCGAAAATTACAGAGGGGTCCCTTAAGTTTTATTTTGTTGCAATTAAGTCCACCAACTTTCCATTTTTGCATTTTAAGTCCAAAAATTGAAATTTAATCAATTATGCTCGACTTGTCCAGGTTACAAGTCATACAAAACATGGATTTCAAGAGTCATAGATATACAAGTCCAATCACACAAGCATTCACCAAATATCACAATAAAGTGTACATGTATGCACCTATTTTTCAACAAATAGCATTTTTGAGCCATACTTGAGAAATTTTCAACTTGATACAAGAAATTGACATGCAATACAAAACATATATATCTCAAGTGCTCAACATCAAAATACTACATGTATTTTAAGTAAAAACACCTAGAAGTTGGAAAGATTTTCCCACCCACCTTAAAAATGAACTTGATGGTGAAAGATGAGATAAATCACTCTTGAAGGTGAAGTGACTTAAGTCAGCCCCTAGTTTAAGGAATACCAAAAAAAAATGTAGGAGTTAGAAAATGAGGTTAAAATTAAGGAAAAGAAGAAGGAGGTGAAGAAAATTGGTGAAACTACACTTACCTTGTGTAGTAGATGAAATGAGACTAGTAGAGGTCTCAAAATGGGTCTCTTTGCTCACTCTTAAAACAACTCTTAAGGTCAGCCCCTAAAAGTTCAAAAATAAAAATGGAGTATCAAAATTTTGGAAAATAGAAGAGAAGAAGAAAACGTACTAAAAATCTCATTTATTACCTTATAGTCCAATTTCTCTTCAAAATCTTCAAAGTCTTGAAGTCCTTTTCAAGATGATGGTAAGGCTCTTAGTGTCTCCCAAGTCTTCTAAGTATACCTCAATCCAAAAATCAAACTTAGGTTAAGAAGTGAAGATGATGAGCTAGAGGATAACAAGATGATTTTTTGAACACAATTTCTTACCTTGTTGTAGGGAGTTCGAATATTTTTGTGTAAGTAGAAGAGGGAGTTCTTGAAATTTTTGGTTAAGTGTTTGAAGGTTTGAAGAAGAAGATGAACATATGCTTAGCGAAAATGTGGGAGGATTTTTGTTTTGTTTGAGTTAAATGATAGTTAATGGGGAATAATTAGGGGTTTAGGGTAAAAAAAATAACTAGCTTCCTTTATTAGGGACATGAAGCCAAAAGCTAGGTTTTAAGGGAAAATTTAAAATTCATTTGTTTGACTAAAGGGTTAGTGAGATTTGTAGGAAGATTTTTAGTTGTAGGCTTGCAAGACATAAAATAAAATAGAAATAAAATTATCAAAATTTTATTTATTTTTAGTCTCATAATAATTTAGTTGGGAGATACAAAATGATAAAATAGTGGTAGAAGAAAAATTGAGTTATTTTCCCATTTAAAGTGGTAATTTCGAAAATTAGGAGGAAAAAAAAATATTTGGTTTCTTTTCTTTATAAAATTGAGGGAAAAAATAAAATGTATAAATATCCATAATTAAATAATTAGAAATTTAAAATAAAGATGTGAAATAAGAAATGTGTAATCGAAAAATAAATTGAAAGTTGGTTGGGATGAATTATAGAATAAGATGAAATATTTGGATAATGGTTGAAATGTATTCCTAAATTTTCGAGGGTCTAATATTTCTAAACAATACTAGAGGAGAATATAAAATTGCTAAGCTCAAAAATGCGAAATGCATAAATGACGTTGGAAGAAATAAATAAAAGTAGAGTCGCGTTTCATTAATAATAGGTTTGTGATACATAGCCGAATAAATAATCACTACATAACACCGTATCTCACGTTGTTAAAATTCGGGGCCTCACAGTTGAGCTGTCCGGTTCCATTACTCGATTGGTCCACTCCGATTGTGAGCTCGACCCACCAAGTTGACTTAAACAAGTAGATATACACAGTTAGAATGTGTCAACAAGGCATTCAAGTATAATATGCAATCAAAGTAAAAAACAAGACAAGCACGTGAAAATTATATACGCGAGTGTCTATCGGTATGGACAAAGTGTAATTATATTAAATGAAGTTAATTATTGCGAGGATAACTAAA
Source organism: Rehmannia glutinosa (assembly GCA_016081115.2). Classification (NCBI taxonomy): domain Eukaryota; kingdom Viridiplantae; phylum Streptophyta; class Magnoliopsida; order Lamiales; family Orobanchaceae; genus Rehmannia; species Rehmannia glutinosa. The sequence continues at coordinate 28,327 of JABTTQ020003014.1, forward strand.
TTTCGATAGATTTGGTATATATGGGCATCACCGATTGTCTATTGGGTTTGAAATCGAATAAGTTTTGGTCTCGATCTCGGAAAAAATATAAGGGCATCACCAAAGTGGTAAAACCCACAAACCTTTTTGTGGATCCTACGCCGCCACATCACCGCCACATCAAAAACGAAAAACCTCACCATTTTCTCCACAATCAAAAAACCTCCCAACAACTTTTTACATGTGCCCCACACTCAAATCACATCTCCTTCAAAATTTCCAACAATTTTTAGATAGGTCCCACCATAACATATTTTTATATTTTACATTAAGTATATATTTATATATATATATATATATAGTATTTCATACTTAAATATATTATATACATTGTATTATTCATAAATTATATAAAAAATTAATATTATAGAAGACAATATTTGATAAAAGTTAAATTCTAAAAGTGGTAGAGAATTGTGGTTGAATAAAATAATTGGAGTATGATATCTATTTCTAGACAAATTAATCAAAAAATAAAATATAAAATATAAAATTAAACTATTTGTTACCGCTTCATGTAACGGCTGTGGCCCAAGTTACTAATTACTTCTAAGTTATTTTTTTTATTTAAAAACAAAAACAAAGGATAAAATTTATTACAAAGGTGAACTGGTAGAAATTGTTTTTTTTTGTTTTGACAAACAATGATATAAATATTTAAAAAACATAAGAGTTGGTGCAACTCTAACTGCTGCTTGAGGTATTGGGCTTTCCCTACGTGCGCGTGATGGAGACTGGTTTTTGTGCAAAAACCTCAAACCCCTTCCTCCCAGTGGATGTGAGCTTTTTTGCCAGCTTTGTTTCCTAAAAAAACCTCCCAAAAAACCTCCACTGGCGATGCTCTAAAGTCAGTTCCTAAATTCTCCAAATTTTCCAGAGAATCATTTTTTCAAAGATTTTGGGGTCGAATGTTTGATAAATTCCATTTTGGTCCTCTTTTTGTCAAAATTGCTACTTTTGGCGCCGAATTTAAAATATTTGGATCTCATAAACCGGAAAGGATTATGATGTGATTCCAATTTTAAAATATCACTTATAACAAAGGGTTGTTGGGATAAAAACAGTTTCGAAAATGTGTTAGTTTAAGTCCGTTAATTTTTGAAAATCTCATTTCTAATCCAATTTTTTAGTTTTTGCCCTTAAGGCTTATTTGGGGTCCTTTTTTTATGAAATTTGAACCATAGGTTCAAAATATTATAAAATTAATGTTAAGTACTTTTTTCCAGGTACATGGGCTGCATAAGTCCTGAAAATTTCGTTTTGGTCCTTGAGTTTTGTATTTTACACTTTAGTCCTCAAATATTTAAAAATTGGTTTTCTTTACTCAAAATACTTTGATTTTGGGAATTTATTCAAAACATGAGTTTTTCAGTTATTACAAATCAAAATTTTCAAAATTTATAGAGGGGTCCTGGTACAGATTTGAAAATCTCATTTTTAGCCCTTAAACTTTCAAAAATTCCACAATTAAGTCCTTAAGCTTTCAAGGTTTGATTTTTATCATCTCAAAACCCTTAAAACTTTATTATTATCTTAAAATATCATATTTTAAAAGTAGTACAGTTCCAATTTAGGAAATTTACAGAGATATCCCACAGTTTTGATATTTTTGCATTTTAGTCCTCCAATTTTGCCAATTTTGCATATAAGGTTCAATAGTGCGCGCAATTTTTTCATTTATATTCGAAATTTACATAATATAAATCAAATCAAATATAAAATTTCAAGTACATAGGCATGCATTAACATATCATTCTAGAATTCATTATATAAATTATAGATTTGTACATGCATGCACCTATTTTTGCATAATTGAAACTTTAAGTATAATTTTGTGAAATTGTTGGACATATCAACTTGAAATCAACATGAAATACATATTTCCATATATTATACTATTTTCAAGTACTACACGAAACTTTTCCAAAAAAATCACTTGAGTTTTATAAAGAATTTTCCACCCACCTTTAGTAGTTTTGGTTGATGAGTCTAAAAATGGTACTTTCTCCCTATCTCTTGAAATTCTTGACCTTCACCTTAAGGCAACCCCTAAGTATCAAATTTTCGAGAATTTGGAGTTAGAATATGAAGGATTTGAGGTAAGAAGGAAGAAATTAGAATAAGGATCAAGAAATCTATACTTACCTTGTGTAGTTTTGTGATTTGAGCCTAAAATGGTGAATTTTCTAGCAACTTCAATACCTTATCTCGAAGCTCCCAAGGTCTGCCCCTAACTTCACATTAAAACCCTTTTTGGTGTTAAAATTTGAAATCAAAAGAGGAAAAAGGAAGAAGGTGCTAATAACCCCAATTTTACCTTAATGTCTTGTCTCTACAAAAGGCTTGAAAGTCATTTTCAAGCTATTTGCTACTTCTTATCTCCTTTATGACCTTCAAGTTGAGAGGCTCTAAGTGTACCTCAAAATGGAAAAAAATCATCAAATTAGTAAAGGAAGGAGATAGGCTTGGAGATTTAAAGAAGTGGATTGAAGAAGAAGAAGAAATTCTTGCCTTTCTTGTAATGTGGCTCGAAAATTGGGTAAGAGGAGGAGGTTCTTGTATTTGTTTGGCTAAGTGTTGGAAAATTGGGAGATTCTTGAGAGAGGTATGATGTATGAAGAATGAAAATTTTCTTGTCCCTTAGGAGCTAACGGCCGAAAATTGTTAGGATGAGGGAGGTGATTTTTGTGTTGTCTTGTTTCGTGTTGATTGTATGGGGAACATTAGTTTTGTCAAGGTATGGGGTTGAATGGGAGGATGGGGTGTTGAGAGGATTGAGGAGAATGTTTGGGGGTGAGTGGGGATATGTGGAAAATTGTGGAGAAAGAAATGAATAAAAAATTTGTGTAGTATATTTGTTATTCATTTTGTGTAATATTGTGTATGTGTATAAGATTGGAGATGAATTTCTATACCCAAATCTTGCTTATGACCGTCCACTTCAAGCCATTATATGGTTTCCATATATTTGTTTTTTGTCCCAAAAATGATGATAATTGGTGTATAATATCAATTACCTAAAATTAATAGTGATTCCCACAATCACTTATGAGTTTCATAATCACTTATTCCAAATCAAATTCTTATTTCTATAGGATATAAATCACTTAGTGAAAAAGGTCTCCTAAAATTCTAATTAGGTGTCTAATAATACTCAAGTAGTAGCAAAATGATCAATTAAGTGATCAATAAACATAGAATTTAAAACTAAAATAAAATGACCAATAATTAAACAAGTAGTTGATCAAATAAATAAAATGGTAATAAGGTGTGAAAATATTATTAACAATGATCCGCCAAAAATGACGCTGATGTGTGTAAAATATACGTGCATTTTGGGGTTAAAATTGATATATAATTGATGCATTTGCACGCATATTTACTATGTTTTAACTTGGTTTCCTTTAAAGGGCATGATACTGCGTATTCTTGTAATTCTTGTAGGAAACGAAGCTTAAAATGAAGAAATATCAGTAGGGATATCCGGATAAGATTGCCGAATGCAAAGAGAAGATCAAAATAACGGAAAAATGGAACAAAAGCAAGTCACACGGCCAGACCGTGTAGACTCACACAGCCGTGTGGACTGGTGGTGTGAAGATCACACAGTTGTGTGAAGAAAGGAAGAAAACAGAGGACGGAGCAGGTCCACACGACCGGGCTATGTGAACTCACACGGCCGTGTGGACAAGGTCATCAGCCGCACCACCTACCCGTGCGACCACCTGCCCGTGCGACAAAGGGCTAAGCCCAAGGCCACACGCCCGTGTGGACCCACACGGCCTGACCGTGTGGGAGTCTGTTTCAGCGTATTTTTTAGAGTTTGCTTCCCGTTCTAACTCTACAAGTGATCTCTCCAAGCATCTATAAAAGTGGACCAAGTCTTGCACGAAAAAAACATCACTTGATACATCAAAAACACATCAAATAACACAAGAATGTAGGAATCGAGGAGCTTCTGAGAGCAAAAGGCTAGGTCGCGAATAACACCACAAGGCTTTTGCATCTAGGGAGCACAAGAGCCTCGAGGGCTTGGAGGGAGAATCCATCCTGACAAGAAGGGGTTTTCTTTCTATGTCTAAGAACTCTTGTCTGTGCTTAAATGATGTCATAATATTGATTCGGATTTTTCTATGAGTTTGTAATCAATGTTTGGCATATTTTTCGAATCTTAGGGGCATAACCGAAACTGTAGATTTGTATTAAATATGATTACTTGTTTTCTTAATTGCTTCATGCGTTCTATTTTATGAATTCGAGCACTTATTTCTAATTGCTTTTTATCTGATCAATAATTTGCATGTCATACTTCTAGTCCATAATCCGACCAAGTGAGTTCGAGTAAGACGAATATCTAATCAGACATGAAACATGTGTGATAGGGGTGTATGTGGGGAGTCATTCAATTCACAAATCTTTTTGGAGTTAATAAGAATTGTAACGTTCTGACCAGACTACAATTGTTATTAATCAACTGTTTACGCACCACCTGACCAGGGGAGTAAATGATATTAGGAATTTGAACCCATAGAATTGCATAATTGGTTTTAAAACTTTATTCGCATTTAATATTGAAGAAGCATGTTGAGATTATGTGTCTAAGATTGCTCATAATGATGTTGAAAATACTTGTGGGGTTCACAAATTTATTTTATTTATTTTTCTTTATTTTTTGATTTTAGTTAGAATGAAATACTTGATTTTTCGGTCGCTTCAATAAAATTGGAATACGATGTTATTATAGCCTAAGTGTTTCGAGATTCAATCCCTGAGGAATAAGACCTTGCTTGCTATTATTCTATAAACTACTCTGTACACTTGCAGTTGTATGAACCAAAACAATTTTTGGCGAACAAGTTTTTGGCGCCGTTGCCGGAGATTGATTAGATTCTACTTAGATATAGTAATAAGTAGTTCAATCTTAATTGAAGCATTTTTGTAAATATTTTTTCTTTTTTTTATTTTTTTAATTTTTGGTTCGATTTTAACATTATTTTTGTTTAGTGCAGATAGTGCATGATCACGCATTCCAGATTCACCTGGCCAATTCCATTGATTTAGAAATCAAAAAGACAACCAAACAACTAAGTAAAAGAGCCAAAACAATGGCGAAGGGGACTAATCCGAATGCAGTGGAAAACAAAAACAATTAGGAGCGCCCACCAGGGGCCGGTCCAGGACGGAATTGTGAAAAGGCCCGCGAGAACGGCAGTTAGGGACTACTTTTAGCCAGAGGTAAGCCAAACTTATGGGGGTATGGCCCATCTGCCGATCAATGCAAACAATTTTGAACTAAAACCGGCATTGATCCAAATGGTGTCACAAAACCAGTTTGGGGGTAGAGCCGTTGAGGATCCAAATGCGCATCTGGCGCACTTTGTAGAAATTTGCGATACTGTTAAAATGAATTGTGTTTCTGAGGATATCATTTGATTCCGCCTTTTTGCATTCTCTCTGCGATAAGGCTAAGTATGGTTTTGCTCTTTAACACCACCAGCCGCAAATTGGGCAGAACTAAGTCAGCGGTTTCTAGCCAAATAATTTCCCCCCAGTAAGACGCTACAGTTAAAATCTGAAATCGCCTAGTTTAGGCAATTAGATGTTGAGCCGCTATATGAAGCATGGGATAGATTCTGGGAATTGCTAAGGAAGTGTCCTCAACACAGATATCCCGACTACCAACAGTTCAAGATCTTCTATAATGGTTTGAGTGGCAACACAAGAACAATTATAGATGTTGCATCTGGAGGTGCACTACTAGGGAAATATCTTGAGGAGGCACTAGAGTTACTAGAGGAGATGGCGAACAACAGTTACCAATGGCCATCCGAAAATAGACATATCACAAATATTCAGGATGAGGATAGGATTGCCATACTCACGAGAACAAATATCCATGCTAAATATGAAACTGGATGCGATGCATCAAGTAAATTCAAGAGAGGTAGCAGTGGTTGTAGAAGAAGCAAATTTTGTAGGGCAGCATTGGTACAACTACTACAGAAATAATCAAACACAACCTCACTACAATCCAGGGTTACCAAAGGAAAGAAACCATCCATAGAAGAAATGCCAGCTTCATTCATTGGAGAAACTCGAGCGTGATTAAATCAAGATGAAGCCAAGATAGACAGAATTGAGGATCAGGTAACTCAATTAAATACTAACATGAATGATAGATTGAAATCTTTGGAAAAGCAGGTGGGGCAGATAGCTACATCAATAAAGGGCCAACACCAAAAAGGCAAACCCCCAAAAGCCAAAAAGGCAAACTCCCAAAAGCCAAAAAGACAAACCTGGGAGAACAGTGCCAAACCATTCGTCTGAGGAGTGGAACAAGTTATGAAAGTCCAAAGATGCCAATTGATCAAGAAAAAGAAGCAAACAATGAGTAGGACACTGAAGAGGAAATGGCGCCACCCCCCATGGAAACAGAAAAGGTAAAATCTGCTCCAACCATTGCAAGAACTGAGGTACCTATCCCTTTCCCGCAAAGGTTTTAGAAAAAACATTAGATGATCAATTTCACAAATTTTTGGAAATCTTTAAGAAAATTCAAGTTAATATACCTTTTGCGGATGCATTTGAACAAATGCCAAACTATGCGAAATTTCTTAAAGATATCATGACAAAAAAAGAAAAATTTCGGAATATGAAACGGTTAAACTGACAGAGGAGTGTAGTGCATTTATTCAAAAGAAGTTACCTCAAAAACGCAAGGATCCCAGAAGTTTCACGATTCCATGCGTAATTGGGGGAACAACCTTTGATAAAGCACTGTGCGACCTAGGTGCAAGTATTAACTTGATGCTGTTATTAATATTTTGAAAACTGGGACTAGGCGAAGTAAAGCCTACAACAATTACTCTACAAATAGCAGATCACTCGCTAACATATCATCTTCCCAGCAGACTTCGTTGTGTTAGAAATGGAAGAGGACAGAGAGGTTCCATTAATTCTGGGAAGACCATTCTTGGCCACAGGTAGAGCACTTATCGATCTGCAAAAAGGTGAATTAACATTGCGAGTGAATGATGAACACATATTATTTTCAATTCACTAAGCTATGCAATTTCATGAAAACGTCGAACATTACAACATGATTGATGTGCTAACCACATGCATGGAATCTAAGTTTGAACAGGTTGTGATGAAAGACGCATTGGAATGGTGTTTAACTCACTCAGTGGAATCCCAAGGTATGTGTTTAGATATTACTAATAATGAGATTATCGATTTTTTATTTGCCTTAGATTCAGTGGATGAGAAAATTCAAGAAAACAGCGCTCTGACCATCTGACCGTGTGATGAAACACGGCCAGGCCGTGCGACGCATGCCTCCAAACACAAACAGCCATGTGGATCAACATGGTCAGGCCGTGCGGTACATTGGAATTGAAAACCTTCAGTCACATGGCCGTGTTGCCCTACACAGTCGGACCGTACGACAAGAAAAAGGCCACTCACACGACCGTGTAGTCTCACACGACTAGACCGTGCGTGCAGATTTTGACAGCCCAATTCCACACGGCTGTGTGGACTCACACAACCCGACCGTGTGACACGTGTTTTTAGCTGAAAATCCAAAAAATGAACTCCCGAGATCCCCAAAACTTAAACCTCTCCCGGACCATCTCAAATATGCATTCTTAGGCAACAACGAGACCTATCCAAAAAATAAATATTTGTTTGTAAAAGTCAAACCATAAGCAGAAGCAAAATCTAAAGCACTCATCTCCCTATTTTTACATTTTGATCGAGTAAATGAAGTTGAAGCGAAAGTTGGTTATTGCAAACACCAAAAAATAAGAAGCACTATTTTTAGTGATTGCAAACACTCCCAATGTCTTTTGGCATAATTCGAAAAGTGCTTTTTGTCTTTGGTGCGAGAATTATAGGCAAAAAAAAACTAGGTTAAGCCCACAATCATATTAAATGAGTATGAGTTTAATGGTAATGCTTCACTTGTATCACCATCAATCGAGATCCTCTGTGCCATAAGATAGGTCACTGGACTTTTCAGAATTTAATGGGTAGGTTCACGAAGTTTCAACAAAAAGAACATCAATATTCGTCATATCTACTAAATAGGGAATATATTATTAAAGTAGTGACAGAATCTCGCATATTTTGCATGTTTAGTGAAACATATATATGTTGTCTTAGACAAATAAATTGTTAAAATTATTTGTTTTTTTTTCTTTCTTAAATCGGACAATATGTTTTGTAAACTGTTGTATTTGACCCAAAAATACTTTGTTGACCACAATAGTTGCAAACATATGTTGTCTTAGACAAATAAATTGTGTTAGCGGACAACATTTTTATGAGAAAATCTTTGTTAATACTTGTTAGGAAATTTATTTTGTCGATTTTGATGATACCATGTAAAACTTAAATTAGGAAGTTGACACCTCATTTTCTTTGTAATTCCTATTGTAATAGATAGGACTGGAAAAGTTGAGTCCAGTCAGCTACACCATGAAATACAAGAAGTCAACTGGGGACTGGATTGAAGACTCTGCTGCGTGTCAGCTGAGTATGGCCAAGAAGGAAGTCAATGACTCGACTGAAGGTGTATAAACTGAGGAACAACTGTAAGAAGTATCAGTAAAGTTAGTTCAAGAAGCCAAGTCTCAAGGTTGAGGTGATAGTTGAGTCATCCATTGACTGGAAGCTGACTCAAGTCACCTGGGGTAAAAACAACAGTCTAGTCAAGAAAACTGACTTAGATCCGTTGATTAAAAGTTAAGAATGTTACTTAGAATGGTAACATGTCAAAGCTGTCAGGTGTAAAGTGTTAGTCCCAGAATTGTGCAAAAGGAATAAACCAATGGGAAATATGCATCTGCGTGTGTCGAAAAGTCTAAAATCTTTGCAAGACATTTAATACGAGAAAATGTCAACATCAAGGATCGCAGAGACAAGACAAGCAACGATCTTAAGTGACTTTTGAAATTAGCCTATCTCTTCAACGAGCAAAATTTCAAAACCGCACTATAAAAGGCTGAGGAATTTACTATGAGAAAAGGTTACCTGAACCACGAACAAGCAAGCAACATTCAAGCAATTAACCTGCAATATTCTCAAGTACATTCAAGAAAATCCTCAAGCACGAAACTCGAAGGAAATCGATCCAACACAAGTTGTGAAGGAAAGACAACTTCAAATGTTGAAGAGAAAGCTTTTGAAGAATCAAAAGGGTCTACTTTCCAAGGAGGATTGGAGGAAGGTTCAAGGTCGAACCAAAGATATCAAGTTATTGGAGGGCTTCTTGATCAAATCCAAGAGCTTGAGAAGTGAGTTGAAGTAGCAAGCGACTATCCTGTGAAGAAGTTGAGTCGCAAGAGAAGCTTTGTGTGTGACCAAGGCTATCTCTAGATCATTTCACCACGTTGTAAACCGATCATTACATAGTGGATTCCTCCGGGAGTTGGAGAAGAGAGGATTAGAAGAATTACCCCATCTTGAACCTCTATAAAAATTACTTGTGTCATTTATTTTTCAACACATTTACACTTCTCGCATACTTACATCATATCTCACGATAAAACTCATATTTACTCTCCAACCGATTAATAACAAAGTGCTAAAGAATCAAGTGTTAAAACAAAAACAAATTAAGGGTGTTAAGTCTTCCACGATAAAACCAATACAGTAGGAGTTAAAGTTCGGGTTAAATAGCCGAGTTATTCTATCAACGGCTATCGAGTCAGTGCATTTGAGTGGCTAACTCAAATTGAATAACAACTTAGTCATCCTCAAGGACACAACTGTTTGAGTAACTCTGTTATTATTTTAAAAGGACTAAAATGGAAAAGTTGGTAAGGTTTATTCAAGCCCCCCTTCTAAACCTTACTCACACCCCTTGGGACCTACAAGTGGTATCGAGTGGTTGGTTCATTGAGCCTTCCGACCGGTTACTAAACTAGATCTCTATCAATTCAAAAAGGTTTTAAACACTTGCATTTTCAAAATCTTTCATTTTAAGCAAAGTTATTATCATGGAAGCAAATTTGACACACATTCATATGTTCTTTGTGGAAGAATTTGATGATTGAAAATTCATATGTGCTCATCTCTCCGCTTCTATATGATGAAATGTGGCTTGTGATAGAGGATGGGCCATTGCAAATATTGAAAGTGAACACGGCTTCAATAAGAGTGACTGACAATGAAGGAGAAGAAAGCTCAGAAAGCAAGACAGTCATGGTTTAAAACCAAGGATCGAGTAGACTAATGAAGATAGAAAGAGATACAACTTGGACAATGTGGCCAAGGACATACTCTACAAGACATTGGACAAATCAATGTTCAATAAAGTCAAATCTTGCAAATCTGCAAAAGAAATCTGAAATAAATTGACTTTAATTTGTGAAGGATCGAGAACAAATTAAAGAAAATAAATTGTCTATTCTTTGTTCAAAAATTTGAAAATTTCAAAATGCTTACTGAGTAAAACCATGGATCATTTGGATGTCGATTTGAAATCACAAATGAGCTTTGACTCTTGGAAGGAATATACACAAAAGGAAATGTGTATGAAGATCCTCGAAGCCTCCCAGCTGAATGGGAAATGAAGACTATGGCCCTGAGACATTCCATGGACCTCTCAAGGACATCTAACCATGAACTATTCTCAGACCTCAAAGCCTATGAGTTTGAGCTGAGAAGAAAAGAGCAAGAGGAGACAACTGTACCCAAGACATCGCAGACCGATAGTCAAGGATGGAAAGAAAGTGAACCCAAGGAAGCCATAGACCAGGAGGAGATTGCCCTAATGGTTAAAAGATACAACAAGTTCTTCAATAAGAACTATAAAAGAAATAAGGATGAAATCTCCAGGAGACATTCAGCTCCCTTTAAGTCAAGGGAAGATAGGCCACCCAAGACAATTGAGCATCAAATGGTTGAATATCAGAGAGCTGATAACCCAAGAACAGAAAGAGCTGATCAAAGAGTTGAAAACTCGTGTGTTGGAAGCTGACAACTAGGACATTTTGCAGTTTATTGTTCCTATCCACCACCAACAAATATAGGAATGAAGAAGAAAGAAAAGTCCTCAGAGAGAGAAGACAGGAAAAGAAGAAAGCTATGTTGGCATTGCCGAGATCACGAGAGCCAAGTCTAAAGAAGCATCAGACTCAGAGAATAGTGAAGCTGACTACTCAAGTGACTCTGAAGAAGAGGCTATGATATGCCTTATGGCTAAAGAACAAGATCAACCAGATCAAGAAGATGAAGTACACTCTAACTCATCTCTTTCAGATTCAAGTGATAGTGATTGTGATTCACACACTTCATCACCCACTGATCTTTATGATTCATTGGGAAAAATGATGAAAATTTTTGAGCACATAAAATCCTCACACACAATTCTAAATGAGAAAATCAGTTAACTTAAAAGCCAAAACTCACAGCTGACTAAAGAGCTGAGTACTCTGAGTCAAATAGCTAATGAGAACACTAAGCTGAAGGCTGAGAATACCAAGATCATAGAAGAGTTAGCTGCTACAGAAAATAGGGAAAAAGATCTCAAAAATGTGATTGCCTCATTTACAAAGGCATCCAAATCAATGGATGATCTTATCACGAGTCAAAAAGAATGTGGAGATAAAATAGGCATATGATTTAATTCCTTTGTGTACAGTCAAACTCCAAGAGTAATTTTGGAAAAAGGATCTTCAAGCAATGAAGTATCTCAAAAATCCAAAACACCAAATGTTGCACCCACATTCACTCCTAAGCACATTCACAAAAACTGGCCTTGGATATAAAGGGAAAGGAAAACAACTTGATTGAATATCTTTGAGAGGACAAGCGAGAAGAAATCGGTGAGTTCCCAAAGAAACTCCAAAGAAAATACTCTGTGAAGAGCAAACAGAGCTACTAGAAAACCTATAAATTTCATTAGAGAAATACTTATGATGGGAATGGTAGAAACTATCCAAACCATGTTGATTGGCACAATGTGAAATATCAGCAAAGACCAATGGAATACAAGCCTAAATGGCAAAGATATAAACCTCAACAAAGGTCATTCCAAAGGCAAAATAGCTATTATCAGCACACATGCACCCAAGCACTACACTCAGAAATATCACAACTACCCCAAGAAAGCAATTTCTAAAACACACACACACAGGTATACAACAAATGAGACAGTTGTATGAACCTAAAGCCCCCAAGCAATTTGCTAATGTGCACTATGATTATGGCACTGATAGATGGAAACCTCTTAGAGTCAAGTCCTTTGGCTATAGGTTGGTTGGATCATCTTATAGCACTAACCCCCAGGACCCAGGCAAGTATGGGTACCTAAAAAACCGATTTCTTGATTGCGGGTTCAAGGAACAAGGCGAGTGCCAACGAACTTGGTACATGGATAGTGGTTGTTCCAGACATATGACAGGAAACAAGAAAAATCTGTCAAGATTCAAGGAGATTAGAGGTGCAAAAGTCATATTTGGAGGAGATGAAGCTCCAGGGGAAATCAAAGGAACTGGATCAATCAAGAAGAATGAATTGGAAATCAGAGATGTTGCTTATGTTGAAGGCCTCAACTTCAACCTGTTAAGCATCAGTCAACTCTGTGACAAGGGCTACAATGTTGGATTCAATATGGGAGTATGCCAGATCAAAGATGCTGAATCAAATGAAATAGTGCTGCAAGGATCAAGACAAAAGAATATGTATGTGGTAGATTGGTCTCTTGCTATACCAAACACTTGTCTCGCTAGCAAAGATCACAAATTTAATCAAGTTGGTTGTGGCACAAGAAGTTCGAGTCACCTGAATTTCAAGACAATCAAAATGCTTGCAAGGAGTCATCTTGTGGAAGGATTGCGGACTCGAGTGTACAAGAAAGAAAGTGTATGAGTTGCTTGTCGGATGGGAAAGCAAATAAAATCTTCATTCCAGGATAAGCCAAGTCCTTCTTCAACAAGGATATTACATCATTGCATATGGATCTATTTGGTCCATTTGAACCAAACAAACATAAGTGGAAAGAAATACACCCTTGTGGTTGTAGATGATAACTCAAGATATACATGGACCATCTTCATGTGTAAAAAGAAGGAAACTTTGCGAAGTTACCTCAAATTGATGAAAAGAGTTCAAAATGAAAAGAGCCAAACCATTATAAAGATAAGGTCGACGGAGAGGAACCGAGTTTGTCAATGGGATAATAACTCAAGATTGTGTTGAAAATGGTATTGCTCATGAGTTATCTCATGAAGCAAGAACTCCACGTGAGAATGGAGTATTTGAAAGAAGGAATGAAGAACTCTCAAGGAAGTCGCAAGGACCATGTTATTTGAAGTTGGATTGCCTAAGATATTTTGGGTGAAACCATTAACACAACATGCTATACTCAAAATAGATGCATGATCAACAGGCAATTGACCAAGACTCCCTATGAGATTTGGACAGGGAGAAAGCCATATATTGGATACTTTAGAATATTATATGTAAATGTTTCATCCATAACAATGGCAAAGATAATTTGAAAGCTTTTGATGCTAAAGTTGATGAAGGTATCTTTTTGGGATACTCAGATGAGAGCAAAGCCTATAGAGTGTTGAACAAGAGGACTACGATTACAGAAGAGTCTATCCATGTGGTTTTTGATGAACCTAATGTGAATGGGAAGACATTGAAGAGTTAGCTGATAAGCTGAATCAGCCAACTAAGCAGAAGAGTCCCTATGTTGTAGTTGTAGTAAGAGCAATCAACCCAGATGAAGATGAGATAGCTGAATCTCAAAGACAGCTGGAAAGTCTACAGCTGAATGAAGATGAAAGAGCTGTTCAAGACAACTTAGCTGCGAGACGGTTGAATCCAGCAGACTTACTCCAACCTGATGTGAGATGGCTGAGAGACCATCCACCTGAGTTAATCATTGGAGATGTTAGAGATGGCATAAGAACCAGATCTAGAGCACAACATGAAACAATGTTCACTTGTTTTTGTTTGATACATGTTTTTATCTTAATTTTGATGATTTTATTTTATCACCAAAACAATGTTTTTAAAGGTTGTCCAAATACTCCTAAATGATTTAAAATGGTTTTAATATTTTCCGGAGTATTTCCTCAAGTTTATTTTTGATAATAATGGACAACACTTTTAATGATTTTATATCAATGGGTTTTTACTCCTATAACAAGATTTTCAAATGTTGTCTAAATACTCCAAATTGTTTTAAAATGTTTTTATTGAATTTTCAGAGTATTTCTTGAGTTTTATTTTCGACAAAAATTGGACAACATTTCTGTCTCATGGTCGACCGGTCGCCCTATAGGGCAACCCGTACCTGAAGATGTTTTTAGAAATAGAAAATGAGACGGAGGTAAAAACAGGCAGGTCGACCGGCCGCTCAAGGCGTCGGCCGTCCCGGCCGTCGCCGCCCAATGATCGACGCAGACTGCATGTTGTGTCTTGAAACAGAACAAACCTCTTCGTTTTTATGTTGGGGACCGGTTGAGACAGGGCGGTCAAGCCTATGTCGGCCGGTCGCCTGTTGAATTTTTCAAAGTGTTTTTTTTCTCTTATTTTAATGCGACCGTCGCCTGTATTAATGACAAAAAAATATGACCGTTTGATGGTAGACACATTTCCTTAAATTGTGGGATTGATTTCTAACAGCTATATTCTTGATTTTAATTGTATTTTTCTCAGAGATTTTCAATCCCCAAGATGAGCCTATGCTTGATCAATCATCTCCTATAAATAGAGGAAGTTTTGGAGCAACCAATACAAAAATTGAGATACAACACAACAAGATACACTTCAAGCAAATACTTGGTCTTTCATTGTTATTATTCTTGTTGTAAATTTGCCTAGCTTATCACTTTCACATCCTTGAGGTCTAGGCTATTCTTGATTACACCTTGCACTCAAATTGTATTATTCATTATTGAGTTGTAATCTTGATTTTTGGTTATCATTCAAACACAAGATATCCTTGTGAGTGTTCTTGTGGTAAGAACACACTTGGATGATCTAGGTGATAGGTGAAGAAGATTGTGGTGATCTTCTTATTGAGGTGTTGAAGAATTTGGTATTCTTCAAGGTTGAAGATTGTGGTAATCTTCACAAGGTGCCGTTGAAGGAAGATTGTGGTGATCTTCAAAGGGAGATTGTGGTAATCTCCAAAGGTGTTGTTGTAGAAGAGTGTGGTGCTCTTCAAGGTGTTGTAAGTTGAATTTGTATTAATTTTGGTAATTAATAAAATTCTTTTTCTTTGAAATCCATCCAGGATATCTTGGGGTGGTAGAGGATTAGGCCCTAGGTGGGTTGAACCTCTTTAAATCGGCGTGTGTTGTTTACATTCCGCACCTTTATTATTGTGTTTGAGCATTTGTTTCAAAAAGAGGGCGAAATCGAAAAGATGGAGATAATCTATTCACCCCCTCTAGATTATCGTAGCGCTTGGACTTACAAGTGTTATCGAGCCAAACTCTTTGACAAGCTCGTTTCACATCGCGAGTGAAGAGAAACGATCGTCGACTCTGAACGAAGCTCATCTTTTCGGCACCTCCACCACCAAGCCACCACTATTTGATTCCAAAAATTTTAATTTTTGGAAAGAAAGAATGGAATGCTACTTACAAGGTTGCGGGTTCGACATTTGGAACACCGTCATGAATGGAGAATCCATTCCGATGAAAGATACACCACACACCTCAAAAGGCTTCAAAAAGCTCAATGATGAAGAAAAGAAAATCATCTTCTTAAACGGTAAGGCTTTAAATATTTTGTATTGTTCATTTACTAATATAGAATATGAACATATTGTAGGAATAAAATCGGCACATGAAGTATGGCAAAAATTAGAAGCCATCTATGGAGTATTTGCAAATGAAAGGAGTCAAACAAAAACATCTACTTCTCAAGGTCATACAAGCTCATATCTAAGGAACAAGCCTCCTACAACTTCCAACTATGAAGAAGTTGAATATTGTTTTATGGGCATCAATGAAGAAAATGAGGTATGTCTTAAACCCTCTACTTCCTATGATATTGTTATTCAAGATGATTATAGTGATTTGCAAAATGATTATGATGAACTTCAAAATGAATTCCAAAGCTTACTTGTTAAATACAAAAATATGAAAAAGGAATTCAACATTTTGAAAAATGATAAGGATAGTTTACTTACTTCCTATGAATCACTATCATGTGCTCACACCACCACTCTTGACAAGGTTAGAAACCTTGAAAAAGAAAATAGTACTCTCGTTAAGGATATTAATTGCTTGAAAAAGGATTTTTCTAAATCTGACTTGAGTACCAATGAAATTGTTGATCGTTGTAATAATTCGAAACTAGAACTTGATCATAAGCCTAAGGATGTCAATCACATGAAAAATAATCAAGTCTCTAAGCATGTTGGTCATTATGCTCCTAGAATTATTACATGTTTCTATTGCGGTAAAAAGGGTCATACGGTAAATACTTGTCGGGCTAAAAATAGCTCTAATTATTGTTGGAGACCTAAAAGTCTCAAGACTAATCCTAAAGGACCCAAACACATAAGGGTACCACAAAATAATGTGTTATTAGGTACCCGGCGAAATAATGATCGAAGAAAATTCATACCGCCAAGAAGACATCAAATGACCGTGTCATTTGATCAAAGAAGGAGAAACTATTTTCGACAAAGCCAACTTTCAAGAAGAGGATATAATCAAAATTGGGAAGAACATAATCCTTGGAAATGGCAAAGACATCATCAAGATGATTTTCAAAGAAGAAGAGACTATCAACAAAGGGAAGGTAACAAACCTTGGAAATGGAGTAATCAAACAAGTCATCAACAACAAAGTGACTTCTCAATGGGAAGATATCATCAACAATGGGAAAGACACAACCCATGGAAACGGCGTAATTGGTAAACCGTATCTCTCCATTTATATATGCATTTTATCATTAATACATGCATGTTTTTAAATAGTGTCTAAATTGCAAAATAAGTCTTCAAGCATTTTTTTTAGGTCCTTTATATATTTGTGAGTTTCAATTTTTTTTAAAAAAAAAAAAAAAGGAAGACCTTGCATGATTTTCTAAAACTTTTGAGCATTTAATTAGACTTATGAGGCTTATTATCTCTTATGAAATCTTATAGCATAAGCTCTTTTTGATATCTCCTATTTGCCTACACTTGTATTTTTTTGTGCAAATTTTGTCTAAGAATTGTGTAGGATATGTATCTCATATTCATTGGCTATTACGTCATCAAGTTCCTTAAACTATCAAGGTACGTTACCTCGTATTTTTTTTTTGAACTCGATATTATGCTTATGCACATATCTTTCAAGATATTTCATTTTAACCCCTTAAGTGCCCCTAAATGATTTTGCAAATATTCTCTTAAATAGGCACTATTTGTTATGTCTCGACTTTCTCGATTATATGATTTCCCAAAACCCATATTTGTTGGATATAACCCAAAAATATTTTTTGCAAAGTTTTAAAACTTTTGGGGTGATAAATCGAATTTTGGAAAACTCTGGGAAAAGTAAAAATTACAGGGACGGTCAAAGCAGGCGACCGAGTGTCGCCGTCGCCGGGATGTGATCCATTTTTACAACTTATAAACATTTTGTCTTCTTCGCAAAACAGAAGCAAGAAATCCCTCAAACCCTTAGCAGCGACTTTTTCATTCCCCTTTCTCTAGTATCTTCAATTCTTCATCATTTTTCACGATTCTTGTTGCTAATCTTCTTATTTTCACAAGAATCTTACATATATGGCACCTCCAAGAAATTCTACCGAACGAAATCCTCAAAAGAGGAGAAGGAGGCAAAGGGGAGAATCTTTTTCCAATCCCCAACAAGATGATATTCTACAAGGAGACTATCAAAATCGGCTTACGGAAAAGGAGATTGTCGAATTAAGAGCCGAGGTTTCAAAATCAAGCATTCATTGGGACTCTAGTAAGTTATCACTCCTCTACGAGCCTCCCTCTAGAGCTAATAGATTTCGATTTTTAAACAAACTTGCGGAGGAACATTATGAGAATATTGGATTGAATGATAAGAAAATTGCATGCACTCCTATGGTTCGTTTTCAAGCATTTCATGATGAATTTCCGGATATTAGAGCTTATTTTGAAATTCAAGGATGGGTTTCACTTTGGGATAATCCGTGTTTGCATTATGATGACGAGCTTATAAGACTTTTTTATGCAAATATGTGGATTGTTGATGCCTCGGTAGATAATCCGTTGGAACTTCACACTTTTGTTAATGGTAGGCATTTTTCATGGACATTGGCCGATATTTGCAATCACTTTAACGTGCCAAATGATGGAGTGGTCAATGTGGATTGCGCTCATTGGGATGATAACATTTTAGGTGTTTCACTAGATGATGTGAAAACCTTTTAGGAGTATATCCCAGTGACATACTCGGCAATGCCGCCAAACTATCGGATTATATCTATCATTTGCTCCTATTGTGTTTGTGGAAAGGAAGTAAAACTTCCAAGTAATCTCGAACTCTTTCTCACCTATAAGATTGTTCAAGGAGAAAGAGTAAATTATGGGGCAATTTTTGTGTATTGTTTGTTGGAATCTAGAAAGCTTACCAAGAAAAAATATACCTTAGGTAATTTGATTTGCCGTCTCCTATATTTATCGGGATACCCGGAAAATGAAATGAATACTGAAATTCGTCACAATGATTTTGATAATGACAACATTCTACAAATGGTAAGAATGCGACGACATTTACCACGGGTTCCTACCAAAGCCGCTAGGGGACGTGCCCAACATCAACAACAACCTCGGGATGATTTATTTAATGACAATGAGGTTGAAAATATTGAAAGATATGAGTTTGACGAACAAAGAAATGAAGAGGAAAATGAAGAAGAAAATGTGGGAAATGAACAAGAAATTAGGGAGGAAGAAAATGAGGAAGGAGATGAAGACGAGTTGGATGTTGAAGATCTAAATCTCAAAGAGAGAATGGCCAAAGTGGAAAGAGAAACATTTAGAGATGTGGCCTCTCTTAGAAAAGAGCTCCGGGTTGTGAAAAAGGAAAATTCTAGTTTGAAAAAGTCAATTGGCAAATTGAAGAAATTTATCAAAGATCTCATTCCCGGAACTTGCTTCTCTTCGGACGAAGATTGATGCCCCTCCCTTCCTTTACTTTCTAGCTTTTTCATTATTAATGCTTTGTATTTTCATGAACCTTTGTAAAACTTGTTTGTACTAATGATATTTGCTTGTTTTCTGAAAAGGGTTAAAATTGCAAGTTGATAATGACTTGTGGATGATCATGATTTTGCTGGAGTATTTGATGGTAAAAATACTCTTATATGGCATGGTTTGAATATTGGTATGAAGTACTTGATGGTAAAAGTGCTTCTCTTGATGCTTTGATCTTTATGCTTAGTTGGATATGTTGGGACATTTGATACATGTATTGTTTAAAGCATGACATATTACTTGATGGATGCTCTAATTTTTGGCATTTGTAATGCCTTGATCATTCTTAGCTTATCTCAATTGGGTTGAACCCTTGAGAATCTACTTTGAGCTTCTTATTTGATGGACAAATGTTGCATATGGTGCATATGATCTTTATGAGCTTTGGAATGAGGTTGATTGATGATATGAAAATTTTTGGCTTGAAACCTTTACAAGGACTATATGCAACCTCTTTTATTTTTCAAGCACACAAGGTGTTTGTAGAAATGTCGCAATGAAAACTTTCAACTTCTACATGATTCTCTTGCTTCAAAATGTCTTAAAATCTTCTTGAAATCATGTTTTTAGCTTACTAATGAGCTTATGGATCTCTTATGTTACAATTCTCCCATTTTCCTTAGACTCTATGTATAATTTGCTCGATGGTTGATAAACCGTCTCGTTTGCGCACTTTGATATATTTGTATGATGTTTTTATCATCCTAACATTCTTTTTGATGATTCCAAAGGGGGAGAAACAGGATATTGGCTCATTAGCTCAAAGAAGCTAATAAAAGCTTGTCATAAAAACTATAAGCTATGGCTCATAAAAGCCATAAGTTGTGATTTGTTTTTAGTCCAATTGTTGCTTGATGGACTTATATAATTGTTTAATGATGCTTGTTGACAGGGGGAGCTTATAAGCTCTTGAACAAACTGTAAAAGCTAAAGCTTTTAGCTTATGGAAAATTGCTTTTACATTATTCTTGATATGCTTGTTGATAGGGAAAGCTTTTGATTATTATTGAATATATTTACTCCCTACTTGGTTACTTTAATATTTTTGGAAATTTTGGTTGCTTCCAAACGGTCAAATGTTTTTACCGGAAAATCATTTCTAAAATCGCTCTCTTAGTTGGTGTAAAAATTGTTTTGGTTTGTAATCATCAAAAGGGGAGATTGTTTGATACATGTTTTTATCTTAATTTTGATGATTTTATTTTATCACCAAAACAATGTTTTTAAAGGTTGTCCAAATACTCCTAAATGATTTAAAATGGTTGTAATATTTTAGGAGTATTTCCTCAAGTTTATTTTTGATAATAATGGACAACACTTTTAATGATTTTATATCAACGGGTTTTTACTCCTATAACAAGATTTTCAAATGTTGTCTAAATACTCCCAATTGTTTTAAAATGTTTTTATTGAATTTTCGAGTATTTCTTGAGTTTTATTTTCGACAAAAATTGGACAACATTTGTCTCATGGTCGACCGGTCGCCCTATAGGGCAACCCGTACCTGAAGATGTTTTTAGAAATAGAAAATGAGACGGAGGTAAAAACAGGCAGGTCGACCGGTCGCCCAATGGTCGACCGGTACCTGCATGTTGTGTCTTGAAACAGAACAAACCTCTTCGTTTTTTTTTTTTATGTTGGGGGCCGGTTGAGACAGTCGACCGGTCGCCTGTTGAATTTTTCAAAGTGTTCTTTTTTCTCTTATTTCGCACGGACGGCCGCCCGTGTGTATTGACAGCAAAAATATGACCGTTTGACAGCAGACACATTTCCTTAAATTGTGGGATTGATTTCTAACAGCTATATTCTTGATTTTAATTGTATTTTTCTGTAGATTTTCAATCCCCAAGAGGAGCCTATGCTTGATCAATCATCTCCTATAAATAGAGGAAGTTTTGGAGCAACCAATACAACAATTGAGATACAACACAACAAGATACACTTCAAGCAAATACTTGGTCTTTCATTGTTATTATTCTTGTTGTAAATTTGCCTAGCTTATCACTTTCACATCCTTGAGGTCTAGGCTATTCTTGATTACACCTTGCACTCAAATTGTATTATTCATTATTGAGTTGTAATCTTGATTTTTGGTTATCATTCAAACACAAGATATCCTTGTGAGTGTTCTTGTGGTAAGAACACACTTGGATGATCTAGGTGATAGGTGAAGAAGATTGTGGTGATCTTCTTATTGAGGTGTTGAAGAATTTGGTATTCTTCAAGGTTGAAGATTGTGGTAATCTTCACAAGGTGCCGTTGAAGGAAGATTGTGGTGATCTTCAAAGGGAGATTGTGGTAATCTCCAAAGGTGTTGTTGTAGAAGAGTGTGGTGCTCTTCAAGGTGTTGTAAGTTGAATTTGTATTAATTTTGGTAATTAATAAAATTCTTTTCTTTTGAAATCCATCCGGATATCTTGGGGTGGTAGAGGATTAGGCCCTAGGTGGGTTGAACCTCTTTAAATCGCGTGTGTTGTTTACATTCCGCACCTTTATTATTGTGTTTGAGCATTTGTTTCGAAAAAGAGGGCGAAATCGAAAAGATGGAGATAATCTATTCACCCCCCCTCTAGATTATCGTAGCCGCTTGGACTTACAGTTTTATTTCCCGAATAGAGCCAAAAGATGTGTCTCAAGCATTGGATGACACACATTGGATTCACGTCATGCAAGAAATGCTGAATCAATTTGAAAGAAACAAAGTATGGGAATTGGTGCAGAGACCAACCCATTAAAATGTTATTGGCACAAAATGGGTTTTCAGAAACAAAATGAATGAGGAAGGATCTGTTGTAAGAAACAAAGCAAGATTGGTAGCCAAAGGGTATTTCCAAGAAGAGGGTATAGATTTTGATGAAACCTTTACTCCTGTTGCAAGATTAGAAGCAATAAGGATGTTTCTTGCTTATGATGCACATAAGAACTTCACTATGTCTCAAATGGATATGAACAGTGCATTTCTAAATGGACTGTTAGAGGAAGAAGTCTATGTTGAACAACCTCCAGGTTTTGAGTAGAAAACTATTGGAGATAAGGTATACAAGCTCAAGAAAGCAATGTATGGATTGAAACAAGCACGAAGAACATGGTATGATACATTGTCTCAATTCCTGACTTACAATGGATTCACCAAAGGCAAAGTTGACAGAACACTCTTCAGAATTCAAGATGGAGAGAGTATACTGCTTGTTTAAATATATGTGGATGACATCATTTTTGGATCCACAAATAAAGAGTTGTGTGATAAGTTCTCAAACCTCATGCAATGAAAATTTGAGATGAGCATGATGGGAGAGTTGACTTTCTTCCTAGGACTTCAAGTCAAGCAATTGAAGGATGGAACCTTCATAAGTCAAACAAAGTATACCAGAGATTCAATGAAGAAATTTGGTATGGAAGAGAAGTCTTTTATGAAAATTCCAATGAACACATCAGTCAAGATGGACATGGATGCAGATGGCAAAGCTATAGATCAAACCAGATATAGAGCACTCATTGGATCATTGCTCTACTTAACAGCCAGCAGGCCAGACATCACCTTTGTTGTAGGTGTATGTGCAAGATTTCAATCTGCACCAAAGGAGAGCCACATGACTGCAGCCTAAGATAATCCTAAAGTATTTGAAGGGATGCAGGAAGTTGGCTTATGGTATCTAAAGGAAGGTGGATTTAAGCTTATTGGTTACTCGGTTCGGACTATGTTGGATGTATAGTTGATGAGGATAAGTACTTGAGGTACATGTCAACCGCTTGGAAATAGATTCGCTTTTTCTGGTTTAGCAAGAAGCAAAACTCAATAGCCTCATCCACAAAAGCAGAGTACATAGGCTGCGCAGCGGTTGTTGTGCCCAAGTCTTATGGATGAGACAAAGAATCGAGAGACTATGAGATTCAAGAAAAAGAAATTCCAATTATGTGTGATAACACTAGTGCTATTGCAAACCACTCAGAATCCTTTGTTGCATTCAAGAACAAAGCACATTGATGTCGATATCATTTTATAAGAGATCATGTTGAAAAGAAAGACATCACCTTGGAATACATCTCAACCGAGCAAGATTAGGCGATATATTCACAAAGCCTCTATGTGAATCAAGATTTGAAGAGCTCAAGAATGAGTTAGGGTTAATTGAGCTGAGTTGAAACTCAGAAGACTCCATCAACAGAGAAAGAAGATGAGAAAACAAGAACAGAGCAAGTTTCACACATCAGCCAAGTGAAACAACCTTATCGGGAAGTCAGCTGTATCAAGCGAGCTGACAGCTGAGTTACAATATGGGAAGAGAGAAGCAGAGTTAAGTCACTTTCGATATAAGCTGAATCATTTATGAACTAAGGGACAAAAAACAGTCGTTTTTAATTAGCGGAGATGTTTTTAAGGATGACGTCAGCGTAATAATGATGGTCATAGTAAAAGCTGCACAGGAACCCATATAATTGGATATAAATGCTACTGCATTAAATGCGAGGAATTAAATGCGGTTTTGACGTGTTAATCTCAACCGTTGATTTTGATCAAAAATTTCAAAATCCGAATTGTGTTCTTTCACGTCCTTTATATATGGAAACTTTCATTTTCTCACTACGCGAATTGTTCATCTTCAAGAAAAGCAAAGTTTTCTCTTAAACCCTAAGTTATGTTAAGCAAGTTTCTTACTTTTCGTTTGGTGAAATTCTCACGAAAATGGCTCAAAAGCACGACTTTGTGAAACTCTCGAAGCAAATTCACACTGGCTCTTCCGTGGATTTAGATGGAATGATAAAGCAAGGTGTTGATGAAACCCTGGTTCTGAAGATCGCTGATATGTTGGAAAAGTCAGGGCTAAAGGCTTTTCTGACTATGGAGTACTCTCATACCTACCTGGATGAGGTAGCTCAGTTCTACGTTAATGCTGATGTGCAGGACGAAGAAATAAAATCTTCCGTCCACAACAAGGTCATAAAACTCAGTGCAAAAGACCTTGTTGAGCATTCCTTGTTGCCCTCGGAGGGCTCAAAGTACATCTATGAGGCTGATGTCGACTTGGCTAGCTTTGCATGGAAGGAAGTGGTTTACACACGGTGACAAGAAAGTCGACAAGAAGGCTTGGCGAAGGGCGACTATCACAAGTTGATGGATGTCGTCTCAAAATGTGTCGACATGAAGTTTGGAAGCTTTAATCAGCTGTCTAAGACTAAGCTAATCGTCATGGCTGCGATCATGCAAGGAAAGAAAGTCAACTGGGCTGAGTTTGTCTACAGCAGACTCTGCCAGAATGTGCTGAACAGGACGTATAAGAAGGATGGGTTCTTCAGAAGCTCGCTAGGATATGGCCTTGTGATTGGCCATTTGTTGGAAGTGAAGGGTATTGCTCTTCGCCATGGCAAACCTTTCCATCTGAACAAGAAAATGTTCCACGCAAACCTTTCCAGTGCCCAGAAGAGAGCTCACGCAAAGAAGACGGACACCAGTGAGGGGGAATCAACTGATTCCGAAGACACAGCTGCTGCCCCTCCACCGAAGAAGAAAAATGCCCCTGCAGCTCAGACAAAGAAAGCTGTCTCTACAGCTAAGCCCAAGAAAGCTCCTGCCCTTGCAGCCGAGTCCCCTGCCCGAGCAGCCGAGACTCCTGCCCCTGCAGCAGAGACTAAGAAAAAACCCTCAATCTCTTCTCAAGTCGCAAAGAACAAGAGGACTGCCAAGTCGAGGAAGGCAACTCCCTTTAAGAAGTGTACCCAAGTCCCCACCGATGCTGAATCTATTGAATCAGAACCAGAAGTCCCTCTGGTTCGTCCAAAGAAGTGAAGGTTGGTCAGGCATTTTGACCTTGAGAAAATGGCTGAGTCTGCCACTCAACTGGAGAAGGAAGAGACCAAGACTGCTGGAAATCAGGAAGAGCAGTCTCCTGAAGTCATTGATGAATCTGCAAAGTCTCACGATGGTGATCAGCAGAGATATCAAACGAAGACCGGATGTGCGAAAGACAGTGAGGAAGGTGAAGCGGTGAGACAATCGAGCGATCATTGAAAAGGTTGTCTCCCCACCCACATCTGATGCTTCTGCCTCTGAGGAAGATTAAGGCCTTCTACCTCATATTCCAAAAACAGGAGGAGAGGGTGAATATGATGATGACGATGTTATCATGTACTCTCAATCGTACCCGGATATTCAATGACGTCTAAGAGAATGGAGAGCATGGAAGTTGGATCACTCAAGGGTGCGATTCGCTCACCTTGAGTTCGTGTGAAGAAGAAGAGTTGCTATGTTTTCTTGGTGTTGCAATTGTTCAACAGGCCCTTGACGAAGACAATCTGCGTGAATATCCTCCACATCATAAAGGTGGATGAAAAGGACAAAGCGAGGAAAGCCGAGAGCATTGTAAAAGTCCAAGATGTGCGAATTCACCGGATATCTAGTTCACATTCACATACATCTTGATGTGTTCTCCAAAAGTGATGAGGATGTGGATCCGTTCTTTGCGGCAGAGAGAAGTCCGAAATGCGGCTTAAGCTACGAGGGAATCGAACCATGCATGAGCAAAGTCATGTTTGAAGGTCAAGAGAGTCCTCACAATCTCTCCCGCAAATCGATCCTCTGGGAGTGGTGCGTGATTGCTACAAACATTGATGCAGCCACGTCCCCAGTGCAATCAGAGGATGGCTCAAGGGCACCTTTGGCGATGATGGGAAATTGGGCACCCAGCCGAGCCAACCCCTGATAAAGGTGTTCTCACACCTGGCCCAGCGGCTGTGCACTCAATGGAAAAGGCCGCGAGTCAGGAGCTGAGTGACCCCAATGTCAGTCACTCAGCTGGTAAGCCAGCTGAGGGGGAGGCTCTCTTGACCATAGCGGGGTTGGAGGTTCTTTGTGAAGACTCATGTTTGAAGCAAGGAGGCGAAGTAGAGAAAGAAAAAGAACAACGATAGAGTGGCATTTGAAGCTCGGATAGTTAATTCTATCACAATCGAAATGTCCACCGCTGCTGAGGCAAGGACATATTGTTATCACGTCGAGGCACATGATGGTGATGCCCTGGGAGTTAACACTGCAGGCGGTGAAAGTGAAATCCAAGGAGTTGAGACTCCTATGGATGCCACGATCGAAGACCCTAAGTTATCTCTTGATTGTCGAAGGGAATGTAGAAGACCCTAAGACAGTTGAGACTATCGAAGGGAAAACTGAAGGCCTCGCGGCGATTGAGCTTTGAGTGTGCTGGGGTGTTGAAGGCCTAAGGGATGTTGAGACTTCCCTAGGTAAAGATCAAGGTATCTGAGAACATTCCTCGATACACAACGCTAAAGACAGAAAAAGAGATAAGCGCACTTCATGATTCTCATAAGGAAAACTTAGACACATCGTTTTTGGGATCGGAAGATGAAGGTGAGTCTACTCCAATTGCATATTCTACGGACCCGGTGGCCAAAGTCATGCGCGAGCTTCCACAGTACAGCTAGTGATAACGACTCCGTCGGCTGTCACAAGCTCTCACAATTTGTGAACATTGCGGCGATGAAGGCTGCTGCAGGCAGAGGCATCAAGAGTTGACTCCACTCAATCGCACTAAGGAGGCAACGAAGGGGGACGAGATCCGGATATTCCTGTGTGTGAGATGATGTTTTTCAAGCGTGTTTCAATTCACCCAGACTGCCCGCATCCAGAAGAAGAGACATCTCTGAATTAAAGAAATGTACCATCGAGAAGATCCCATTATTCCCACCGACACTATTGTTCAATGGACTTTGTCTTTGACAAAGAGTGGCTAAATCGAATTGACTTAGACAAGCGAACTTCGTGAAGTCTTCAAGAAAATCTGCCCGAGGTGATTAAGAAGATTGAACGACACCAGGCCTCACTCGACTTACGCCGGACAATCGCGATGCCACTCACAACCGACTTGAGAGGATCATGGTACAAATTCGGATTTGGACACTGCAGATGCAGTGCGAATCGAGCAAGTACGCTATTTTAAGGCATTATATGGACGCATGCTCGTATGGAGTGCGGACAACTCCTTAATCAGCAGAGGATAAAGGATTATATTGATAGAATAGCCTGATCTCACAAAAATGATATGGAGTCATTGCAATATTTTCATAAGAATGAGATCCTCGAGACTTGAAAATGCGATGAATGACAAATTCAGCCTACTCTTGGCGAAATGAAGATATTGAGAGTGAGTCTAAGGACATTTAATCATAGATTAGAACATGAATCGATGCCGGACTCGTGCATGATTCAACGATAAACAGATGGACTTTCTTCTTGGAAACATGTTTCCCGGGGTCCCTTTCTCCTTTGATGATGCCAAAAATGGGGAAGAGGAATCCCTATGGAAATTAAAAGAAGAAAAACTAAAGGAAAGCTGCGTTGAGAAAGACAGAACCGCAATTTGCAATGAAGGGTAAAGGTGAGGGAGAAAGTTCGAAGGATTTTGCCGATGTTAGCGAAACCCCAAAAGGTCATGTTACTGCCTCTATCCTGAGCAAACTCCCCGTAACCCTACCCATTAAGCACTATGCTGTGCCAATGTCAGAAAAAGAAAAATCATTGAAGCATGGTTTGAGGAGTTCTTCAAAAAGCCAGATGCCCGCGTTGGGAAATCAAACGTTATGGTGGTCTTCCAATTGGAAAAGATCATGATGCAATTTCTGATAATGGATCTGAGCCTAGATCGGTGGAAGAGTTAAAAACCTTTGAATCGAGAAGGCTATTTCAAGGAATGACACTAGCCCAAGCCAGGATTTGTACTTGAGAGAAAGGTCTTGCATTGTGTGAAAGAAGGCGAAAAAGCTGAGACTTCCAGCGATCACTCACCGTGGAAGCGAGAAGACTCTGTGCAAGACACACCCAGAGGCAGAGGAAGAAGTGGTGGTGGAAGAGGTTCCCGACCTCGCCCAAAACTAAATGATGTTGAATATGTAGATCGACAAGAAAGGGATGATCTACTGGTGGGTATGATGAATTGGCCAATATGGAAGTGGCAACAAAGAACGCGGAGGCAGTAAGAAGGCAAGAAGAGGAGAACGAAAGGCAAACACAACAATGGCTTGAAAGGAAGTGAATGGATGATGCTTCTAAATGAGCCTATGAAAATAAGAAGAGAGCTGAAGAAGAAGAAAGAAAAGAAAAAGAGCTGATGACGACAATAAAGCTTAAGAAGAAAGAAGGAGGCAGCGAAGGCGCTGAAATATTGTTGCGAACCCCGTCATGTATATTACTATTGTAAATACATGATAGTAAGTCATCTGTAATAAATTACTTAGTGATTTTCCCTGTAATTTTTTACTTTATATTTATTCTTGTATCCTAGCATAAATGTATGTTTTGCTTTGATAAAGAATGCTCTGATACCAAATGTAAACAGCTGTGTAAAGGACAAGAATGGTATGATCAATAAAACGATCTATTTTAAGCATACATTCTTTGTTACTGCATTGTCTGTATGTATCTTTGTTGTTTATATTTTGTCAAATGTTTGTAAGTTTTGGCATCATCAAAAAGGGAGAAATTGTTTGGAAATTTATTTTGTAGATTTTGATGATACCATGTAAAACTTAAACTAAGAAGTTGGCACCCCATTTTCTTAGTAATTCGTATTGTAATAGATAGGACTGGAAAAGTTGAGTCAAGTCAGCTACGCCATGAAATACAAGAAGTCAACTACGGACTGGATTGAAGACTCTCTGTGAGTGTCGGTGAGTATGGCCAAGAAGGAAGTCAAGGACTCGACGGAAGGTGTATCGGTGAGGAACAAGCGTGAAGAAGTGTCGATCAAGTTAGTTCAAGGAGCCAAGTCTAAAGGGTAAAGTGATAGTTGAGTCATCCATTATTTGGAAGTTGACTCAAGTCACAGGGTAAAGACAACGATCTAGTCAAGACAAGCTGACTTAGATCCGTTGATTAAAAAGTCAAGAATGTTACTCGGAGAATAGTAACATGTCAAAGCTGTCAGTGTAAAGTGTTAGTCCCGAGAATTGTGCAAAAGGAATAAACCAATGGGAAGATCGCACTATTGCAGTGTGTCGAAAAAGTCCGAAAAACTACAAGACATTTAATACAAGAAAATGTCAACATCAAGGATCGAGACAAGACAAATTAACGATCTTAAGTGACTTTTGAAATTAGCCTAGCTTTCTCTTCAACGGGCAAAATTTCAAAAGTGCACTATAAAAGGTCAAGAATTCCATGAGAAAAGGTTACCTAAACCACGAACAAGCAAGCAACATTAAAACAATTAACCTGCAATATTCTCAAGTACATTCAAGAAAATCCTCAAGCCTGAAACTCAAAGGAAATCGATCCAACACAAGTTGTGAAGGAAAGACAACTTCAAATCTGTTGAAGACGAAACTTTTGTAGAATCAAAAGGGGTCTACTTTCCAAGGAGGGTTGTAAGAAGGTTCAAGGTCGAATCAGTATCAAGTTATTGGAGGGCTTCGTGATCAAATCCAAGAGCTTGAGAAGTGAGCTGAAGTAGCAAGGCAGCTGCCCTGTGAAGAAGCTGAGTCGCAAGAGAAGCCTGCTGTGTGACCAGGGCTGTCTCTAGACTATTCACCACATTGTAAACTGATCTGTTACATAGTGGATTCCTCCAGGAGTTGGAGAAGAGAGGATTAGAAGAATTACCCCATCTTCGAACCTCTATAAAAATTACTTGTGTCATTTATTTTTCAACAAATTTACACTTCTGCATACTTACATCATATCTGCTGATAAAACTCATATTTGCTATCCAACTGATTAATAACAAAGTGTTAAAGAATCAAGTGGTAAAACAATCTTAAAACAAATTAAGGGTGTTAAGTCTTCCGCTGATAAAACCAATACAACCAAGTTAAAGTTCAGGTTAAACAACCGAGTTATTCTATCAAAAGCTCTATCGAGTCTGTTGAGTGGCTAACTCAGCTGAATAACCAACTTAGTTGTCTCTCAAGGACACAACTGTTTGAGTTAACTATGTTATTATTTTAAAAGGACTAAAATCGAAAAGTTGGTAAGATTTATTCAACCCCTTCTTCTAAACCTTACTCACACCCCTTGGGACCTACAATACTTTAACTAACAACAATTCAGTAAATAACTGTTGTCCTTTGAGTGTTGTCTTTCATCATTTTTCTTGTAGTGTATGTTTGGGATCATCAAGATTTTCCAATCATCATCAAAGAGAAAAAAGATTAGATAGGGAGTTTTCAAATTTTTTATTTTAAACATATGTAAGTAGTAGTATACCTTTCTTACATGATTTCTACATATATGCTTCTTTATGTTTCTTGTAATTTGTTTTGAGATTAATAAGAAAACGTGTTTTTATCTCTTATGTGACTATAGAGTATTTCGAGCTACTTTATATAAGAAAATATTGGCAAAAATGATATTTAATTATTTTATTAGGGAAAAGGACATGAATACCCACCTTTCCAGCCCAAATCCCTGAAAAATACCATTTTATGCGATTTTTGACAAAAATACCATTTTATTGAGTTTTGACAAAATATCATTTTCTGATTTTGCTTTGTTGTTTCTTTGTTGTTTCAAACATGTTTGTTGTTTCTTTGTTGTTTCATAATTTGTTTCATCTATGTTTCTTATATGTTTCACTTAGCCCACTTTTCATTGAATTCCATAGTTGCATGGAGAAAATCTCAGCTGTGGTATGCCACAATGGACAATAGGAAGAAAATAGAGAGTATACCAACTTTGAGATAACAAGAATATTTTATTGATTCAATGGATCGCACATTCAAGACCTAAAAGAAATCTTGGAACAACAAATTCAATTCAGAAAATTTGAGCTTACTTGTCCATCATCGGCTACAAGAAATGGACACGACTCCACTGTCAGACCAAAAAATACTTTGTATTGACTTCCAACATCATAGAATTATTGAATGCATCAACTGTAGCGGGGAAAGACCTACTAGTAACAACTTTGCTAGAGTACATGAGATCTTTAGTTCAAGATTAGACATGCAGACATCAAAATGAAGCAAGATCAACATTTACAAGGATGACAAAAAAAAGCTGAAGAGTATATAGGGAAAAACTACACTATTTCTCTAAATTTAAAATCAATTTACTACAAACTTTTATCACAAGATCTCCTGTTTCACAATTGTTTCTTACATGTTTCATTTATGTTTCTTACATGTTTCAACTTATTACACCATCATTAAGATTTACATAACAACAATTCTCTAAACTCACTAGGAAGTGGAGGTAGAAACTCAATGTCATTGTCATCGTTGTCACCATTTTGCAACTTCAACTTAGCATGATTGTGAAGCAGATGACTGAGCCTTGCTTGTTCATTCTCTATCTCAAAACGGTTGGACGTCCATACCCTTTTCCACCAATAAAGTGCTCGGCATAAAAAGCAACAAAAAAACCCACATTCACTACAAAAGAAATAAAAAAAGATACACAATTAGATAGATAACACAACAAATCAAAAACAATAAAAAAGAACAAATAAATGGAAAATACATAAAAGAACAAAAGAAACACAAAAGAAACAACTTCGAAACAACATCGAAACAAACGAAAAACTTTAAATCACAAAATAATAAAATAACACAGAAAAATCATGCATCGGCAACACAAAACCAACAAAATCATTCAAATAATACTTAAGATGATAAATCACCCATAATCCTTACAATCACACACACACACACACACACACACACACTGGTTCAGATGTAAACGTTGCAACCCCACGATACAAAACACAACATTATCACCCATAATCCCACAGTGATTCTCCTTTTTATTATATCATTCACTCTTTGTACTCTCTCTATCAACCCTCATCCCCACAACCATTTCTTAACTTTTACCACCACCATTAATCCATGGAAACAAAAATAGAGCAGTAAAAAAAAAAAGAAAACCCTAAAATCAAGCGAAAAAAAGGAAAATGGACATAGATACACCCCGTTTTCGCACTAAAGAGTAGCACAGCTACAACTAATGAGCCTTTCATTTGTTTCACTTCTCGCCTCTCTTCCTCATCATCCATGAGACTTTTCAGAATTAATGGTATTTTCAGAATTAAGATGAAGAAAAAAGTGAAGCAGAGTCGGAGTCTCTAGAAAAGGCGGAGCGACAAAGTGAGTTTCAGAAAAATAGAGCAGCAATCTTCTTCCGGTGGTGATGAAACCAAAGGTATGGTATTTTTGTCATGGGATGGAGCGGGTGGGGTATTTTTGTAATGGGTTGGTATTTTTGTCTTTTTTTCTAAAAATCATGGTATTTTGTGTAATTTCCTCTATTTAATATATAATACGGTTTATATATTAATTTAATATTAATTGCCCAATTGGCTCTCAATGGAATAATCCGGCCCAAATGAGTCGGGGATTGTTCCATAGGCCAATTTCTCCTACGCGGCCCACGAGGCTAGTTGCTCATGTATAAAAAAGGTCCATCTTCTTCATTTATAAGTTAAATAACTCATAATTACTCATACACATTTAATTCAGATTCAATTAATGTTTATTCTCTCTCGATCACCATCGACTTGACGTCGGACGAGCCTCCTTGGGAAACCCCGGGGACCCCACTAACATTTTCTTGTGTGTGCAAGTTCTAATCGAAGGATTTTCGGCTCTCGGAGAAGAAGACTTGAAGACTTCCCCTCGGGAAGAATAACTTATCGAAACCTTAACTTGGAATGATCGCCCCAAAAAAACAGCATATTTTGGCACCGTTTGTCAGGGGAACAATAAAAGCACATGAAGAATCATGTCGACCTCAAGCGCATGGAGTGGATCCCAAGTCGCCCTGAGGTCGAGGAGGCCAAGAAGAGGAAAGGCCATCAAAAAGGCGGGAGGCCGACTACCTCTCCACCGAAAGGGTGTCGCCTCCCATGCAAGAAGAAAAAGCGCCGCCACCTCCATTCGTAGGAGCTCCGATTGAAGAAATTTACCGCCCATCGGAAAGATGCCACTTCCCCAGAGGGAAGGTCACCCCCACCGTCGCATGGAAAGGGGTTCTACCCACGAAGAAAGTCGCCTTGCAGGAAGCCTCACAAGCTCTGCTGGGCTAATTGAAGTTACGGAATGCTATGAAGTATCAAGTGCGATCGGAGACATGAGGAGACGCCACGGGCCGCACCCACCATCAAGACCGACCTGGAAGGTCAAGGAAGAAGATAACAAGAATGCGGCGAGAATCGTGAAGAGCCGCCACTAGCTAAAGAATCCCAAGATGCTAGTCGTGGAGCCAGGAATCGTGGAAGAAGAACTATCACATTGAATATGGGAGGCCAGCCCCCTCCTTGGTGAGGGTCGCCACCTCCGCCAAAACCCGAAGGGCGTAGCCTCCTCCTCTTGGGGAGGGGCTCACTTTCTTGAAGAAGGTCACTTGACACGAAGAGCCCTCCAGGCCCTTGCTCAAAAGAAGGCTGCCAGTCGCTCAACGAATCATGTTGCGGCAAAGGCGCGGGAAGACCTCTCTCAAGCTCGTCCGATGTTGAAAATCTCAACTTTGGGGAAGAAGATAAAAGAAATGAAGGACTTGAAGAAAAATCAAGAAAAGCGGCTCGCTCATTTGGAAAAGAAGCTAGGAATGGAGCACGGCAGGTCCCAAGTCCACGCTCATAAGCCCGGAAAAAGGGTCATAAGTGGTGCGTATTAGCCAAGCCGACTCGCGGAGGCTATTGTTATAGGGAAAAGTTCACCGACCAATCCATTGCCCTTGGGCATCAAATTTCTCTAACCTCCGGAGTATGATGGGGCTGCAGTGCCCCAAGAACACTTATATAAATTTTATGTGAAGGTGGATGTCTACAATATGACGGACGCTTTCTATTGTAAACGGCTCTGGACAACTCTGACCAAGCACGCTAACTTGGTTCGATCAGCTCCCGGTTGGATCAATCACTGGGATAGACAAGCTCATTATCGCCTTCGGACGACAATTCTCTATCAGAAGAAAGTATTTGGAGACTATGGCTCATCTTTTTCAAGTAAAACAACTAGAAGGAGAGTTATGCAAGATTTCACGAAATGATCCGTGGAAGCCGCATGCTCCAAAGCCAGGAACACCAAGAAAGAAGGCAAACTGCTCAGAAGACATGAGGATAGTCCCCTACTTCCAGAGGGGCGTCATTCAAACAACTCGGAGAGCTGAAGAAGGTTCCCTTGACCAGCTGAAGGGCTCTCCTCACCAAATAAGTCCGCTGGACCCGGGAAGCTCTCCAGCTCAATGAAGCTACTCAGAATGTTCTAAGACATTAATGTTCTTGGGGCCGTCCGAGGATATCCCCGAGCTCCGCCAGCTGCATGAAGACCCCTCGTAAGGGCACCCTGCCATTGCAGGCCGTAGCAGCAGCTGCATAAAGAATGACCCTTACTCAACTAGAGTGGAAGAGGAACAACGAACTGGAAAGCAAACAGACACTAAAGAAGCCATCACATTAATGAAGGACAAACAAACCTTGGAGCCCAGAAAGGATAGACACAAACTCCCCTTGGTGCTTGAGCTAAGGATTCAAGAGCCATCCAGAGTAGTCAAGCTATATCTGGAACAATACACCCTTTACAGAAAAATAGAAATCCCCAGACGACCTGTCGATGAACCATCTTCAATTGGAGGAAGCTCCGAAAAATCTCCAATCATTGGAGAGGTATGCCCCAACACGAAAGGAGAAAAAAATGATCAACTCATTGGAGAAGGCGAAGACTACATAGATAAAGAAAGCTGAACAATAAAGGAATCAGCTCGAGGACACATCACGCACGGAACAAGAAACAGCCAAGCGTCGCTTCCCCTCGTATTTAAGCAAGGAAGCGGTTGCCACCATCTAGCTATGCTATTGAGTGTTTTCACTTGGCATCCTCATAAACATCCATTTTTTACCGATGTCTAATGAAGAAAAAAACCAATGTTGAAACCCCTATTGTTAAAAGGGGGTTTACAACCTCGGTTTAACACCGATGTCAACCAGCGAAACAACATTTGTTTTTTAAGAACAGAAAGTGATGTTAATGCCCCTATTGTTAAAGTGCAGATTATTTAACAACGGTGTTTCATAGATGTTGTTTCGTACAATAGCATCGTTTGTTAAAATAGGTGTTTAACCGATGTTGGTTCTTGAAACCACAAAGGGTTATAAGTGTTGTTGTTTTGGTTTAGTTAGTTATGAAATTATCTCAGTTTTCAAACTGATGTCTATATTACAATAACCGTTGTCATTACGTGTTAACACATCACTTTATAACTGATGTTGTTTGTTTCTTTTAACATCGATTTAAACTGATTTCATTTTGCTCAACAATATTGTGTTTTTCACCCCTTTAATTAATGATAATAGTACCAGCAATATTCACCAATCTAAATCAACTAACAATTAATTACAATAGAAATTAACAAATATAACATGCATTAAGCCATCCATTTAAAATGTACTGCAACGAATATACATACATGACAAAAAATGGTTATACAAACCGGTATTTTAAAGGCCAAAATGTTGAGACATCCTTAGTGTTCCCAACTTACAATGCAAATTCTTAGTAGTAAAGTTTTTAAACAAAATCCAATGAGTGCTAGTGCTTGTGTATCATCCGAGTTTAGCAAAAACCGCATAAGCGATCCATTTTACATGGTGATGGAAGAGCATGACTACAATTTATTTTCCAAGCTTTCCATGCATATTTTGAAGTCTACCAACCATATCCATATGGGAAAACTTCGTCTGCACCAACTCACAAGAATAATATATAAGAATAGAGCACAATAAACCGATTCTTGGAAATAATATGTTAAGACTCCATAGTTAATCATACTTTGAGATTGTTTGACAGAAATGGAGCAGACAAAGAAACATCCTTCGACCCTCCGGTTAAACAACCGAAATTGGAGAATTCATGTGATATTTAGTAACAAATCCAAATCTCCAAGCATGAAAAGGAATAAAATGAGAATAAAAAAGAACAAAAAATAAAATTGTATCCAAGTCAAAACAAAGGCGACTTATGAAAAAGTTTGAATGTGAAACCAAGTCCAGAATTTATTTTGCATACACATTAGGTAATTACCTGTGAACGATAATGCAAAAGCATTGAAAGTGTGCATGTGGTGATAAGTGGCCAAAATTCACACACACACAAACAATACCAATAAGAAAAAGAATTAGTTGACACAAAATAAAATTTCAAGTGCTTCATGGCATCAATATCCTCATATTAACATCTTCAAAACAAAATTTCTAGTTAAGTCAATAGTAGCTTAAATACATGTTCTACTCAAACATGTGATCTTGTATGTATTGCGCCCACTCCAACGTGCTTCATCAATTTTGTGCTCGAATGTATTGATCTTTTTTAACTATGAACACAAATTATATTAGTAAAATCCAATTATTAATCTTGCTTTAAAAAACCAACCATTAATCACTTTGTAAAATTATAAATTACACAATATTAAACTAGGCAAAATTACAAAATTAGTCTGTAAATAAAAGCGAAAGCAAAAAGGTCATTCAAAATATTCAAATGACAAAATAGTCATGTGTAACTATGTATGGGTGTGTAAAATAGTCTGCAAAATATATGGTTTGCAAAATATTCCAGAATCGGTACTTAAATATCAATTTGGTTCTAATTTCACGAAGTAAAGTCACATGTGCCACTCACATGATCGAAATCGATGAAATTTCAAATTTGCCACTAAAATTAGAACTAAAATTGACATTCAAGTATAAGATTCTGAGGACTATTTTGCAAATTGTGCAATTTGTTGGACTATTTAATTTGTTGGACTATTTTGTAAAATCATTACATAATTTACAGGACTATTTTGCAATTTGAGCATTTCACAGGACCTTTTCGCAACCGCCTTTAAGTTCGAGGACTAATTATGCAATTTTTTGTCTTTTAAACTATTTGAAAACTTCAAATATATATGAAACTCTATATTTTACTATTGATCGCATTGGAACTTTGTTAGATTGAAGCATTAGAAGTATCTTTCTCATATATCGCATTACATAGAAACCACATTGCTTTTTCATTCGGTTGAATAGGAGCCTATGTTAAAAAAGTATTTGTTACTTATACAAATTATATTGAACAACATATGTTAATCATAAAGACATAACAGGATTACATCCCATTGGGTTGCTTTTTTTCTTTCCTTCCCTTGTCGCATTAAATAATTTTAAAGCCCTTCAAACATCATAAGATCGATTAACAAGTGAAGTAATATTTAATTTATCGGCTTGCATGTGAAAAAACTTACAAAATAATAACATCTCTCCAAATATCATCGCGAATGCGGGTCCAAGAGGATCCAAAACATATACAATTTCATTGCAAGGGTCGATCACGATCAAAACTCAACAATAACTAAACACAAATAAAAATTTACTACTTGCAAATATACAAGTTAAGAATATGCAATTAAAAGTGATATTGTAACTCTTACTTACCCTATAATACATGGCGTAAAACTAATTGATCAATTGATGCACTACCCAACCTATTTGCTAAAAAGCATGCCCTTGAATGCATCAATTGCTGGATATAATTGTTTTTTGTTCTTGTTGTCGGCACATGCCCTATACCATACGTATTCACAAACAAACAATTTATCCACAAATAAAAACGAAGAATTGAAACTATAAGAAATTGAATGTTCAATATAATTAATTAGAGAAATTCAAAAGCAATTTGTATGCTTAAGCATCAAGTATCTTTAATACTCACCCAAGAAGGCAAATCCTTATATACAAGCAGAATCAAACCCTGCATGTAAGTGCGCCATTATGTGGCATGATCCGATAACCCAATACGAACATAACACGAATTTTATCAAGTATAGGTACAACCCTTAACGGAGTTCGGGTCAAAATCGGGTGGTCACGATTAATACTGAAAATAAATAGGTCATATCAAGTTGACCCGCATGTCGACACAATTGACCTATGTAACCCATCTAAGTTTATAGTAACATATTATTTTAATATTCTGTGATGTTTTAAATGCATATTTTAAAAATTTTTAAATGCATATTATAATATTTTTAGTTATATGATGATGGAAAAATTATTAAATTCATATTTTAATAATTTTTAAATATTTAATGTATTTTTAATTTGTAATTTCAGCTTTTTCTCCATTTCTTTTTATTTTTTCCGTGTCACTTTTAAATTACGGTGGGTTTTGTTTAGCCTTTTTGGCCAATTGAAAATCTTTTTGCCATGTTTTCAAACACATGTTTTTTAGCCATTTTGGGACGCGAAAAGACATAATCTGCCCTTTAGTAGTTTAAGCCCCCATTCACAAAATCACCCAACACTACTTCCTCACTCGAAAATCTCACGAAAAATCCCTATTTCCTCACTCGAAAACCCACGAAATCTCACTCAAAACTACCGAAATCGCGATGGCGGCGGAGACGATGACGACTAGCGAGGATATGGAGGGTGGTTGGACTTCTTCTCGAGTATGTAATTCAACCCTATTTCCTTAATTTCATGTATTTTTGTTGTTTTAAATTGTCAATACTTGTTTTAGGTTAGGATTTGTTGTAGAAATTCTAGGTTTTTGATGGTGATACTTGGTTTTGTGAGCTTGATATGTTGTTAATGGCGGAAATGTGAGAGAGGGGAAGAAGAAGAAGAAGGCATTTACTTTGTGATTTTGAGTTACATGTGTAACTCGATTTGAGTTATATATAAAGGTAACTCGATTTTGAGTTACATATAAAGGTAACCCGATTTCGAGTTACATGTATTTCAAATCACAATGGTCGATTTTGAACTTTTATATGGATGATTTCGAGTTACATGTGTAACTCGAAATGGGGTCTCGCATGTAATTGGAGTGGAAAATTGAATGTATACACAAGTGCCACTTGATAGCGGATATCAAGTTAGATGAGTTTAGGAACGGAACATTTGGGGCGTTCACGGACTTCGACTGGACGCATACTTGATCATGAAGGGTATGCTCCGATTGCTTCGTAAAGAGATCTTGGTGGAGGGATATGAGATGGGCGACTTGTGGTTCCACGTTGGTGAGTGGAACCTCGGACGGGCGAAAAAGAGTTTGCGATGTTTACGGCTACGCTTTGGCCTCGGCGATTGACCCATGCTCCTCACAAAGCATATCCCTCCGGCGGAGGAGTATCGCAAGCGTTTTCGACGGGGAGTCTTGATACCGATGAAGGCATTGCCGCACTTCATCGTGGGTCATTTCGAGAGCATCGTTTGAGCGACGAGAGGAGAATCGAAGATGGCGTATATCTTGTTTGTCACGAATATCTCTCCCGCTCTCAATCCGCGGGGGTACCATCCCATTATGGTTGTGGACTTTGGTTGAGGATGGCCCTAATTTAGGGGGTATTCCCATAGGGCTCCCTACGTGTATAGGCGCCTCCTCCATTTCTTGATTACGGGATCGAGCCCATTGATCCGGCGATCAAGTTCACATATATGCCTACTTACCCTATACGGGTATATATAATTTAAACACGTATCACTTTTAACACAAGCATTTCATATTGTAATCGGGTTCATTGCTTATTTACTTTTGTTTGATACAACTATGGAATTTGAGGCTATTCTTTCTCTTGGTCGGGACCTTGCCCGAGGCCTCTGTGTTGGATGGCTATCTGAGGCGGATGGGTTAGATGCCCTAAAGAGGACCTTCAACACGGTGGCGTTATTTGACAGCCCCCAAGGTATATTTCATTTTTTTACAAAATCATATGAGTAATAGTGGTATTGATAATATTTTCTTCGTAATTAAGCTAAAGTTTTCTGTTTTATTCACGAGGCGATATGCGCATCAAGTCGACCCACCCCAGGTGGAGTTACGACTCCCTTTACATTCGGGGGCATCGATATGGACATGTCGCGCGGATTGATGTATGTCCATATGGATCATTTCCCATTTCCCGGGTTGCCGAAGTCTTGACCCTGCCCTTCTAGTTTTGCGCGAAGCGATTGCTCAATAATCTTCGAAGGCAATTGCCGAGGAGCATGTCTACTTAAGTTAGCTTCACATGTATGAGGTTGCTCGAATTTAGTCACCTTCAACTTCCTCCTTGGATAGCGTTTGCATGAAGTAAGAAGGTGCATCCTCTTATGTTTGCAAACGGCCTCGTAACGTGAAGTCGAAGACCGGGTTGTTCTATACTCCACAAGATGGTGCAGGATAGTGGCTTTAACTTTGTTACCATTTCTTCCTTGCTTTCAAGCACTTGCACATTTGAATAAGTCACGCTCAATGTTAGGTGGTTCTAGTGGAATTGAATCGGGGTCGGGATATTAATAAGACGTTCAGGAGCCATCCAAGCATATTTGCACCCCTAACCATTTGGGAGCTCCGTGTGATCGGCGTTTCATTATCTACTTCGTTGGCATCAGCAGGAGATACCTTATGGATTGAAAATCGTCTATTTGAAGAACATGCTCGTCATTGTCTCTATGATATCATTGTTCACATCAATCCCTTCACGGTCATCGGGAACAAAATAGTCATCTCTTTCCCATCCAAAGTGATCATAAATCAATCGCCGGACTAGTTCATTATCAACGTGGTACTGCGGATCATCATCTTCTTCTTGAATGTGTCCCCGTCATTCCCTTCCTTCGGTCATCGGGAATAAATTGTTCATCTTGTTGGTTATTTTGATCACCAACAAAATCCTGGTCATCATAATGGCCACCACCCCGAAATCATCATACCTCCAACATCACCATACCGCCTGAAAATCATCCTTAAATCCACCACCACCACCATCATCATCATCATCATCATCATCACCATCCACATAATCACTATTATTGATTCTCGGTTGATGCTCCAAGATAGGAGATTTAATTGGACAATTATCAGACACTACGTGTTGCACAAACATTGGTTGAGGCTCCATGGTCCTATTATTACTTGGACAATTATCGGCATCATGTTGCATATAGGTTTCTGTCATACTGCTTGTGGTGGACTATGTATATAATTCATGCCGATGATAATTATATGGATTTAAGGGCATGAATTGTTGCCGATACCATATGAATACGATTGCAAATGACCATGAGGTTCATAAACCATGTGGATTTCTATTTCGATGTACGAAGTCCTCACCCATCCCGTGATCTTTTGGTTGCAAGGTCACAAATATTCGGGATCTTTGAAAATCTCAGCTACACGTCGAAGATCCGTTCACACATAATCAAAGACTTAACCTCAGAACCACCCCAGTTGGCATTAAATAGTGTAATTTGCATTCACACAAACGCCGATCACCATTTATAACGTTATGAACAATATCCACAAACCCACTATATGGTATTGTCCACAACGACGTAAAAACGAGTACTTCTTCACCATTCCTATAAAAGCTACCATCCCAAAAACCACTATGGACAATTATCACTTTATCATCCTCCATCTGAAACCAGCAACAACAGACAAAAAAAAGCACTGAAATTCAAATCTGAACATGTAACTCGAGATTGTCTCGATTTTGAGTTACACCTAACTCGAAATCGAGTCAGTTGTAACTCGAATCGAGTTAGATTTAACTCGAAATTAAGTCAATCTCGAGTTACATTTGCAGGCTGTTGTTCGAGGTTATTTCGAACTGTTTTTTTTTCATGTCTATGGTTTTCAAATCTATTCTACACCCAACCTCAAACTAAATACGATAGTGAAATGAATAAGGATGAGCTAGAGAACAAAATGTTTACATTATTTTGAGATTCGATCAAAAAAATGGGTTAGGAAATTACGAAAAATTTTGTCTTTGAAATCAAGACAAAGACACTTCTTGAGAGAAAGTGAGAATGAAAGTGAAATGGAGAAATAGAGGTATATGACCTAATGTAATATGCTTAAAGGGTATGAATGTCATTTCATACCCTAAAATAGCTAAAAAAGACGTGTTTGAAAAAGTTGGCTATTTTTAATCTTTTTAAGTTGAAATGGCCTATTTGCACCATTTACACTTTAAATTATATAGGTTTTTAGGTAATTAAGTGTTCGGTTACCCGATGTCATAAGCGGTCGTGCTCGTGTCGTGTATCTTGCGGGGAATAATTAAGCGGGTCGTGTTCATGTTCGTGTCGGACTTTGTAATACCTATTTAAGACTACTTAACACGACCCACGAACACGAAATACAACGCGATTGACCTACCTACAAGATCTATCAGCTCAGTCTCTGGCATTCATAATGCCGTAGGCATCCAAGTCCAAAACTTTAAATAGGTTTTGAGGTCTAAATTAACGAACTTCTTCAAATGCCCAGAACTCCTGGGGCTCGCTCTTATACCTTTTAAGTACAAAATTTTGTGAAGTCAACTCTATAATGCAAAAGCCAGAAGAAATGCCAATGCAGACGAAAGATTCATAGCAGCCGATGTGATGATATCTTGAACACTAGATACATTCTTAGTGAGGATTACTTATCACCTGCAAATGAACAAATAAAAAATTTCCTAATTCGGGGTGCCACGTGAAAGACACATCAACAAATTCGGTCAATTTGAACTTTATGGCGATTTTTATCATCAGTGTGCCAAATGTTTTTAAATTGAAGTCCTAAATTGCAAACTGAAAAATAAAAGTTCTAAATTGCAACCCACCCAAAGTTACAAGGCACTTTTTGCAATTAAGCCACGACAATAATCCTGAAAATCGATGAGACAACGGCAACCGACAGGGCCTCTTCCCCCGATGCCAATCCAGATGCATCACCGGAATATTCCCCTCCCGCCGATGTCTGCTCTTCTCGATACATTCTGAAAACACAAGGGTGGACATTCTGAAGAATTGATATAAACATAACACAGTGCAAAGGGCTTGCCGCTCTTATTGGATTTTCTTATTGACTATCAAAATCGTTTAAATAAGGTTTTATTTTAACAATCTCATAGAATTTTGACAATTTTGATTATAAATTATTATTATTATTAACTTCTTATAAACTCCACAATCTCATTTTATCTAAATAATTCAAAAAAATATTTTGAAAATAACATCTAACATTTTAAAACATAAGAACTTATAAAATATTTAAATAAGTTTAGCCAAACACCACTAATAAAATACAAGCTTCCACATATTGTAGGCACAAACATGCACAACACACACTTAACAAAAAATAATGTTCTTAGCCAGAAAACAAAAAAAAAAAAGCATTAAAACCTCTAGAAGCCACCAAAAGTTCAGAGGACCCCTACAAATTCTTCTCCAATAAATCATATTATAAAATCTCCGTAACTTCATATGTATATATGAGGCCTTAAGCTAGGCGACAAAAATATTCAACAAATCTTCAACTAGGATTTATGTACAACTGTATTGTATAAACGTTCCAGATAGAATTGAAACTGACGGAAAAAAGGAACTTAAAGATTTCGCACTCAAAAAAAAAGAAAGAAAGGGACAAAAGGAAAAAAAAAGAACATTAAATTCTGATCCAAATTCTTCGCCGATTAAAGAATATTTCGCCCTGGATTATATTGCATCAATTTCTTATAGTTTCAATTCTTCGTTTTTATAAAAGTGATTTATTGTTTGAATGGTCATTACCTTGCGGCAAGGGCCATCCGGACTTTTGGGCTCTTGCGATAAGG
Source organism: Rehmannia glutinosa (assembly GCA_016081115.2). Taxonomy (NCBI): domain Eukaryota; kingdom Viridiplantae; phylum Streptophyta; class Magnoliopsida; order Lamiales; family Orobanchaceae; genus Rehmannia; species Rehmannia glutinosa. The sequence goes on from JABTTQ020003014.1 coordinate 72,156, forward strand.
AAAAAAAGTCCTATAAAATAAATACAATAAAAAGATTCAAGCTCCAACATCTAACATCTTTTTCAACATCTAAAATATTCAACAAGACAACACCTACAAAGACAAAAACAATTATAAAATAATCATTGAATTTGTTTTTGATCTTCTAGCATTCTCGAGAAACAAAACCATAAATAAGATCATCAAAATCAAGATTTTCCAATACCTTATTTTCAATACATAAAATTGCTAACCCATTTAATCTTTCTTGAGACATAGTTGACATAAGTGTGCTTTTATCAATTTTAGTTTTGAAAAACTTCTCTCTGTTGATGCTACAGTAACTGATATAGTTAACAAAACTGAACATATTTGGAAAACAATCAAACTCTTTTACAATTTCAAGAACTTCGATAGCTGATTTTGTTTCTTTTGTTAAATACATTTGCAACACTTGCAATTCAGAAAATAAATCAATCACATCAATATCAAATTTTCATTATGTTTAGAGCAACTTGAAGATTAACGCAACATTCATGTAATATATTTTTATCCATTGCAACAACTTCTTAGGACTAAATACAAAAACCAAAAATATTTTTAAAGACATTCAATTATTCAAATCTACTCTTGAAAGACGAAATAGCAAAAACAATTACAACAAGAAAATAATTAGTCCTAAATGATTCCTTGGTGCGTGTGATATCTATTTTCATTGTAATTTTCATCAAATTGTCTTCCTATGAGTTTATCGTTTTTTAGGAAAAATAGGATCAATATCCATCCTAGATGCAATCTCTTCTCAGCGATACCATAGCAAATTGGAAACCTTATTCTCTATATTTTTCAAAATAAGAAATCAATCCTTTTAAATTGTTTATTATAACGTCATTTGCATTTCTTTAGATTGTACTTTTTGCCAACCAATTCAATATTTTTCAAAATATTATACCATATAGTCATGCTCGTAGAAATTCAAAATTCTCGAGTTCATTTGTTGCTAAATATTTGACCTCACTCCTTGTTTTGGCATCTTTACTAACTCTTGATAATTTGAATAAAGTTTCTATTATTCCATTAAGTTGAGTTATTATAGCGGTGATACTATTAACATGACTTTCTCATCTTGTTGTTGACAATGAGTTTAAAGTCAAGTGATAAACATAATCTTGTAAAATCTTCCATCTTTTCAGAACTAGCACATAAAGTACACATACATTGCACAACTCCAAAAAATGACACATCTTTAACACAAGAATTTTCCATATCACAAAATATTTTTGTATTTTTTTAATTAAAACAAAACCACTTTTCTTTTAAGTAGAATGATAACTCATCATAATCATATAATATTTTTAAAGATATGAAAGAAAAATATTTTTATTTTATTTTGAATTAGAAGTTAGATTAATTTTGTTAGTATAATTTTAAAGACAATGATAATTTGGTATTTTTAGTTTTTGTTATTTGATACTTTTTAATTTTATGGAGGCCCTTACATATATATATATTTTTAATAAAACATGTGTACATATATAAAGAAAATTGATGTCTTTTAGGTGATGTCTATTTGTATTTTTCTTGTAGCGTTTCTACTCAAGCTACTCAAGAAAATTGGATCACAGAGCCACTAAGAACACTCACGAAAGACATGCCGCGAGTCTAAAGTCCCAAGCCTCAAAAGTGGAAGCACAATTTATTCAACTATATCGTGAAGCTCTCCCTAGGCAAGTCAACACTTCACATCTCCTGAAGAGCAATGGAGAGAAAGATCCCCAACGAATACTTGACCATAATCTTCTAACTAAGCTCATATCAAGAGAGATTCCCATATGGTGGAGTCATTAATATCATTTTTGGAAGTCCGAGAGCATGGAGTACACTTCGATATACTAAGAGGAGTACAATGAAGCCGAAGCATAGGCGGCGGCACACCCAAGCAAGCGACACCAAACTTCAACAAAGAAAAGAAGGTGACGCAACATTTGGAACACACTCGAAGAACACCAAGTATTAACCAACCAAGTGCACTCGCACTGCGATCGGCTGAAAGTTGAGTTCTTAACAAGACAAAGTCGGACCGGCTCTCAAAGTGCCTGCAGAAGCAAAGACGCTATCCACATTTGGGCGCCCGGCCTGGACTACCCCATGGGAGCTGCATAACAACACTGAAGAATTCTTGAGGAAGAAGCTCACCTAAATAAGTCACTAACAAGCTCCACTAAAACTCAATGCTACCACAAATTGTGCATCAAAGGAAGAATGTTTATGTGATTGGAGTTATCAGCATAAACTTCTAAAGGTCAAGCCCACTAGCGAGATTCACCTACTACTGCATAGGGGATTAATACGCCACACTATATCACGAAGATAAGTCTTAAGTGGCTTATCTATTGAAGATCACAAGCGCTGGGAATATTACGTTGCCACATTGAAGATGAGCAAGCTCTCCCGGCCCGAGCAGGTGAGAGTACCATACCACTTTAGGAGCCGCGGATCTCTCAGAGCTCGCGAATACAAATTCTCCCTCACTCTCCAGTTTCTCATAGCATGCGGGCGGTTAATTTCAAAGAATGGCCTCGGTTAATGATCATTTGGCTCACCTCTCCTCACGGGGTCCTCATAAATAACCTTATTCGTCTAAGACCCTGAAGGAAAACCTCACAAGGCTAAGATCCCGGCGAGAAGACCCTTCCGGCTAAGACCGGATGGGAGGGTCCTTCTCATGGGGGTCCTAGTAATTCACCTCTCTAGCTAAGACCTCGCAGGGAAGACCTCACTGGCTAAGACCGAGGTAGAAGACCCTTTCGGTTATGACCACAACGGGGGCCTTCTCACATGGGGTCCTAGTAATTGACCTCCTCAGAAAGACCCCTGAGGGAAAACCTTGCCTGGCTAAGATCCGGTGGGAAGACCCCGTTAGAACCTAAGACAGGATGGAGGAGCCTCATCAAGAAGGTCCTAGTAAATTTTCCTCCTCCGTCTAAGACCCGAGGAAGGGCCTCCTTATAAGAGTCCCCACAAATTCTTCTCCACGACAAAATTGTGCAAGAAAAAGAAGGCGAAAAAAATACTAACACATGTGGGGAAGAGATACAAATGATAAATCGAAAACTTGGAGAGGAAGCTCGAAAAAAGGCGCTCTCTCTGGGCTCAGGAAGGGTGCCCGTGAACTCATAAGGCGTCCCCTCCGGGCGTTAGAAGGGCGCGTGCAATATTTCTCTCGATAAAAATGTGAAAGAAAAGAAGGCAAAAATGATAACATATGTGGGGAAGAGATACAAATGATAAAGCAAAAACATGGAAGAAACTCCCATAGGCGCCTCTTCAGGAGAAGCCGGAAGGAAAGCGTCCCGAAAGGCTCCATAAGGCGCCCCCTCCAGGCTTCGAAAGGGCACCCATGAAATATTTCTCCCCATCAAAAAAAAAGAAAGAGAAGGCAAAAAATGCTAACACATGTGATAAAGAGATACAAACGATAAGAGAAAACTTGGAGGAAGCTCCGGAAGGGGCGCCCTTCTGGGCTCAGGAAATGGTGCCCATGAAATATTTTTCCTCGACAAAAATGTGCAAGGAAAACAAGATAAGTTCCCAAATAGAAGGATTTCACTCCGGCGAAGAAGACTTAAAAAACTTCCTGCAGGGAAGAATAACTTATTCGTAAACCTTAACTTGGAGTGATCTCTCCTAAAAAGTAGCATCGAAAAAAAAAAATCATCTTATGGTATATTCCATGGGCTCATTTGGTTGGCACTTAATTGTAAGTCAAGCGGCTACGATAATCTAGAGGGGGGTGAATAGATTATTTCCATCTTTTCGATTTAAGCCTCTTTTCGAACCGAATGCTCAAAGACAATAATAAAGGTGCGGAATGTAAACAACACACGTCGATTTAAAGAGGTTCAACCCACCTGGGGCCTAATCCTCTACCCAAGATATCAGGGATGGATTTCGAAAAAGAAAAAGAATTTTATTAATTACCAAAATTAATACAAATTCAACTTACAACACCTTGAAGAGCACCACACTCTTCTTCAACACCTTTGGAGATTACCACAATCTCCCTTGAAGATCACCACAATCTTCCTTCAATCGGCACTTTGTGAAGATTACCACAATCTTCAACCTTGAAGAATACCAAATTCTTCAACACCTCAATAAGAAGATTACCACAATCTTCTTCACCTATCACCCTAGATCATCCAAGTGTGTTCTTACCACAAGAACACTCACAAGGATATCTTGTGTTTGAATGATAACCAAAAATCAAGATTACAACTCAATAATGAATAATACAATTTGAGTGCGAAGTGTAATCAAGAAAGCCTAGACCTCAAAGATGTGAAAGTGATAAGCTAGTCAATTTTACAACAAGAATAATAACATTGAAAGACCAATTGTTTGCTTGAAGTGTATCTTGTTGTGTTGTATCTCAATTGTTGTATAGGTTGCTCCAAAACTTCCTCTATTTATAGGAGATGATTGATCAAGCACAGGCTCCTCTTGGGGATTGAAAATCTGAGAAAAATACAATTAAAATCAAGAATATAGCTGTTAGAAATCAATCCCACAATTTAAGGAAATGTGTCATTTGTCAAACAGTCGAAATTTGTCAAAAGATAGAGCGACGGGTCGATTTAAAATAGACGTTAGAAGAATACAAAGAAAATAACACGAGCGACCGGTCGTCGATATGCCTCGACCGGTCGACCATCACCCCAACCGGTCCCCCTCATGGATTTTGCAAAGATCAAGTGTTCTATTTCGAAACACACTTGCGTGCACCGTCGCACTGGCGACGGCGGGACCGGGATCGTCTGACGCCTGCATGACGGCCGACCGCTGTTTTTTGCTTCCGTCTCATTTTTTGTTTCTAAAAAGATCTTGGTACGGGTTGCCTATAGGCGGCACGATTACTGACCAGAGTAAATATTGTCCAATTTTTTGTCGAAAAATAAAACAAGAAATATCCAAAATTTAGTAAAAACATTTTAAACCGATCGGGAGTATTAGGACAACATTTAGAAACATCGTTTGACAAATGAAAACCAATAACGTAAAATCATTAAAAGCGTTGTCCAATTTAGACGAAAATAAACTTCGAGGAAATATCGGGAAAATATTAAAACCATTTTAAATCATTTAGAAGTAATTGGACAACCTTTAAAAACATTGTTTTGGTAATAAAATAAAATCATCAAAATTAAGATAAAAACATGTATCAAACAATCTCCCTTTTTGATGATTACAAACCAAAACAATTTTTACACAAACTAAGAGAGCAATTTTAGCAATGATTTTCGGTAAAACATTTGACCGTTTGGAAGCAACCAAAATTTCCAAAAATATTAAAGCAACCAAGTAGGAGTAAATATTTTCAATAATAAGCACCGCTCCCCTATCAACAAGCACATCAAGAATAATGTAAAAGCAATTATCCATAAGCTAAAAGCTTTAGCTTTTACAATTTGTTCAAGAGCTTATAAGCTCCCCCTGTCACAAAACATCATTATATAAGTCCATCAAGCAACAATTGGACTAAAAATAAATCACAACTTATGGCTTTTATGAGCCATAGCTTATAGCTTTTATTTCAGCTTTTATTAGCTTCTTTGAGCTAACGAGCCATTTTCTGTTTCTCCCCCTTTGGAATCATCAAAAAGAATGTTAGGATGGTGAAAACACCATATAATAATATCAAAGCGCGCCAAAGGGACAGTTTAAAAACCGTTGAGCTATTAAAGCATAGTAATCCAAGGAAAATTGGAGAATAGAAACATAAAAGATCCATAAGCTCATTAGTATGCAAAAAACATGATTTCAAAAGACTTTACGACATTATGAAGCAAAGAGAATCATGTAGAAGTTGAAAGTTTCATTGCGACATTTCAACAAACACCTTGTGTGCGTTAAAAATAGAAGAGGTTGTATATAACCTTTGTAAATGGTTTAAGCTAAAAATTTTCATATCATCAATCAACCTCATTCCAAAACAACAAAAAAATCATATGCAACAAATGCAACAATAGTTCATCAAGTAAGGAGCTCAAAGTAGATTCTCAAGGGTTCAACCCAATTGAGATAAGCTAAGAATGATCAAGGCATTACAAATGCCAAAAATTAGAACATCTACAAGTAATAAGTCATGCCTTAAACAATACATGTATCAAATGTTCCAACATAACCAACTAAGCATAATGATCAAAGCATTAAGAGAAGCACTTTTACCATCAAGTACTTCATACCGATTTTTAACCATGCCATATAAGAGTATTTTTACCATCAAATACTCCATCAAAATCATGATCATCCACAAGTCATTATCAACTTGCAATATTAACCCTTTTAAGAAAAACAAGCAAATATCATTAGTACAAATGAGTTTTACAAAAGTTCATAAAAGTACAAAGCAACTTAAATGAAAATGCTAGAAAGTAAAGGGGTGGGGTAACATCATTCCTCATCCCGAGGAGAAGCAAGATCGGGAATTAAGTCCTTGATGAATTTCTTTAACTTGCCGATAGACTTTTGCATTTTGGAGGTCTTTTTGCTCCCAAAGCCTCATACCTCGTCTCATGAAAAGCCCTCATCTCATCAAATTCGCTTGAGTATACCTCTGGCGGTTGAGCACGGTATTACCCTCCGGATTGCTCGGTTCGCCCTCTTCCCGCCAATCTTGCGGCCTCGATGTCATCAAAGAAGTCATTAGGATCGGGAGACTCTTGACCTCTTCCTCTCTCGCCATTTTGGTTGGTGATTTCCATGTTCTTGCGCATAGTGACCATTTGGGCGATGTTATCAATGTCAAAAGTCGTTTTGAAATACCTCAGAGTTACACTCAGCGAAGGTAGTCCCGATTGAATAAGAAGTTTACAAATCCAATTTCCCATAACCAACTTCTTATTACCTTGAGTAATGGACTCGATTAGACATTGAATAAGTATGGCACAAAGTTAAGTGGTTCCCTCCTAGCAATCTTATAAGTCAAAAAAATAATCCATATTGCTAGGCATCTTTCCCGACTTACCACAAATGCAATATGCGACAATGACCGATAATAAAATACGATGTTCAAGTGTCATTGCCAACAAAGAATACTTTGGCCATACTCCCAAATACGTCTTAACTTCTTTCATCGACACCCCAACATTTCATCATTCCAAGTCCCACAAGAGAAATAATCCCAACCACCTTCTCTAACATGTAAAAGCTTAAGCAAATATCATTGGGAGTCCATCTAAAAAGACCCTTCTTTAAGTTTAATTAACGGCAATCGGCTTTCTATCATTATCATATTCGACCCACATATTGGCATAAAGAGTTGGATAATATCATCATCATACAACACGTAAGCATGCTCCCATAAATACATCCAACCTTGTTCCTCAAAAAATCCTAATGGTGGGATACTCATTTGTAAATGAGCTAAAAGCGACACATTTTAGTCCAGAGCAATAGATTTACCTCCCATCCCCGAATCCTCATAGTACCATTCCATACTTATTGATGAAATTAAGAGCATTGCGAGAATTTGGAGCTTGAGTAACAAGAGATTTTTTACCTTTCGCCCAACGGCAATTTCGGCGAAATTGTTCCGCGAAGCTCGGCAATTTGGGCGAGAGAGAATGGGATTTTGAACATCATCACCTTCTTGAGCCACGTTTCATTGAGCGGCTCGAATGTCCCTTTGTTCGGCTTCGTCTCGCCGATTTCTCGAAGTACCCTCTCCACCCTTTCTTCTCTTAAAAGGGATTTTGATCGGGGTGGAATTTCTAGGAGGAGCCATATATGTAAGATTCTAGTGAAAATAAGAAGATTAGCAACAAGAATCGTGAAAATGATGAAAGAATTGAAGATTAGAAAAAGGGATGATTTACGCGCAACAAGGGTTTGGGGAATTTTCTTAAATGCATTTGAAGTGAAAAGTAACGCGTTTAAAAAACAAAAATTGGCCTGGCAACTCGGTCGAGGGTATGGGCGACGGTCGATGTGCGGGCGACGGTCGCCTCGCTTTGGATCCCGGTGATGATTTTTTTCTCCCAGGTAGTTTTCCAAAATTCGATTTTTCACCCCAAAAGTTTTAAAACTTTGCAAAAATATAAGTTTGGACTATATCCAACAAATATGGGTTTTGGGAGAACATATAAACGATAAAATCGAGACTAAACACGTAGTGCCTTTTAAAAAGAAAATATTTGCAAGATCAATTAGGGGCACTTAAGGGATCAAAATGAAATATCTTAAAAGATATGTGCATAAGCATAAAATCGAGTTTAAAAAAATACGAGTAGACATACCTCGATGGTTTAAGAAACTTGATGACGTAATAGCCAATGAAATATGTATCCTACAATTCTTAGACAACATTTGCATAGAAAATACAAGTGTAGGCAAGTAATATGAGATATCAAAAAGAGCTTATGCTATAAGATATCCTAAGAGATAATAAGCCATATAAGTCTAATAAAATGCTCAAGAGTTTTAGAAAATCATGCAAGGTCTCTTTTAAAAATTTTGAAACTCATAAATATATAAGAGACCTATATTAAAAATAAATACTTGAAGATTCATTTTGCAATTAAAGACACAATTAAAAGTATGCATAGATTTAAAAATAAAATGCATATACAAACGGGAGATACGGTTTACCAATTACGCCGTTTCCGGGTTGTGTCTTTCCCATTGTTGATGATATCTTCCCATTGAGAAGTAACTTTGTTGATGATGACTTCTCCATTTCCAAGATTGGTTACCTTCCCATGGTTGATGGTTTCTTCTTCTTTGAAAAATCATCTTGTTGATGATGTCTTTGCCATTTCCAAGGATTGTGTTCTTCCCATTTTTGATTATACGCTCTTCTTGGAAATTGGCTTTGTTGAGAGTAGTTTCTCCTTCTTTGATCAAATGAAACGTTCATTTGATGTTTTCTTGGTGGCATGAATTTTCTCCGATTTTTGCTTTGCCGTACCTAATAGCACATTGTTTTGTGGTACCCTCATGTGTTTAGGTCCTTTAAGATTAGCTTTGAGACTTTTAGGTCTCCAACAATATTTAGAGCTATTTCTAGCCCGACAAGAATTAGCCGTATGACCTTTTGCCACAATAAAAACAAGTAATAATTCTAGGAGCATAATGACCAATATGCATAGTAACTTGATCCTTTTTCATATGATTAACAACATTAGGCTTATGATCAAGTCCTTTATCACAATTATGAATATCAACAATATTGACATTTTATTGGTACTCAAGTTGATTTTAATAAATCCTTTTTCATGCAATCAATATTCTCAACAAGAGTACTATTTTCTTTTTCAAGGTTTCTAACCTTGTCAAGAGTGTGGTGTGTGAGCACATGATAGTGATTCATAAGAAGTTAAGAAATAAACTATCCTTTATCATTTTTCAAAATATTGAATTCCTTTTTCAAATTTTGTATCTAACAAGTAAACTTTGGAATTCATTTTTGAAGTTCATCATAATCATTTTGTAAATCACTATAATCATTTTGAATGACAATATCATAGGAAGTAGAGGGTTTAAGACATACCTCATTTTCTTCATTGATGCCCATAAAAACAATATTCAACTTCTTCATAATTGGAAGTTGTAGGAGGCTTATTCCTTAGATTTGAGCTTGTATGATCTTGAGAAGTAGATGCTTTTGTTTGACTCCTTTCATTTGCAAATACTCCATAGATGGCTTCTAATTTTTCCATACTTCATGTGCCGACTTTATTCCTACAATATGTTCATATTCTAAATTAGTAAATGAACAATACAAAATATTTAAAGCCTTACCATTTAAGGAGATGATTTTTTCTTTTCTTCATCATTGAGCTTTTTGAAGCCTTTTGAGGTGTATGGTGTATCTTTCGCCGGAATGGATTCTCCATTAATGACTTTGTTCCAAATGTCGAACCCGCAACCTTGTAGATAGCATTCCATTCTTTCTTTCCAAAAATTAAAATTTTGGAATCAAATAGTGGTGGCTATGGTGGAGGTGCTTGATAGATGAGCTTTGCTCATACCGCGATCGCTTTTTCTTCACTCACGATGTGAAACGAGCTTGCCAAAGAGTTGCTTTTATACCACTGTAAGTCCAGCCGCCACTTATAATCTAGAGGGGTGAATAGATTATTTCCATCTTTTCGATTTCACTCTTTTCGAACCTAATGCTCAAAGACAATAATAAAGGTGCGGAATGTAAACAACACACGCCGATTTAAAGAGGTTCAACCCACCTAGTGCCTAATCCTCTACCACCCCAAGATATCCGGAAGGATTCAAAAGAAAAAGAATTTTATTAATTACCAAAATTAATACAAATTCAACTTACAACACCTTGAAGAGCACCACACTCTTCTTCAACAACACCTTTGAGATTACCACAATCTCCTTTGAAGATCACCACAATCTTCCTTCAATCCGCACCTCGTGAAGATTACCACAATCTTTCAACCTCAAGAATACCAAATTCTTCAACACCTCAATAAGAAGATTACCACAATCTTCACCTATCACCTAGATCATCCAAGTGTGTTCTTACTCAACAAGAACACTCACAAGGATATCTTGTGTTTGAATGATAACCAAAATCAAGATTACAACTCAATAATGAATAATACAATTTGAAACAACAGAGTGTAATCAAGAAAAGCCTAGACCCTCAAAGATGTGAAAGTGATAAGCTAGTCAATTTTACAACAAGTGCTAATAATAACAATGAAAGACCAATTGTTTGCTTGAAGTGTATCTTGTTGTGTCAGATCTCAATTGTTGTATAGGTTGCTCCAAAACTTCTCTATTTATAGGGAGATGATCGATCACACAAATTCCTTTGGGGATTGAAAATCTACAAAAATACAATTAAAATCAAGAATATAGCTGTTAGAAATCAATCCCACAATTTAAGGAAATTTGGCTGTCAAACGGTCATAAATTTGTTTAAAAAGATAGGCTTACGACCGGTCACGTAAATAGAATAGAAGAATACACGAAGAAAAAATAACACAGTATGACCGGTCGACAGATACCTCGACCGGTCGACCATCACCCCAACCGTCCCCTCATGGATTTTGCAAAGATCAAACGTTCGCTTTAAAACATGAACTCCTGTGCACGGCCGCACGGGCGAACACGCGACAAGACTTGGCCGACACCTTCTTGTTTTTGCTTCCGTCTCATTTTCTCGCTTCTAAAACATCTTCGTACGGGTTGTTCCTATAATTTACCGTCGTGCCACCACTTAGACGTAAATATTGTCCAATTTTTTGTCTAAAATAAAACTCAAGAAATACTCCGAAAATTTAGTAAAAAACATTTTAAACCGACCGAGTATTTAGACAACATTTTAGAAACATCGCTTGAGAGTGAAAACCCAATAACGTAAAAATCATTAAAAGCGTTGTCCATTAATTTAGACGAAAATAAACTTGAGGAAATACTCCTGAAAATATTAAAACCATTTTAAATCATTTAGAGTAATTGGACAACCTTTAAAAATATTGTTTTGGTAATAAAATAAAATCATCAAAATTAAGATAAAAACATGTATCAAACATTAATAGAGGATATCAAACCAATTTTTAATATTTCATACCTATTACATTTTTGGTTCAGTGAATGTGCCCCATGAAATAGAAAGGCCCGATCCACTATAATCCAAAAATTATAAATACCATATCTCACCAAGGTGGTGGGATACATTTTCCTCCCAATCGACATATAGAGTGTAATGATTAGAATACCATCCCTTCCTATCCAATTTGTCATTTCGCGTGGTCTTCTTGCAAGAAAACAAAGTCATTAATCACCACCGTTACATTGCAATCGGATTCATCTCAAACGTTAGCTCAGGGCAAATACCCCAATGATCTAAAATCGAACCAAGGTAAATTGTTTTTCCAAAAATCGACCTTGAGCTAAAATTTCTTTCACAAATGTTTTCGCCGCAATGATTATGCGACAAATGGTGTTATTATGATTATTGTTTTTAACCCATTCTCCCTCTTTCTTTCTCCATGTTTAATGCGCCTAAGGAGGATCGAAGTTTCTCACACGAAATGAGGTTAGTCACCGTTCACGTTTTTTAAATATATTCTTATTTTGATTGAAAATATCTACTATGGTTGTTAGATCGAGAGATATTTCTTAGATCTCGATTATTTGGGTGGGAAATTTTCTTTGCCTGGCTTATTCTTTTTTTGGTATTTATTTTTGTGAAGTATTGTTTCCTGTGAATTTCTAAAATTATCTCACAAAAATGTACTACATTAATGTGTATATGCTACCGCTTTGTGCTCAAGTCATTTCGCTTTTTTTTTTCATACTTGTTTTTTGGCTATTCCTCGTATTCAACACATGAATTTACATTGCGCTTTGATTAGAGATATAGCCGAAATATCAAGGAGAAGAAATGAGTTATTCTTAATTGTTGAAGAATTAATGATTGAAAGAATATTTATCTTGAACATGTTTCAGGAGGACACCAGACTGGCTCAAAAAAGACTAGAAAATCGCGACAGCGTGAACTAGATATTTCATGGCAAAATAAGATAGCAAAACAGTTGAGCATTTGAATGACTTTATTGTACGTAGTGATATTGATGCTATTTAGAAAAACTTTCATGATGACTCGCGGTGCCTTGCTGTTGTGTTACTTGTTAAAACATGCGGGTGGGCTAAGGGCATTGCTTTCTATTCTGTTTGCCCACCACACACGTTAAAAACCGCGCGGTGCATTTGATTTCCGGTAAGATACGGGCCAAACGGTGAGCATACACTTTCACTATATGTTTTGAATTCCATTTTAAGACTCCATACTCGTACTTCTAGGAAGTCCGCAACCGGGCCCAAGACCACCGTGCATTAATCCACAATGGAAATGGTTTAAGGGGAATCTATGATAAGCAACTATCACAATTTGAAAACAAAATCAATATTTATTCAACACACGATATATTACTCTCGACTAATATTTAGGCTTAAAATTAGAAATGGTCCATCTAATAAAATTTGACATAATATATTTATGTTTAGGGTGTCCTAGGTGCATAGATGGTACTTATATCAAAGTGAAGATCTCCGAGTCAGATAAGGCATGGTATAGAACAAGGCGAAATAGTTGTTAATGTACTTGGGTTGCGATCGAAACATGAATTTTATATATATTGCTAAGTGGATGGGAGGGTTCTCGCGGATTGTGAGTGTTGCGTGATGTTGTCCTAAGCAATACGTAGC
>JABTTQ020003015.1:0-348457 GCA_016081115.2 Rehmannia glutinosa
CGTATTGCTCATTCAGTGGTATCGCAAATGGATTTGCATCGTATTCCACTCGCCGTCTAGCTTGTTTGGCGTTGGATTCGGCAAAAATAAACTTCCTCACAGGGGCCAATTGCAGAGGCGCGGGTTTATTGGGGCCCGCAGCTTGTCATTTTTGTTATCGTGGATACGATTTTGAAGCATCGCTGATCGCTTCCAAAAGCGCCCTAACCGGAGTACTTTACGCCTGCTTTTAATATCACTTGCATATCTCGACCGGGTATTCGGGGCGCTAATTCTTCGTGAGCCTGGAGGTCAAAGGTAGCTCTCAAATTCTTTTCTTGTGGAAGCTTACCCGATTACATTTATTCGATCATTTGGTCTTTCGCAAAAAGGCGTCTTTGAGGATGCCGCATTCTTGACAATTGCGGTTTGGGCACAAGTGCGTTTGTTGTTAGAGAAGCCTCGCACACTTGTGGGATTCATGCATAATGATTGCCTGATTTATTTATTGGAAGAAATCGGGGATCCCCGGATGTCGCAGCTTCTACGCCCCCATATTAGTCCTGAATCTTCCTCCTTCCTTGGATTAAAGTTAATATCGACGGGAGCGTTGGTGCCCGTCAGATTCTCGCTGGCGGTATTTTTCTAATTGTCATGGCTTTGGGTGGGACGCTTTACTTTGCACTGGGGATTGGTTTCGCTTTTTGGCGGAGTTACATGGAGCTATCACCGCCAGAAATCGCTTCTCCTGGATATGGTTGGGATTTTATTTGGTTAGAATCGACTCACTTATGCTGGTTCGATTTTTCTAATTTTTCCATGCATTCCTTGGATCATAAAAGGAAGACTTATCCTTTATACCGACGCGTCTTCGCTTAGTTCATTTTCGGTGTCTCATATTTTCCGTGAAACCAATCTGGGCAAATGCGGACATCCCTCTAAGCGCAGCCTATGTTATGGTAACACGTGGTGGAATATAGCTCCTGGAGTTTCTTCACCTCGAATCGCACTTTTGCTCTATCATCTTCGCTTTAGTAATCAAAGGCTAGAGGTCTTTCAAAAATTCATAGAAAGACGACGACGGGGATCGTGTTTCACAAAGACTGGCAAGTGGTGTGCTCCCTCATTGTTTTTGGATTCGGCATGACGCACTTGCAGCCGTGTGATATGACACGGTCTGCAAGGCCGCTTGGCCATTCTTTTATGGAGCTGCACTGACACACTGGCCTTTCGTCTTTGCAGAGGCACTAACCGTGTTTTCCTTAATGTGTGCTTGTATTTCTAAGACGCACGGGTTTTAGATCTACTGACGGCTTGCTCCATTTGGTTTTGTTTACATTTCTTTTTGGGGGTACTCTTTTTCCTACCATGGTTTTCCCCTGAGCGTGGTTTTACCTTGGTAGTTTTAATGAGGCCATTATTTCGCTACCGTCTTGCCAGACTGGATTTTCTTTTATTTTTCTGTTCGCTATTCGGCTCGGCTTGTGACCTGGATTTTTATTTATTTCGGGTTTGAACTTTATTGCTAGTTGTTTGGCATTGTAAACAACTCTTCCTTTTTCCATTTTTATATAATTCTCATTTATTAAAATATATATATATATATATATATATATATATATAGAATAGGATCAAATGAGACCTTGAGATAATTAGAGTGAGACAAAGTGTGGACTAATACTTGGCCACAAATCAGAATTTTAGATGGTTGAGATTTACCCAATTTAATAAATATTTTTGATTTATTTTAAATAAGAAAAGTGGCAAATTAGTCATTTTAGTTTTCACCCCTAATTATGTGGTCCCCCAAATCTGGATTCTCGATTTCAATTCCATGGATTTTCTCTCCATTCGCCATACACACAACACACACACCGAGAGAGAACAAGTTGATCGATCATTCGCAAGCTCGAATATAGAATTCTCCATGTAATCGAAAAGCTCAAGAGACCATTGTAGTACTCGTGGTTAGGAGACGGATTAAAACCCTGCTTTTCTTAATCACCATGTTAATCTCTCGCTATTATTCTATTCAATTCTTCTACGGGAGAAGCAGGATGACGCTCTCCCGTCGACCAACTGTTTTTCAACGATCCGGATGAATTCATGATTTGCAAGTCCAAAATCAATGAAACGTCAAGTTTGATTAATTTTGTCATAGTAGATCCCGATTCGGTCGTTAGGGTTTGTGAGTGAGATCACGTGCTGATTTTTATTTTTAAAGTGATGGTGGTTAAGCACCTGTTAACGGAGGTTCTAGTTTTTTTTCTGGTTGAAGAAGACGAAGTAATATTTTAGGTTTGATGTATACTTATATTTTTGTATAAGTAAATGTACACCGAGATGTTTTTCGATGTATGTTTATATGTATTTTGCCGTATAAGTAGTTAATTTTTTATGTATGTATTTATGTTGCTGTGTACTTATGTTTTTTGATGTATACTTATATGTGTTTTGTTGTATATTTATTTGTATTTTGTTGTATACTTAAATTTTTGTTTGACCATTTTAATATGCAGTAAAATTATGTTAAATATAATAAAGAAAAATAATGTTAATTATACATCAAATATATGCTAAATATACAACACAATAATGATCATGATTTTCTCTCTCTATAATTGATTTTTTAATCTAATCCGTCCCCACGTGTTAATGAGCGTGATTTTTCTCTCTCTATAATCGATTCCTTAATTAATGGTCCCCCACATATTTTGTTTGACCATTTTAATATACTGAAAGAAAATTATGTTAAACATACAAAGAAAAAAATAGTGTTAAGTATACAACAAATCATTGATAAGTGTACAACATTCTACATGGCAAGAGCACATGCATGTGAAAATGCGTGATTTTCTATCGCTAGCGATTTTCTCGCGATTTTTCTCCCCACGTGATTTTCTCTCCCCTAATAACCGATTCCATATTCGATGGTCCCCCACATGTTTGTTTTGACAATTATACCCTTATTTTTCCTTAATTAAATGTTTAATGTAATTTTAACCCCTATTTATCTTAGCCATTGATATAGATAAGGGAGGGTTGAGATGAGTCCACATTGTCTCACTATAATATGTGGTTTCATTGTATCCCCTATATATATATATAAAATAAGGTGGATAACAGCCATAGTTTGCTCTTTTTCATTTGAAAAATATGACATTTGTGTGATGTTCCTAAATCCGATTGCATCAACTGGTAATATAGATCTTAAGTAGGGAATTCACTTGACCTGTCTCAGGCTGTTATATACACAAACTAGTAATTCCACAACAGAAAACTGGTGTTAGTAAGATTTTACCTTGAACGCTTTACTATTTTCACTGTCAATGACTAGAAAAAGGGGCCTTCTTGTGAAGGGCAATAAATCTGAGGGATATATGCAGTTTATACCTGAAGATAACAGATATTACTCGGTATCACATCATTTAGATCAACAAAGCACAAAAAGAATATTAACACTAAGATACAAGTAAATATAAGTCACTCTTTCTCGTACAAGCTCAAGCTTAAGAATAATGAATTAACGGTTAGGAAGAAGAAAAGCTTGAATTATAGCTTCAAACAAGAGATGAGATGATCAAAACAGAATTTTAAAGATTTTCCAACCTAAACTTCAATTACTATAAGATCAGAAGCAGAAGACTGGTGTTCAGAATGGTCAACTAACTCTAAAGAACACGCGTAAAGCTTTCAACATACCAGTATCACATATATTATTAAAGAACAAAGAAGTCACCAATTTCAGGTCACTTTGATCTTAGCCTCTTACAATAAATCTTTCAAAGACAATAGTATAACAGCCAACAACTATGATTTCCTTAGCAGAATTGTACCCTGCATCCAGCTTTGACGGTCCCAGTTGTTAAAGCACAAGTGTCTCGAATGACTCTTCATAATTATTAAAAAAAAAAAAAAAAAGATTTTAGTTCTGCATCACGCAATTCAAATATTGTCACTTTCGAGAAGAAAATTCTCTTGTACAGGAAAGAGGTGATTATTCTAGGAAACTAAGACAGCCGAAAACAGAGAATAGCTAAATCTAATTCCAATACCGAGGAGTAATTAAGTCCATGCTCTATCATTATTTGTATCACACTTATAAATGCAAGCAACATTGACAACAAGTGCTAACTTGATTATGTGCTCCTGAACCACCGACTCGATCTATTACAGCAGCATATTTCTAATATTACACTCATGGAAGATGAAAATGTTATGTACTAATAAATCAATTAAAAAAGTGCATAATACTTTTACTACCTCCATGTCCACGAGGTCCAATACGTAAGCAATCAGCACTATCACCATCCGCAGTATCACATCCACTGGAAAATGGATTAACAGCGCTGGAGTCAGAGTTAATGGAATGAAACTGAAAGCCCCCTCACAATGTTTTCAGTGTAACCAATAGAACTTCCAGCACGAGATGGAGATGACGTAGCATGTGTGCTGTTTCCTGGAGCAAATATGATGATTTTTATCATGTTTGACCCAAAGCATTATAGACTCAGCTAAAGGAGAGAAATAACAGGAAAATCTTAATGCATAGATTCAATTACCTGATGCTGAAACATATATTAAGAGAATTCCATCAGAAGGAAGCTCCTCGCACACTGTTCCTAAAACCTAAAAATATCTAACGTCACACTCTAAAATGAAAATTTACTCATCATAATGGACTGTTTAACTATAAATAGTTAGAAATCAGGGCCTACCTCACTCACAGGAAGCTAAAATTTCATACACATGTTTTTTTTTTACTATTTTTGGTTCATAGAAAACAAATTATATCATCGTACGAGTTTAAGTGAACCTCAAATTTTGGTCTCACAGTTTTCTCTTTACTTTAGTTAAACATAATATGAAGAAAATAAAATGCAGAGGGACCAGCAATA
This sequence comes from Rehmannia glutinosa, assembly GCA_016081115.2. Classification (NCBI taxonomy): domain Eukaryota; kingdom Viridiplantae; phylum Streptophyta; class Magnoliopsida; order Lamiales; family Orobanchaceae; genus Rehmannia; species Rehmannia glutinosa. Next base: position 4,878 of record JABTTQ020003015.1, read on the forward strand.
CACAATGCAATTAGGTAAATAAGATTATGGATGAAGTAGTGGCACACCTCACCTTCAGCATTATTTGCACAAAACACTGCATACAATATAATTTGTCATTTCAAACAATTTAAGACAGTACAATACCCATATAAAGCTCAATCATTGACATTAAAAACAATAATCACAGTTTTCTTATGGCGTTGAAAAGGAATGACTAAGGAGAACCGCTTGATGATGAATACTCACTGCTATAAAATGGGTGGCAGATGGGCGAAATAAGATGGCTTTTCGTGGGTTAGGTGGCAAAGTAGGATCAGTTATATCCTGATTGACACGACTAGGTCCTGAAGCTCCATTTTGACTGGCAACAGATCCAGTTCCACTTGGTGGAGCCATACTTGCCTGGTAAAATGAACCACAGGGTTCCCACTCTAAACTTTGCAGCATCCTAAAAGTGTCAAGAGTGAGTTCTGGAAACTTGACCTGATTCACAACAAAGAGGAATATATGAAATCTGTATTTGTTAAGTCTAGCACTGACATTATATCATTATTCAACAAGCGAGGGAATATTTTTAAGGTACAAATTTGAAATGAAACCACTCGGATATATTTTTTCAGTTAGAACAATAGAAAATAAACAATGCAAACCTCATTAGGATGGTAACTGCACAATAAAGCATCTCTTAGTCTTAGCTTTCTCTTTGCATCCATAACATGTGGAAAAGAATCTGGGTGAAGATCCAATACGACACTATATCTCAAAGGCCTGATATTCATAAAAGCTGTGTCAGCTTTCAGGAATTTAACTATCTCCTGAATCACGAGCTTCCATTCTTTAAAGTCAGTTTCCTGGAAACAATACCACATATATGTAATCCAACTATCTATAGTCAAACTATAGAAAAAGAAATGCGATCAAGATTGATAAAATGAGTCAAAGTGCTTCTATCATAGCATAGTATCCAGTTAATATTTCTCAAATACGACAAAAAATGTGCATGAGATGGTGACAAGCCATTCACCAAAAAAAGGCGGCCTCCCAACAACCCCCACTTAGGTATTCCTCTCTACTTAATACTACAAAATATGAAGCAGATTTTGATGTTTGCATAAATCTAACACACAATCAATATTCCATGAGATAGATAGCACCTATCTAGCGAGAATTTCATTGAACATGATACACAAAATTATTAATTTCTATATTCAATTCAGGTCACTCTGCCAAGCTACAACAAAAGGATCCCAACATGGACTCTATCAAAATATAGCAAGCAGCAAATACTAATTTAGCTCTCAGATTTAGAAATCACAGAGTAGATACCTTCACTGCGACAAAACAAAATATTGTAATCCTGATATGCCTGTCAAAACCTGGAAAAGACAACTCTTAATATTGCTAGTTGATTTATCATATGTGATAACAAGCATGTTCTGCAATTTCCCAAACAGAACAAAAAAAAAAAATAAATGTGCGATTTGTACCCCTAATACATGTATGGACGATGAGGAAATACATAGTATACTCTAATATCTATACATACATATATATGAATCACAGATGCACACAAAAGTCTGATTCAATTCTACTCCTAATCTGTCGCCAGCTTAGTAATCACATAAGTAAATGTTGATTGAGAAAAAGACCTGGAAAGTCCTTTTGCACTCGTCAAGCAACATTTTAAGCTGATTCACCAACTGATAAACCATTTCCGACGGTTCAATACCAAACAAACTGACAGAAACCGAGCAAGGAACCTCAATTGCTTGTTGGCAAGATTGACATCCTGATGCAGTCCATCCTTGAAATACTCCTCGTCAAGATTGCCTCATAAAATATGTAAGATTCTGACAAATAACTGGCCTCACTAGTCCTCATGTACTGTCCAAAATAAAGTTGCCCAATTCTGGAGGCGATCTCCCCAATCTCCCATCTCTTCAGCCCAGCCTCCACCAATTTCTGTCGATTCTCTTGTTGAAACTTCCAAAGCTGAGTATAGACCTTAAAGACTTTATAGAAGCACGTATCATATCTGGAACATCATTAGATAATATTATCTCAGGTTCATCATTTCAACAAAAGAAAAGGTTCGACCAAAAATTAGAAATCAATACTAAGCATGGTTGTTAGTTTAGGTTACTACCAAAGATCATGGACACCACTCTTATATAGTGATTCCAAAACGATGAATATATTTCCGTCCACTATACCTCAAGCCCTTAATTCACAGAAATGATACTAGGTAACTACCCATATTCTATATTTCACAATCAGAACTCACAATCTATCTAATTGTCTGAAAATTTGTATAAGATTCTTCGTAAAGAAACAAAATATATGGTTACTACTGATGCTGCTTTACAATCTGTTAAGTTTTCACTCCAGACCCAAGTAAAGCATATGATGTAATTTATCACACTTAAGAGAAATTATTGAAGTGAACTTATCAAAGAAAGAGAGAGTTGTGGCAGCCAGCGTCTTACCGTCAGACTTAGACGCGGCGTGACTAAACAAACACAAGCAATTGGTGAAGCCCATATTCTATAATGATGATATAAAACCATCATAGGCATACTCGCATGCAAGGGGAATCATTTGAGGAACAATCATTCATGGAAGTACTATAAACAGGATCATCCATGTGAATTAACTCATTCAAACACATTTTCACAGACTATATTGCAATTATAAAGCAGTAATCATGCACATACCAGCAGCAATAGAAATGAGCAACTCCAATACAATCAAAAATTACACCATTCTCACAAAACAAAATTCCCAAAAAGCAACAAAATGGAAAGTGATGAAAGCGGTAGAGACAAAAATTCGACGTTTGGCGGCAGTATTTAAGGTTTACCTAGTGCGTTGATAGTAGGGCAAATCGCGGATCTTAGAGAACTTCTTATCGGCCTTGGCCACCAGAGTCCAGTAGACCTCGTTCACCGGAATACTACTATTGCCACTCTGCAGCTGATTCTGCGACATTTGATTTGTCTCAGTATAATTCTGCGGAAGGGTCTCCGTCCCCTACACCATTTCTGTATGCTGTCTAGTCTAATCTAGACAAACAAGTTGCAGTGATAAAACCAGAGAGAAGAGAACCCATATGAAATTTTGGGGTCAGATTTGGGGAAAATTAGAAATAAGAGAGGAAAGACATTTTCAGATTTTCTTGATTAATTAAGTAATAATTAACAAAATGAAACATAAAAGAAAAAATTAGAATAGTATGTCTTTTTTAAGCAGAATAAAACTATTTTTTCACAAAAGAATAATAATATATTCAACACCTCCAATCTTACCAAATAGTGGCAATTTACAAATATATATATATATATATATATAACAACCAAGTCACTTATAAATAGTAAAAAAACTTTTTTCCGCCTAAACGAACTTTCTCAATTAGTAAAAAATTAGTTCCAATTTTTGGCATTTTTTTGGTGTGAAATCGAATTATTCGGCCGATGGATACTAATTAATGGAAACAAATCCGAATGTTATATTATCATAATCAATAATCGTGAAATATTATTATAATGAATAATCAAGAATATTTTAATGGAATGGAAACAAATCTTCTATGTATTAATATCATTAGTTAATTAATATTATTCACTTTAAACAACGGATTTTATAGTATTCTAATACGTAATATCCTTAAATAATTTCGACATTCTAAATCAATATACAAAAAATATTATTCTAATCAGGTGTAATGGAAACAAGTTTCGAACGAAGTTAAATGCAGTAAGATAATTTTTCATATTCTAATCAAATCAAATCCAATATTTTAAAAATTCACGCCATTATTTATTATTGCAGTTAATTTTTCATATTATAATAAAATCAAATTTAATATCTAAACAATTGCCAGCATTCTTTTTTATGGCAATCCATACGTATCATTAAATTTAATAAAACAAAAACATTAAATTTTAAGTGAAAAACGATCTGCTAATCTAAAAGGAAACAAATCGAATTAATATGTCTAATTTTATGGCCAGTGTTACATTCAACATAAACTAGAACATCTCAAAAAATTAGACAGATTTATTACTATAATTACACTCCATGTGCTCTTATAAATATGATATCTCTGTTGATGTTTTTTTTCGCATTCTTTCATACTCGAGTATAAAAATTCTCTCTAAAAACTTTCAAAATTTCCCAAACCAATAGCAAAAGATGGCACCACTATTCTCTTTGATCAATGACATCAACATGAGCAAAAGCCAATAGGCTATGAAGTTTGAGATTGGCCCGCCTCTATGAGAAGTCGACGTATAACGACAAGAACCAAATTCAAAGCTTGGAGTGTGTGTTCCATAATGCTGAGGTAATAAAACTTTATGATGTATTTAACATCTTTTATTTGAAAAATACGCAAGTTACGTTATTATAAAGCTTATGCTAAATTTAATTTATTTTTTCGCAGGGTGATAGGATGCATGGCACAATTAGGAAGATGCATGTAGCACAGTTTCGAAATAAGTTGAATGAAGGGCATGTTTATGTCCTAAAAGACTTTGTTGTTGCTCACTACACGGATAAATACAAAACAACATCCACAAAATACAAGATTATGTTTCATGGCAAGACTTATGTACAATTTCAAAAGTTTCAGAGAACTGTCGATCGCTGACGGGGTTGATGGGACCATGCTTTTTGGTATGTTTTGTATTTTTGCACTCGAAATTTTAATTCACATTTAATATAGTATTGAAACTTATTGTTTTATTTGTGGTTACACAGATATTATAGGAAAAGTAATCTCTATGCAATCTGTTCAAACAAGGAATTTGGTGGCAAGATCATGTTTCATTGATATTACTCTTGAAGACTTGGAGTGAGAACTCTTTAATATTCAGATTTTTAAAATTATATTGTATTAAACTGTTTTAATTCATGATTTAATGTTTTTTGCTTTATTTTAGATATAGGTAATTATTTTTCATAATACATGATATTAACGTTTTGCTACCTTTTGTTTTAATATACGCATTTAATTATTGACATAATTTATTAAATTTTATAATGTAATAATTTCGGATTTTTCATTTTAATATATCAAATAGATTATTAACTATTTACATAATTTATTTATGTATTTTAGTATTTAACAATAAATTATTTAATATTTAAATTTCGCTTGAAGATTTGGAGTAAGAGCTCTTTAATATTCAGTGTTTTAAATTATATTGTATTAAACTATTTTAATTCATGATTTAATGTTTTTTGCTTTATTTTAGATATATGTAATTCAACTTTATTTTGAATAGAAATAATCGCATTTGTTGCACTTTATGGGAGGAATATGTGGATGCTATTCTACCATATCTCGACCAACATAGTTTGGAGTCTTTGGTTATAATCCTTCAAATGTGTCAGGCGAAGGTATACCGAGGTAAGATATAATATTTAAATAATAAAAAGATAAATTTTATTTTATCACTTTTCTAAAATTATCAACAACTTTTTAATTTTTTATGCCTTTTTTTAATTTTTTTGTGCCTTTATTTCAGAGGAAGTTAAAGTTTCAAACATGTATCATGTCACTCAAATGGTTGTGAATGATGATATTGAGGAGATTTTTGATTTTAAGAGGAGGTTTGATAACTATAGATTATTTCGAATAATTTAAAAAATTGTGAAACTGTTTACTAAAGTATGTTTAAAATTAATCAGAGATACGAGGAGCAACAACCCAGCTCGCTCCATAAGTTATGTGTCTTATCCGGTTGCAAGGTCTATTCCCGAGGACTTAGCTTCGTGGGAATCACCGTTTCGATTGATTGATCAGCTATATGCTAATGAAGAGGTAATTCTTTTAAATATTTCAAAAATATTTTTTTTAATTTTTTGTGTTAAATTTCGTTTGGTTATTGATTTTATTATTTTCAAAATAGATTGGGAGTTTTGGATTAGTGCCACAATCTTCTATTTCATTGGAGATTGGTGGTATCTATCGTCAAAAAAATGTCCAAAAAACTTACGCAAATTGGAGAGAAGTTTTAATGTGAGCGTTTGCGACAAAATTCTCGCATTTTGGAAATTTTAGGTATTTAAATTAAATATGTTATTTCTTTGTATCCAGAATAGTCGTTAGTATTTCTCTATATTTAAAAATCTTGAAGGTACAGTGGATTGACTTGAGGTTGGGGATGATAATGCTAACACACTCTGTTGTGTTGGGATATAGAGTATGAAGCTTTGATTGGAAAATCATGTGCTACTTTAAAAAATGAGTTGGCCGAGGTTTGTTACTTATTTTTATATTTTCTTGAGGTATATTTAAATTGTGCTAACATTAATAATAATTTTTTAATTGATTTGTTCTTTGGAATTCAAATCGGAGGGATGATTGGCAATACATTCCGGATGAGTTAGCAACTTTGGTTGATAAAAGTCTTTTTTAAGGTGCAAGTCATGCCAATCATGTTTGGCAACCCATCTTTGGATCTTTCGATCATGAGGTCGATTGCAGATCTGAATTACTCAACCAATTTTCTACTTTTGCCATTGAAAGTCGAGGTATTTAAATATTCTGTTTTGAATATCATTTAGTAATGTTTTCTTGAATAATGTCATTAAATGGGCTGTTTTTTCGATTTGATATCAATTAAAAATTACATTTTCGAATAATCTCATTAAATATGATGTCTTGCACTTTGATATCCTTTAAGAATTACATTTTTTCGAATAATATCAATAAATATTATTATTAATTTATATTTTTTTGTTAAGGAATCGATTATCTTTCAAAGCTTCGAGAAGAGAATAGTGAAGCGCGTCAAGGATGACGCTCTTCAAGACGAAGTTAACATGCCCGATAAGTTGTTAAAGAAAACTGAAGCTGTTGTTAGAGGTTTGTCGATTAAACGTAAATTGTTGGATGGCTTTTCATCATCAAATAATGCCAAGAATCAGAAGAAAGATATCAAGATAAAGGTTGAAGATGAAAGGAAGATTTTGAATTTAACTCCATTTTGTTTTCACTAGGATTTATGGTTATTTTAGTGTTTGATTGAATAAAAATGATCGTCAGGTATTTTAGAGGATTTTTTAGGATATTTAGCCCATGAAATATGGGCATTTTGATTTTATCTAAATAAAATATCGCTTTTTTATTTTCATCTTGATCTTGATTTTTGTTTCTTTATAATGTGTTTTTCAGTCTAATTACATTTTCATTTTTGTGACTGTTCTTTAACTTATTATAATATAAAATTCATTTATATTATTGTGAAGCCCCGATTTTTCCGAGCTATGATTGATCCTTTTGTCGTCTATGTATTTGATCGACTATTTTACCGCGTCACTTTGACGGGTAAATATTAATGATATATATATTTTGCAATTTATTTCATTTTATTTATTACTTGTGATCATGATCATTTATTAATTCTATTTCGCATTTATGATCACTTGATTGATCATTATTACTATTTGTGTATTTATTAGTCACCTTAGAATTTTAACAAACTAATTATTTTAGAGACTTTTACCTTATAGAATTAAGAATTTGATTTAGATTAAGTGATTTTGAGACTTATAAGTGATCAAGGAAATCGCTAATTAATTTGGAGATTGATATTATTCATCTATTATCATCAAATTTGGGACAAAAAAATATGGAATTACCAATTTACCCTAGGTGGACGACAATGATGAGATTTTTTGGTGTAGAAATATCATCCAACTTTTGTACACTTACACCTTATATTAGTCATCTGTGTATAATTATATCATTAATTTAAACATTATATACATTATCTTATACCTCAATTTTATATCATTAAATTCCTAACATATTCTATTCTTCCCAACATTCTTCTTATTCCTCTCAACATTCCAATTTGACCCATACCTTTGACTACCAAATTGTCTCCATGCAAGAGACAATTTGGAAGACTTGCACAAAACAAAAATTCTCTCCTCTCCTCTCACCTTGTACACGGCCACAAGGCCTCATTACACAAAAAATTCATCTCATTTTTCATCTAACACATTCATCTCTCAAGCCTTTACTCCTCCTTCTCTCTAAACCTCCTACCTCTCTCTACTCTTTCCTCTTACTTCTTCTTCAACACTTAGAAAAATTTTCAAGACTACTCTCCTTATTCTCCATCAAATTCGAACACCCCCTTCACAAGGTAAGAAATGTTGTTCTCCAATTCATCTTAATATCCTCTAGTTCACCTTCCCTTCTTAACTTAAGCTCAAATTTGATTTTTGGAGGTACATTTAGAAGACTTTGAAGACTAGAGCTTGAGATCACCTTGAAGAGGATTTCAAGACTTGAAGAAAATTTTGAAGATTTAGACTATAAGGTAAGATAGTGAACTCTAGTGTATTTTCCTTCTTCCTTCTATTTTTATTCAATTTTAACACCCTTTTTCATTTTCGAGAAATAGGGGCTGACTTTAAGTGATTTTGGAGTTGAACCAAAAATCCCAAACTTGAAGCTTCAACTAGTTTCAAATCACCTACTACACAAGGTAAAGTGTAGTATTTCCAATTTTCTTATCTTCTTCTATTTTCTTCTTAATTTTTCACTCATTTTTCTAACTCCAAAGTTTTGATATTTCTTGACTTAGGGGCCGACCTAAGTGACCTCATACAAAGTTGTGAAATTATCCTTTTTATTTCACAATTTTCCAAATTTAAGGTGGGTGGAAAAATCCTTTCAACTTCTAGGTGCTTTTGTTAAATGCATGTAGTGTTTTGATCATGAGCACTTGAGATATGTATATATTTTATATTGCATGTTAATTTTATGTATCAAGTTATGAAATTTCTCAAGTATTGCTCAAAAATGTTATTTATTGAAATTTAGGTGCATGCATGTACAATTTAATGTTCTATTTGATGAATTCTTGTATGAAATGAACATGCATATGTATGATCTTTGAAATCCATGTTTTGGATGACTTATAACCTGGACAAGTCGAGCATAATTGATTAAATTTCAATTTTTGAACTTAAAATGCAAAAATGAAAAGTTGGTGGACTAAATTGCAAGAAAATAAAATTTAAGGGAGCCCTCTGCAAATTTCGAATTTTGGGACTGTACTCAGGTTCAAAAATTACTTTTGGACATTTTAATAAAGTTTTAAGAGTTTTAAGATAAATAAAATCAACCTTTAAAAGCCCAAGGACTAGATTGTAAAATTTGAGAAGTTTAAGAGCTACTTTGTAATTTTTGAAACTGTACCAGACCTTAATTTTAAAATTTGAAATTTTAACTCTTAATGGACTGGAAATGACATATTTTAAATGTATTCCAAAAATCCAAGTGTTTAGAGTTTGGAAAGTAATTTTACTAAAATTGAGGGACCGAATTGTAAAAGATTAAACTTGAGGACCCAAATGAAATTTTCAGGACTTATGCAGCCCATGAACCTGGAAATACTAATTTAACTATAACTTAATTATATTTTGGACCCAAGGTTCAAATTTCATAACAATTGGACCCCTAAAAGCCTTAAAGACAATTATTTCAAAATGGGACAAAAATGAGATTTTCAAAAGTTAAAGGACCTACACTTATTTCTTTTAAAAACTGATTTTTTTCCAATATCCTACTAACCTTAGTGACATTTTCCAACTGGAATCACATTAAAATCCCTTCCAGTTTGTGAGTTCCGATTATTTTAAACTTAAGGCCCGAAATGATAATTTTAAAAAATTTGGGGCCAATGTGAGAATTTTATAAAAACTCGACCTCAAAACTTTAAAAACCTGAATCTCTGAACAATTTAGAGAATTTAGGAACTGACCTCATAATTGTTTTCAAGGTCGGGATATTTATTTATTCAATTTTTAACCCCAAAAGTATTGGTTTTTACAAAACGGGGCTAATTGTAAATTTTCTTTTTATCAAGGACCTAACTCAAATTATTTTCCTTTTACTAAAACATCCCTGGACCCTCTGACTTTAATTAATAATTAAAATATTTTATTTTCTCAAAAACCCTTGACTTACCGGATCGTCTTGCCGATTAATACCCGAACGCTGGGCGACTTCCTCGCCTTGCAATTTTGAATCTATAAGCAGGACTTATGTCCCACCTAATCTTTCAAGATATCGAAGATTGCTTATCCTTCCGATAATCATCTTCATCCAAATAACTCTACCAACGCCATAATTGTCACTCGCGACTTTCGAAAATTTTCCCGTAACCTCCAATCAATAATACTCGATTGCGTGGTTGACTACCCGAACTTGTTTTACTTTCCCGCCGAGTCAACTTGGTGTGTCGAGCTCACAAAAGAGGAATGGATAAGTCGGGATGGGAACCGGGCAGCTCGGCCGCTTATTCCACTCTTCCGCCCCATCGTCCTAATCCCGCAACCGAGGGACGGAGTTTGTCCGAGGGAAGCGGGTCGTAGTACTTGAGGTATAATCATGATTATGACAAACCGAGCCTTGCAAGCTCCAAGATGAATTTTGTCTTTGCTATGGAGCGATAAGGTGGCAGTCTTGGTCCATTTTACTCGGGAATTACAAGGAAGAACGAAGGAATCGCCTCGATCCACAAGATTCCTGAGGAGTTAATCGGACCCGTTTGATTGGCGCTACAAATCCGCACGCAACCATTAATTGTCTTGCATAGGATTGGCGTTACATTCCGCACGCAATCCTACCTGTCTTCTCGAATCACATAAAGGCTTGTGTGACCACGAATTGTTTTCTTAAATGTATAAGTATATTACTTAAATATATTTATCACGACGCTTGTGGATATGTGTGTGGATTCATGCATCATATCTCACGCGTTTTCATACAATTTGTTTTTCTCGCATTAACTATATATCGCCACACTTGCACACGATCACCCCATCCACTGACATTTTTGTCTCTTCCCCTCCTGTTTCTAACCTTTAGATGAGGACTTTGTCGAGGATGTTGAACCGACCACGGGCTGAGCTTACATACTCCGCTTGTTGGACTTACTATCTTTCGTTGTTGATGTTGCTAGATTTGTTTCTTGTATTCACTGTTGGACTCTTTTATTTTCTTTTCATTCCGGTCTGTAACTGAAGGACGTAGGACCATTTGACTATTAAGTTGTTATCTTTAGTTGATTTTCGGGGATGTAATTCGGATAATTGTGGAACTGTAAGTTGTAATTTGTACTTATGTTATTTTATTTCTGCTGCTATTTGACTCTGTTTCTTTGGGTTTTCTTTGATATTCGTCTAGACTATTTGGTTATTTGTATTTAAGTTGTGGATCGTCGTCGCGTCCCATTTGGGCGTGACAATATTAGTTTTACAATAATAATTTGATTTAAATTTATATATTAAACAACATAATTGTGATTGTAGTTTTAGCAAATTTGAACAAAATAATTGAAGCAAAAAATTAACAATCTATAATAATGAATGCAGTTAAGAACCTAAGCACCAACAATAATATAAATTACAACGATTAAGAACCAAGCACCAAATACAAAATTTATTCTACAAATTTGAACAAATAATTTAAGCAACAAATTAACAATCTATAATAATGAACTGAGTTAAGAACCAAGCACACTAACAGGATTCCACTACACTCAAGGTGTAGGGTCAAGTGACTTTTAGCATAGGCTCTTATTATGGGTAACTCATAATCAAAATTCAGATCTATATAAAAGACATCATACATTAAAAAGCAATAGAATAATGCATAATATTCGAAAGTTATTCACAAAAACATCACAACAATATCAATTCGGACCACATAAAAATCATTACCAAAAACAAGTTAAATACACAATACATATAGTTAACAATATCAATTCGGACCACATAAAAATCATTACCATTTAATGGTTATTTTAATTTAATAATGAGGCACAAGTACTTATCAAAATTAGATTTATTCACTTCCATATATATATTTGAAAATTGCAATCAAATCTACGTGGATATATTTTTCGATAATATATGTGGTTGTTTTATAAATTGACAGATGACATCAATATCTATACCATTTTTATCTCATTTAAACAAAATAATGCATATGTGATACACAAAATAATAAGAGTTACCTCATATACACCAAAAAATAATGGTTTGACAAATTTTTGGCCAAAATATGCTTAACTAATAAGATCTACCGTGTTTATATACATATATATAGAATAGAAATCTCAAGTTAATTTATTCACTCTTTTAAATATTTCCTTTTCAAAATGAATCATTTTTTCAATATAAATATTCCACACAATTCTCATTGATCCACACTGTTTTCAGAATACACCGATTTCACAGCACAACTAGCAGGATAACACAAGCATCGATTTGAGAACATACGCAACATACACAAGGTCGTGCACCGCAGAAAAAATTGTATACAACTTATCAAGAATCATGAGAAAGCTAACAGGTTTTGTAGTTTTGGGCAGCAAATGGAAGAGAAATATCATCAATCACAACAATATTTTCCTTTAAAATATATTTTATTTTATATTGATTCTTATTAAATTTTATTCTGAGTTTTTATAGTTAATCAATGAACGATTAAATATGTGTACAAGTAGAGTAGTATTTGACTTATCTGTACAGATTGATTCGGATTGTTATGCACAACCTGAAACACAAGAAATATATTGATTAGTTTTATATTAAAACACATTACACTTCATGTAATTTTAATAAAAATAATAGGTACAGATTTTGAAATACTTATCTGTTTGAGTGCTTTTGATAATCTGTCTAGATTGCCTTCAGCACCCTTTTGAATAACCTCGAAAAAAAATGATAGTACTTATAATCATATATTAACACAATGTAAACAAAACATATATACATATACATATATTAAACATTTGAAAATGAAACACTAAAAGAAAGGCTTCCGAGACTTATCTTTTCTTCAAATTAGTGAACCAATAGGTTTTTATATTAGCAACCTGGGACATATTTAAAAACAATATTAGAAATAAAATAAAGATGCGTGTGTTAAAAAACCGGTTTAGATATTGATAATGGTAGAATTTAGTAGAAATTTAATGGTAAAACCGACATATTTCATTCTCACCCAACCACAACCAACTACAAGTTTGTTTTAATATTTATTAGTCTAACTTCAAACATAAAAGCATTTGGATACTTTTTACTAATGATAATGAAATATTATTAATAATGAAAATAAATATATTTTTAAAAATATATTTATTAAATTCTTTATATACATATTAGGCATTTAAATGAACATAGCAATATTTTTATAAAAATAATAATGAAACGAGAAAAATTACTCGCCAAAGTTACAAAAATAATACCTAAATTGAAATATGTTTTTACTATATACCGTAGTATAAAAAAGTTAATAGAAATTAAACCTAATTTGTTAGAGAATTAAATATTTACTTCAATTGAAAATGAAACACTAAAGTATACATAACAGAAATTATACTATTATTTTGAATATACTTTCTGTAGAATATCTTAAAACATATGAATATAGATTGTTATACATAATAATAAATAGATTTTTTAAAAATGTAATTATAAACTTCTGTATATAAACAACAATACATTTAAATGAATATTGCAACATTTTTATAAAAAATCATAATAATGAACATAAAAATTAATACGAAAAATTTAAAGAAATTGTACCTAAATCCTTCTGATTATATGATTAAGAGTATTATAGATCTGCAAAAAAATTAGAGATAAATCTCTTAGAAAGATAATCTAATATTAAAAATTTAACTAAATAATTTTTTTTGGATCTTACCTTCTGGTTGTTGGCATCCTTACAATCGATTTTGATGTAGGCAAACATCATCGACGATTTCAACAAAAAACATCTCGAACCGTAGATCTACCTTTTTTTCAGATCTAGGATTTTGTGGTTATAATATACATAGATCTATTTTGTTTTTTCTAGATCTATGATTGAAAAAAGACAAAGTCGAAAATTCTTGAGAAATCATTTCGAACCATAGATCTATTATATTTTTTCCAGGTCTATGTTTTTTTTTTTTAAATTTAGACAGATATCTTTTCGAATAAAAAATCTATCAAACCTGTAAATAATACCGTCAGAAATAAAAACACAAAATGAAGGAGGGTTTACAAATTTTATTGGAAAAAAAGAATCAGTACTAAAAATGGGATAAAAACTAAAACTCTAAATTTCCGAACAAAATTACTAAAATATTCAAAAAACTGGAAGTTTGAACTTGGAAACCATTTTTTTGAACATGATCGAAACTTTATGTTGCCTCATCCCCAAATATTCGATAAATGTAACAAAAGAAAATGAAGACTAAAAATCGGATAAAAATTAAAACCCTAAATTACCGATCAAAAGTACTAAAATTCGAAAAAATGGAGGTTTGAACTCGAAAACCCCATTTTTGAACTAGATCAAATTTTATGTCGCCTCATCCGAAAATTTTTCGATCATCGACTTACTTAAATCTTGAAAAAATGGATGTTTGAACTTGAAAACACCATTTTTTCGAAGGATAGTCGTATTTTTGTCCCCTCAAAATTTTTTTCAGTAAAAAAAACTTTGAAAAATACGATTTTTTCGTAGAGATGGTATTCATATATGAGCACAGGAGAAGAGATGAATAGAGGGATGAGGCATAGGAGAAGAGAGTCGAAGAAACCCACTGAAGTGAGGGGAAAAATCTGAGGGAGAAGTGAAATGGGTTTTGGATGAAACCCTAGAAAATGGAAGAGACTAGAAAATGGAAGAGCAGAAATGAAATGGGTTTCGGATGAAATCCTACAAAATGGAAGGTTCCAGTTTTAGGCAAATAAGAGTGATTATGAACCGTTGATTAGGACACGTGTATCTGATCGTGTTGATCTGAATTTAAATTTTTTGCTGAAATGTGTGTATTGGGCTTTAGTCAAAAAAATGATATAATTTGGTATTTGGTCTTACATTAAGTTGGGTCTTTTTGTATTGGGTCACTTTTTATCTTTTATATTTTGTAGGATGGAGAATTATTTAGTGGGCTATGTAATATGTTTGAAAATTTCGTAGAATGTTTATTTTTAAATGTGTAGATAAATTATTATAATTCGTATTTAATATGTATTTAATATTGAATATTTTATTTTTTAATCTGTATTTTAATGTGTAGATAAATTCATGTAATCTATTCTTTAAATTTAAATATTCTATTTATTTATAATTAAAATCCTTAAGTTTTCATTTTTTAACCAAATTAAATATTAAGGAAATTCATTATTTATATATTATGCAATTTGTTATATATTTTTTAATATATTTTGAAAAGTTAGTAATAATATAATATGAATGTACATATTTTTTGAATAATTAAGATTTTGTTAATGTTTTGTATTATATTTTTAAGTTTTTTTATGAACTCAATATTTTTTATACATATTAAATAATATTTTTCTTTAGAAAATTGCATGCATCCAAAAGAGCACCCCTTCTAATCGGTGAATGGAATTGCATTTCGAGCTTCATCAAGCAGACTATTTATCAGTTGCCGAGCTCACCGCTTAGTGACATCACAAATGGTATATTCAATATTTTGTTTATCCATTCAGTCTTTTAAAATAATAAATAATTCATATTATTTATTCATATTTTATTTCTTTTAATACGTGTAATTGAATTTTTGCAAAATCGTTGTTCCCGTACTTAAAAACTCAACCTCGAAAAAATCTCAAGAATGTTAGCACTTCATTTGGTTATAGAGTTGTATCATCTATCAAGAGCAGCTCTAATACAGAAGTGGTATCAATCTTACGCTCGATGATTATGTTCAAACCGATATGAGTGATGCAAATACTCTAATCACCGAAAATGTAACGACTGATGTAAATCAAACACATTTATTTGAGCATTTGTCCTTGACAACAATTGGTAATTATAATTATTTTATATATTTCTTTCAATGGAATTAATTAATTTAAATATTTTTTAGATAATTAATACATTATTAGTTAATTTATAGATTACTGGGATATCGGTGATGCAACATACACTTGCCAATTTTGTGGTGCGTTATTTTGGTACGAAAAAAGGCTACGATCCCACGTAAAATCCAAAAATCCTCAATATTCACTCGTGTTGTGGTCATGAAATTATTCAACTTCTTTCTATCAAACAACCACCTCCTGCTTCATGATTTATTATTCGGAGTTAGTGATAAGAGCATACATTTTCAAGAAAATATAAGATCGTATAATAATATGGTCATTTCACATTAATGGGAGGCATAATCGATCTCGATATAAATAAGGGTCAAGGTCCTCCAATTTTTCGCTTGCATGGACAAAATTATCATCTTATTGGTAGTCCTGCTTACGCCCAAAATGGAAGCCATGACACGGTTTACCAAACTTATATCGGTTTACCAAGCCGGCCTATCTATACATCAATAGAACGACAAAATCCCAATTAAGCATAATTAAGGGAATAACTAAGTCAAAGTATGGTTGCAAAATGAATCCGAGAAAAATAAATATACAATACAATAATTGTTTCTCGGGTCCTACGCCTCCTATTACAACAAATACGTCCAAAGTCTAAATCATCACAAATAATGTCCATTGTCTTAATAAAATCCATAATACAATACAAAACTAAGCTATGTCTTGGGATCCATCGTCACCAGCGTCCTGATACAGTCCTTCATCTTCTGGTTGGTAAAAGAGGTGGTGTGAGAACAACAATTCTCAGTAGGTGGGTGCCGGTGTGCAAATGTGGCTCATTTTATGCACGGAAATTAGTTTCATGGAAATCATTGCATGAGAGTACATATGACTTCGTTCCGTTGTTTATAGAAAGATTTTCATTAACCATAATGTTAGATTGGTCAGATTTAGACAAGCATTATTGTTGTCTTATTAATATTTACTTCAACTTTCAATTGGTTAAGGCCGTAGCCAATATCCCACTTCACTTGGATAGGGCCGTAGTCGTTATCCCACTTAATTTGGATAAGACCGTAGCCAATATCCCACTTCGCTTGGATAGGACCGTAGCCGGTATCCCACTTAATTTGGATAAGGCCGTAGCCAATATCCCAGTTCACTTGGATAGAGCCGTAGCCGATATCCCACTTAATTTGGATAAGGCCATAGCCAAATGGTTCCACACCAAAATTTGCACAGATGTACATATATGATACAGATAATGAAATCTCAAATATGCTAAATTGTGTGAGGTTAGTTTTATTTTTAATTTTAAATTGGATAATATTTTGTTACATTTTACTCTATTCACTCCAAATGTTTTAATATTATTTTATAGACAAGGAAGCGAAATTAATAATTTGCACGAAGATATTGTGGCTGAACTAAAAAAATGTTGGATGAAAATAATATTTTGGTGAAGACTTTCCGAATGGCAAAAGACAAAATCCAACATTCTTCAAATTCTGATGTTAGATTGTGTCTAATAGGTGCCAGAAATACTGATGCAAGGAGGTACAATTTGCTTTCAAGTTCCGAAGTTGCTGCTTTGATCGTTGGTGATTTTGATCATGCTCTAAGTGAAATGGATGTTTTGGTTGAAACAAAATCAGGATATCTGAAACGCATAAATGAGTTGAATGCCTCATATCTGGCTTTGCAATATCCTTTGCTATTACCTTATGGTGAACACGGGTTCAGAGAAGATATCCCGTTCTCTGAATTGAAGAAATCAAGTCCAGGGGAGAAAAACAATAAGCGTTCGTGAATTCTTTGCATATAGATTACACGACAGATTACTAGAATCTTCGTCTATTCTATCATCGCGAAGATTGTTTCCACAATTTGTTGTTGACGCTTATACAATGGTAGAATTTGTCACGATTGAAATATATTCACTTGCATCAAAAGAAGTTGCATTGCGATATATATAAAGAGTCACGGATGTTGTTTAATAGGGATATCAATCCCAGACTCAAGGAAAACGTATTATATTACCCTCCGGTTTTCACGGAGGTGCACGATTCATGATACAAAACTATCGAGGATGCAATGGTTATTTGTCGTTGGGTTGGATATACGGATTTATTTATAACATTTACTTTCAATCCAAAATGGCGAGAGATTGTTCGTTTCTTTGAGAATAAGAATTTGAATCCAGGACCGACCGATATTGTTTGTAGATTCTTCAAAGTTAAGCTAGATGCTTTAATCAAAAATCTTCAAAATGAAATATTTGGAAAAGTAGTTGCGAGTTATGAATTATTATTTTATATTATTATTATATATAGATTATTATTATTATTATAGTTTAAATGTTATTAATCATTATATACTTTTTGATTTCGATTTTATTCATTCGATTATATACACGATAGAATTTGAAATATGGATTGCCTCATGCTCATATATTACTATTTACGGCTAAGGAAGACAAGTTTCCATCAACAACTAAAATATATAGAATTATATCGCCCAAAATACCATGCAGACGAGGCATCGATCCATGCTATTATGCGCAAAGTGAGAGACTTTATGATTCATGGGCCATGTGGTGATGTAAGAAAAACTCACCCGCATGCAAGGTCGTTGTACCAAGCATTTTCCGAAAAATATTGTTGATGCTACTACTATTGATGAAGAAGGTTATCCACATTATAAGCGTCGAGATAATGGGAGAATAAGTGAGAAAAATGGTGTACCTCTTAACAACAGATATGTTGTTCCTTATAATCGTCGATTGCTACTCAAGTACGGTGCTCACATTAATGTGGAGTGTTGCAATCAATCAATATCGATTAAGTATTTGTTTAAATATGTGAATAAGGGGCACGATCGTGTGACCGTTTCATTCTATCAGAGTATAAATGATGATGATTCTGGAAAACCTGTCGATGAAGTCAACATGTACTACGATTGCAGATATGTTTTGTCATGTGAGGTAGCATGGAGATTATTGGGATTTGAACTCCAATATAAATACCCTTCCGTTGAATGCCTTAGTTTTCATCTTGAAAACGAGCAGAGCGTTATTTTTCATGATTCAGAACGAATAGATGACGTCCTAAATAAGAGTACTGTTAAGGAAAGCATTTTCTTAGCATGGATGGAAGCCAATAAGATATATCCTGAAGCAAGAGAGTTGACTTATGCCGAAGCTCCGACAAAGTTTACATGGAAACAAGCAATCAGGAAGTGGGCACCAAGAAAAAGTGGAAAATCAATGTAGTACGTGGTGTTACGTGTCATGATGATCATAAGAAGGTTAAAGAGGTTAAACACTCTTCATATCGTGAAGCTTGCTATGCTTTGGGTTTGTTGGAAGATAATATAGAGTACGTTGATGGCATCACTGAAGCGAGTCACTGGGTATCTGCAGAGACTCTACGGAGTATGTTTGCCTCATTATTTTCATCTGATTCTTTGAGAATGCCACACATGGTATGTGATAAAAGCTGGGAATATCTTTCGGATGATATTCTTTATAGACGACGAGCCCTTATGCGACATCAATGTATTACAATTTCCAAAATATTTAATTAAATTTCTATTTATGCATATTTGTAGATACTCACTATCTAGATCCATATTTGTTTTACTAAACTTTTTCCATTTTATTCTTTTGTATAGAACTGATATTGAGTGAGAATGAAATCAAGAATCTGGCATTGGTGGAAATTGAGAAACTATTGAGAAGTCATGGTAGGAGCCTACGTGAATTTGGTTCAATGCCATTCCCAGATTTTGATAGTTTTGAAATTAATCAAAACAGATTGATATATGACGAGTTAAGATATGGTCGTAATGTGTTGCTTGTGGAGCACAAAAGCCTTCTTTCGAAGATGATGGATGAACAACATCAAGTGTATTCCAAAATAATACGTGTTGTTCAATGTAATGAAGGTCGTATGTTCTTTGTATATGGATACCGAGGTACTGGAAAAATATTTTTGTGGAGGATTTATCTTCTAGGTTGAGATCTGAGGGACAAATTGTTCTAAATGTGGCATCGAGTGGCATAACATCCCTTCTCTTACCGGGTGGAAGGACCGCACATTCTTGATTTGTTATTCCATTAAATCCAAATGAAGAATCAACGTGCAATATCAAACAAGGAACACCGCTTGCGGAATTTATTGTTCGTTGTAAACTCATTATTTGGGACGAAGCATCAATGATGAACAAGTACTGTTTTGAGTCAGTGGACCAATCTGTACGAGATGTTATGCAGCTCGAGAACCCAGATAATCTCAATACCCCTTTTCGAGGTAAAACTGTCGTTTTCGGTGGGGATTTCAGACAAATATTACCTATTGTACCCAAGGGAACACATCAAGATATTGTTAATTTCACAATAAATTCATCCTACTTGTGGAATGATATTACAAGTCCTTAGACTGACCAAGAATATGCGTCTTTAAAGTCTTGGTCAAATTGATGATTATGCTGAGTTGGTTAAGTTTTCTGAATGGATAGCAAGCATTGGAGACGGAACAATCGGATAAGAAAGTGATGGTTACGCCACTATTGATATTCCTGAAGATATTTTGTTGGAGGCCTTTGATAATCCAATTGCAACTATTGTTGAAGACACTTATCCAATGTTTAGAGATGCCATTGATGATCCGACCTATTTGAAGGAAAGAGATATTTTGGCACCTACACTTGATGTTGTCGAGCCAATTAATCAATATATGACATCTTTAAACTCCTCTGAAAGCCATACATTTTTGAGTTCTGATAGCACGTGTAAGTCGATTCTAATGTTGATTTCTTGCATGATCTACACACGTCGAAATTCTTAAATGGTATAAAATGCTCCAGTGTTCCAAATCATGAATTGCATCTGAAGGTTGGGGTTCTGATTATGCTATTGAGGAACATAGATCATTCAATTGGATTCTGTAATGGTACAAGATTAGTGATTACGAGGCTTGGCAAGCATGTACTTGAGTCTAAAATCTTAATCGGCGCCAATCTTTGGTCATAAGGTGTTTATTCCGTGAATGACACTAACCCTTCGGACCTTAGGATACCATTCAAGTTTCAACAGAGACAGTTTCCTCTAATTATTTCGTATGCAATGACCATTAACAAGAGCAAGGACAATCTCTATCTAATGTGGGCTCGTATTTGAAAAATCCCATTTTCAGTCATTGTCAATTATACGTTGTTGTCTCTCGAGTTACGAATCCTAAGGGGCTGAAAATATTAGTTTGTGGAGACGATAAATCGAAAAACAAACAGACAAATAATGTTGTGTACAAGGAAATATTCCAAAATGTGTAATTATTGAATGTAGTTATTACATTGATTTATTTTTCTCGACTTTCTATTTTTCAATTATACATTCTTATTTATTTTAATCTTATATATACACACAATTTACATTCAACAACACATTTCATCACATCTCGTGTGTCGCACGGGTCGAATACTAGTACCTTTTAAACATGGACAACGCTAGATTATCCATCCACTCAGTCTAAGTTTGGAAAGTTTCTAATTGGTCAACATAACCAGGATCGATCGTAATTCATCATAGAGTGGTCGGAAACATGGTCAGGAACCTCATCTTCTAGACAATCAACAGACATTGCAGAATGAATATAATTTTGGAATAAATTACAAACCATAATTAAGTGATTTTGAGTATTAATTGGATAAAATGTACTGTTACACCTTAAGATGGTCCAACGTTGTTTCCATAAACAAAATTCACTTTCAATTATATTATGTGTCTTGGCATGTCAGAAGTTGAAAAATTCTCTAAATTTTTTAGGTGCCGATTATAAACCAATTAACACCAACAAAAAAAATAACAAAGTAGTGAAAACAGAGTTTGAAAATCCATTTTCTGCAACTTTCTGATGAAAACAGATTTGTAACTCTGTTTTCTATATTTTTAATTTTTTTTTGTAGGATGTAAAACAAAGGTGTTAAATATGTTTTCTTATATAGGGATGAGATCTCATGTAGATCTCTTACCATTTAGCAAAGTGTGGATGGATCCCATCCATCCACCCCCTTCAATCAAATGGTTCAAATTACTCTTAAAAATACACCATTTATTAATTATTTTATGTGTAAAAAGGGCAAATCGATAATTATCAAAATAGTGTAACAATAATACCGTATTTACTTACCTAAAATCAAGGGAAATCATCAATATCACCTTCCCATAACAGATCACGCCAAAATCATAAGAA
The DNA here is from genome assembly GCA_016081115.2 of Rehmannia glutinosa. Classification (NCBI taxonomy): domain Eukaryota; kingdom Viridiplantae; phylum Streptophyta; class Magnoliopsida; order Lamiales; family Orobanchaceae; genus Rehmannia; species Rehmannia glutinosa. The sequence continues at coordinate 26,984 of JABTTQ020003015.1, forward strand.
AAAAAAACGTCTTCATCAGCTTCACTCTTTCATTGACACGAGACAACAAGGAAAAAAAGCTCTACATCAAAAACACAAAATCCATCCTATCTACAATTATTGAATGAGGAAGAAGGTGTACACCATGGACGATGAGTATGCTCATTCACACCAAAGTGACATGTCAATAAGACAATCCAGGTATAAGCTGCGATTTGGGAGCATTAGGTGCTGGTATGTGCAATTCTCTTTCAAAAATAACAATTTTTTTTACCATCCTATCCACATACTATGATAAAATCTTACAACGTACTTTTGACTAATTTTGGTGCATATATATGTATACGATGGTGTACATTTAAGCTTGCAATAGTGCATGTTTGCTGATTATGTGATAGAGTATGTGTTGATGCTTATTTAGGTATAAAAACATTGACAATATTATACTTGTTAGGAATTTTATTGTTTAGATTTTGATGAATGCCATGTAAAACTTAGAATAGAAAGTTGGCGCCCAATTCTTCTGTCAGTAAAATGTATTGTAACAATTAGAAGCTGCCGAGTTAAGTTGGCTATGCCTTAACATGCAAGAAGACAATCAAGACTGAAGGAAGACTTCACTGCGAGACAGTGAGTATGAAGAAGAGTAGACAGAACTCTATCGAAAAGCGGTGAGAAATGAGGTGAGTGGAGCATCGATCAAGTCAACTCAAGAAAAGCCAAGTCTCAAGTTGAAGTGATGAGAAGAGTCATCCAATGATTGGAAGTCGACTCTAAGTCACCCGGGGGAAAGCAAGGAAATGCGATTAAGTCGAGATAATCAGAAAAGAACGCTTACGTAAATCAAGAGATTTACTTAAACAAGTAATATCTCCATACCACCTTTCTTGGAGTGCTCGAGTCTCAAGCGTGCAAAAGGAATGAACCAATGGGAAGCACTACACCGTGTCGAACTCAAAAGGTGAAAGAACAATTCATACGAGGAAATGGCAATTCCAAGGATCGCAAGCCAACGACGCAAAGTGACTTTCAAAAATAAGCCTATCTCTTCAACGAGCAAATTTTTGAAAGTTCACTATAAAAGGCCGAGGAGTTTGTTTGAGATAAATAGATAACACACATATGAGATAAACAAGCATATTAGAAAATCGAAACATTCTCAATCCTCAAGCCTACATTACGAAGTACATCAATCCAACACTCACCGTGAAGGAAAGAGAACTTCAATCGAGTTGAAGAGGAAAATACGAAAACAAGGGGTCTACATTCCGGGAAGGATTGTAGAAAGGTTCAAGATCGAACCAAGTCTTAAGCTTTTGGAGGACTTCGTGATCAAATCCAAAGAGCTTGAGCAAGTGAGTCAGTAGTAACAAGGCAAATGCCTGTGAAGAAGAAGCCGAGTCGTACGAGAAGCCACCGAGTGAGTGATCAAGGCGTCTCATCGAGTCCCTAAGGATCAAGTCGGCTGTTGTGATCAAGACTTGTATCCGGACTGTTACCACTTTGTAAACCGATCATTACTTAGTGGATTCCTCCAGAGTTGGAGAAGAGAGGAGTAGAAGAATTACCCCATCTTCGAACCTCTATAAAAACTTCACGTGTCATTTACATTTCAACATTTAAATTCCTGCACTTTTAATCGCTTATATCTGTGATAAATTTGCTATCCATTTGATAAAATTATAAGTACTAAATCAAGCTCTAAAATCTTGCTTAATCAAACTTAAGGGTGTTGAGTCTTCCGCTGAAAATAAAACCACAGTTGAGTTAAATTATAGTCAACGGTGAGTTACTCCATCAACAGCTCGGTGAGTCTGTTGAGAGATTAACTCTACCGAGTGACTAATTCGATGGTCCATCAAGGACATCTTGTGTAGAATCAACTCAGAGATTTAAAAGGACTAAATCGAAAATTTGGTAAGGTTTATTCAACCCCCTTCTAAACCTTACACTTACACCCCTTGGGACCTACAAGTGGTATCGGAGCGGTTGGTTCATTGAACCCTCCGCATCGGTTTCTTGAACTAGATCTCCAAACTTTTCAAAGTCCGCTTTAGTACTTAAATTTTCAAAACTCTTTTTATCATTAAAAGTCATTATCATGGAAGCAAATTTGACACGCATCCCTATGTTCACTATTGAAGAATTTGATGATTGGAAAATTCGTATGCGAGGCTCATCTATCAAAGATTACATGATGAAATGTGGATAGTGATAGAAGATGGGCCTCCGCAAATATTAAAGGTGAACGGTATGCACGAAGAGTTGCGGTGAAGGAGAAGAAGATGTTGCTCCTAGACCAGTCATGGTTGAAAACCAAGAACCGAATGGACAAATGATGACGAAAAAGATACAACCTGGATAATGTAGCCAAGGACATTCTTTACAAAACCTTGGACAAAGCCATGTTCAACAAAGTCAAATCTTGCAAAACGGCTAAGGAAATCGGGGACAAGTTGACATTGATTTGTGAAGGCTCGGAGCAAATCAAAGAAAACAAATTATCGTGGTCAGACAAAAATTTGAAAACTTCAAAATGATCTCAGGAGAGAACCTGGATCAACGGATGCTCGGTTTACGTAAATCACAAATGAGTGTCTACACTTGGAAAGGAATATACACGAATGAAATGTGTATGAAGATCCTAAAAAAGTCTTCCGGTGAATGGGAAATGAAGGTCATGGCACCGAGACATTCCATGGACCTATCAAAGACATCCAACCATGAACTATTCTCGGACCTCAAAGCCTACGAGTTTGAGCCGAGAAGAAAAGACCAGGAAGAGACAAGCTGTACCCAAAACAACCGCTCTAATTGTTAAAGATGGGAAAAGAGTCGAGGTCAAAGAAGTCATCGACCCGGAAAAGAAATAGCCACGATGGTTAAAAGATTCAACAAGTTCTTTAATAAGAACTACAAGAAAGGAAAGGGTGAATCTTCCGAAGACACTCAGCTCCCTCCAAATCAAGGGAAGACAGCCAACCAAGAGAACAGATCATCAAAAAGTTGAGTATCAAAGGGCCGACAACTCAAGAATGGAAAGAGTCGATCAAAAGGTGAATATCTATGTTGGAACTGGCAGAGACAACCAGGTCACTATGCCATTGATCGCTCATATCCCGTAGTCAACAAGTACGAGGGATGAAGAAGAAAGAAAGGTCTTGAGAGAAAGAAGAGGGGGAAAAAAGAAAAAGGCAATGATGGGCTGCAGAGAGACTGCCGAGACACCAAGTCAAGAGAGACAATTTGATTCGAGAGCGGTGAAGCCGACTACTCAAGTGACTCGAAGAAGAAGCCCGATCCGCTTGATGGCCAAAGAACAAGATCAAGAAGATGAGGTACAATCTAACTCAACAAGCTCTTACACTAGTGATAGTGATCGTGACACACACACTTCATCACCTACTCGATCTTTATGATTCATTAGGCAAAATGATGAAAGATTTTGAACACATTAAATCCTCACACACACTATTGAATGAGGAAAACAGCCAACTCAAAAGTCAAAACTCAAAGTCGACTAAGGAGCCGAGTACTCTAAGTCAAATAGTGTTGAAAATGAAAGTTTAAAGAAATTTGAAAATGCTAAATTAGTAGCGAGAAATTGCTGCTAGAGAAAAGAGGGAGAATGACCTCAAGAATGTTATTGCCTCATTCACTAAGGCATCTAAATCATTGGATGATCTTATTATGAGTCAAAGAGAATGTGGAGACAAGACAAAGCTTAGGATTTAATTCCTCTCGTGCCATGTCAAACCTCAAGAGTAATTTTGGAAAAAGGATCTCAAGTCATGAAGAGTCCGAAAAATCCAAAACTCTAAATGTTGCACACACATTCACTCCAAAGCACAATACTAAGCAAACTGGCCTTGGTTACAAAGGAAAAGGAAAAAAAATGGTTGAGAGTCTTTGAAAGGATCACGAGAAGAGATTCACCGAGTCCTCAAAGAAACTCCAAAGAAAAATACTCAGTAAAGAAGAAGGAGAGCTACCAAACATCCTTAAAACCCATAAAAGAAATACATATGATGGGAATGGTAGAAAATATCCAAGCCAAGTGATTGGAATAGTGTAAACTGTCAACAGAGGACTTATGGAATATAAGCCCGGATGGCAAAAGCCTAGAACTCAAAGCAGAAAGGCCATTCCAAAAGTATAAGAGCTTTCATCAAAGACACATATGCACCTAGGCACTACACGCAAAAACACCACAATTACCAAGGAAGGCAATTGCTAAAACACATATGCATGGGCATACTGAGACAAAAGAGACAATTTGTATGAACCTAGAATTCCCAAGCAATTTGCCAGGATTAATTATGATTATGGCAGCGATAGATGGCAACCCCTTAGAGTCAAATCATTTGGCTATAAGGTTGGTTGGATCATCTTACAATTTAACCCCTCGAGGACCTGCAAGTATGGGTACCTAAAACTTAATTTCCTTGATTGCAGGTTCAAGGAACAGCTGAGTGCCAAGGAACCTGGTACATGGATAGTGGCTGTTCAAGACATATGACAGGAAATAAGAGAAATCTGTCAAAATTCAAGGAAGTCAAAGGAGCAAAAGTCATATTTGGAGGAAATGAAGCTCCTGGTGAAATAAGAGGCATTGGATCCATCAAGAGGAATGGATTAGAAATCACAGATGTTGCATATGTTGAAGGACTCAACTTCAACTTACTGAGTATCAGTCAGCTCTGTGACAAGGGCTACAATGTTGGATTCAACATGGGTATGTGCCAAATCAAAGATATTGAATCAAATGAAGTGGTACTGCAAGGATGTAGACAGAAAAATATGTATGTAGTGGATTGGTCAACTGCAACACCCAGCACATGTCTACTAGCAAAGAATACAGCTGAATCAAGTTGGCTATGGCACAAAAAGCTGAGTCACCTGAATTTCAAAACAATTAACAAGCTGGCAAGAAGTCATCTTGTAGAAGGACTTCCAGACTCAGTATACAAGAAGGAGAGTATATGTGATGCATGTCAGAAGGGAAAACAAATCAAGTCGTCATTCAAAGAAAAGACATGCCCATCCTCAACAAGAATATTGCATCTGCTTCATATGGATCTATTTGGCCCAGTGGAACCAGCCAGCATAAGTGGAAAGAAATACACCTTGGTGGTAGTAGATGACTACTCAAGATATACATGGACAATATTCATGTGTAAGAAGAAAGAAACTCTACAAAAACTACCACAGCTGATGAAAAGGATTCAAAATGAGAAGAGTCAAACCATTATCAAAATAAGATCAGATAGAGGAACTGAGTTTGTCAATGGAATAATAACTCAGTATTGTATTGAGAATGGTATTGGTCATGAACTATCAGCAGCAAGGACTCCACAGCAGAATGGAGTTGCAGAAAGAAGGAACAGAACTCTCAAAGAAGCAGCAAGGACCATGTTAGCTGAAGCAGGGTTACCAAAAAGATTTTGGGCTGAAGCAATCAACACAGCTTGCTACACCCAAAACAGATGTATGATAAACAGACAGCTGACAAAGACTCCCTATGAAATCTGGACTGGAAGAAAACCAAATGTTTCATATTTCAGAATATTTGGATGTAAATGCTTCATTCACAACAATGGCAAAGACAACCTAAAGGCTTTTGATGCTAAAGCTGATGAAGGTATCTTCTTAGGATACTCAGCTGAAAGCAAAGCCTACAGAATACTCAACAAAAGAACTATGGTTACAGAAGAATCCATTCATGTAGTATTCGATGAGCAAAATGTAAATGGAGAAGACATTGAAGAGTCAGCTGATAAGCTGAATCATTCAACCATACTGTAAGAGTCCCTATCTTTCAAGTGAAGGCTGGAATTATCAATTCGAGAAGAAGATGAGATAGCTGAATCTCAAAAAAATTTGGAAAATTTGCGGCTAAGTGATTACGAGAGAGCCGTGACAAAGAACACATTTGCAAGTCGATCAATCCACTAACTTACTCCAACCTGATGTAAGATGGCCGAGAGACCATCCACCGAGAACTTGTCATTGGAGATATAAGAGAAGGTGTCAAGACAAGATCCGAACTCAACAAGAAGCAATGTTCACATGCTTCATCTCGCATAAATAGAGCCAAAAGATGTGTCACAAGCATTGAATGACACACATTGGATTCAAGCTATGCAAGAAGAGTCAATCAGTTTGAAAGAAATAAAGTGTGGGAATTAGTGCAAAGACCCATGCATCAAAATGTTATTGGCACCAAATGGGTATTCGAAATAAAATGAACGAGGAAGGCGCTGTGGTAAGAAACAAAGCAAGATTGGTAGCCAAAGGATATTGCCAAGAAGAAGGGATAGATTTTGATGAAACATTTGCTCCTGTAGCAAGATTGGAAGCTATAAGGATGTTTCTTGCCTATGCAGCTCACAAGAATTTCATTGTATATCAAATGGATGTAAAAAGTGCATTCCTAAATGGTTTATTGGAAGAAGAAGTATATGTTGAACAACCTCCAGGATTTGAGCAGAAGACTCTTGGAGACAAGGTATACAAACTCAAGAAAGCCCTGTATGGATTGAAACAGGCACCCAGAGCATGGTATGATACCCTGTCACAATTCCTAACTGAAAATGGATTCACAAAAGGAAAAGTAGATAGAACACTTTTCAGAATTCAAGACAAGAAGAGTATACTGCTTGTTCAAATATATGTGGATGACATCATTTTTGGATCCACTAACAAAGAGCTGTGTGAAAAATTCTCAAACCTCATGCAAAGTAAATTTGAAATGAGCATGATGGGAGAGCTGACATTCTTCCTTGGACTCCAAGTGAAACAGCTGAAGGATGGAACCTTCATAAGTCAAACAAAATACACCAGAGACTTAATGAAGAAGTTTGGTATGGAGGAGAAGTCTTCTGTAAAAATACCAATGAACACATCAGTCAAAATGGACATGGATGCAGATGGCAAGCCTGTAGATCAAACAAGATACAGAGCACTTATTGGATCATTGCTCTATCTCACAGCTAGCAGGCCAGACATCACTTTTGCTGTAGGTGTATGTGCAAGATTTCAATCTGCTCCAAAAGAGAGCCATATGACAGCAGCTAAGAGAATATTGAGATACTTGAAAGGAAGCCAAGAAGTAGGCCTATGGTATCCAAAGGAAGGTGGATTCAAGCTAATTGGCTATTCAGATTCTGACTATGCTGGATGCAGAGTGGACAGGAAGAGCACTTCAGGCACATGTCAAATGCTAGGAAACAGACTAATTTCCTGGTTTAGCAAGAAGCAAAACTCAATAGCCACCTCTACAGCTGAGGCAGAATACATAGCTGCGGGCAGCTGTTGTGCCCAAGTCCTATGGATGAGACAGCAGCTGAGAGATTATGAAGTTGAAGAAAAAGAAATTCCAATCATGTGTGATAACACAAGTGCAATTGCAATCACTCAAAATCCTGTGTTGCACTCAAGAACAAAACATATTGATGTCAGATATCACTTCATAAGAGATCATGTTGAAAAGAAGGACATCATCCTGGAATATATCTCAACTGATAAACAACTAGCTGACATCTTCACAAAACCATTATGTGAGTCAAGATTTGAAGAACTCAAGCATGAGTTGGGGCTAATTGAGCTGAGCTGACACTCAGACAAATCAAAGAAGAGAAATGGAACAGAAAAGGGGAGAAAAAGAGCTGAAAACAGAAATCAGCTCAGTAAATCAGCTGTATCGGAAAGACAGCTACACCGAGTCAGCTGATAGCTGAGTCGCTAAAAGAACTGTGAGAAGTAGAGTTAAATCAGCTAAGTGATAAGCTGAATAACTTATGAGCAAAGTGACAAAAAACGCAGTCGTTTTGACTAAGCGGGAATGTTTTAAGGAATACGTCAGCATAATGATGATGTGTACAGACATAAAGCTGCACACCAAGCTTATGATTGGATATAAATGCTGCCGCATTAAATACGAGACATGAAATGCTCAATAGGCGTGCGAAATCCAAGCCGTTGATTTCGATCACAATTCAAAAACCGCCTGCACGTCCTTTCATAAACCATATTTAAACCATTTTCGTCCGTTTCTCTCTCACACTTCTAAAAACTGTTCATCTCTTTCTCTCAAAAGGCAAAGGCAAAATACTCTCGAAACCCTATCAACCTTCAAATCAATTTCTGAGTTTTTCCTTGATATAATCCTGAGAAATGGCACCAACTTATGACTTTACCAAGTTAGGAAAGCAAATCCACACCGGTTCGACGGTGGATTTCGACGGAATGGTGAAGCAGGGGTCCGATGACACCCTAGTGAAGAAAATCGCCGAGAAGTTGGAAACGCCCGGACTAAAACCGTTTCTAACGCTAGAATATCCGATGACCTATGTGGAGGAGGTCGCATACCCTACGTGAATGCCGAGATTCACGATGAAGGAATCAAGTCATCTGTTCACGGGAAGCGGTGACTATCACCGCCAAGGATTTGGTCAATATTGCACTACTACCAGAAGGAGCATCCGAGATTAAAGAGGCTGATGTAAACCTGGCCGACGCATGGAAAGAAATAGCCAAGTCCGACTTTGATAAAATAATATACACAAAAAACAAGAGATCACAAGGAGGATTATCACAAATTGTTGGACATAGTTGCCAAATGTATCGACATCAATTTGGCAAATTTTGACCAATGTCAAAGGCAAAGCCGATTGTAATGGCCGCAATCATCGAAGAAAAGAAGATAAATCGGGCTGAGTTTGTCTATAGCACTCGCTTAACGTGGGGAACAAGTCCTTCAAAGAAGATGGCACATTTGGAGGATCCTCGGGATATGGCCTGGTGATTGGCCGGCTATCGAGGTGAAAGGAGTCCTCTTAGGCATGGGAAGGCTTTCCATGTTAACAAGAGAATGTTGAGCTAACCTCTCTCGGGCGCCGAAGCGAGCTTACGCCAAGAGAGCGACACCGATGAGGGGAATCAATGACCCAAGATACAAACTGCTTCCTCTCCAGCCTAAGAAGAAAGTCGCCCTGCGCATGCTAAAGAAGATCACGCCCCCGCAAAGAAAGAAAACCAAACATGCTCCCGCCCCGCAGCCAGAAGTCACCGCCCCAAGAACTCGTGTCACTCCCCCCTCGCAGCTAGCCGGTCGAGAAGGACTCACAAATACCTTCTCCGATCGTCAAAAAAGAGGAGAACCGAGAAGCCAAGACGGCCTGCTCCTCGTAAACAAACACCAAAGACGCCCCGCCGCCAAGACTCAGAGGACACCGTCTCTCGAACGTAAATCCCTCCGGTACAAACTAGAGACGAAGAAGACTTGTCAAGCAAACCGAACAGAGAAACCATTTGAGTCGATACTCAAAGCTAGCACAAATATCGGAGACACCGGGAGAAGCAGAGTCTCCGATGATGTAGTTGATGAAACAGCCAAGTCTCGGCCAAGCGCGATCGCCAGAGGCAACCCGAAGACACATCCGTAGCTCACACACCAAGCACAAGAAGAACCTACCAGAGCGGATAGTGATGTAATGATACTATCTCCACCTTACCCACATCCAAAATCGTCTGCGTGAGTGGAGGAAATGGAAGTTGAGTAAGTCAAGGGAACAGTTCCAACGCCCGAGTTCATAGAAGAAGAAGAGGAATCGCTAAATTTCCTCGATTAACTATTGTGCTCCTACGGATGAAGACAATCGCACGTAAATCCCGCAGATCTACAAGGACAAGGAGAGAGAAAACGTTTCAAGAAGCCGAAGCACGTGAGAAGGCAAGCATCTACCCTATCTCCCACCACACACGTAACACACACATCCTCTCCTTGATGTCTTCCGATGGTGACGAGGAACTGGAGAATGTCGCCGCCACGTAAGAATTATAAATGCAGCAAGCATTGCACGAATCAAGAATCCTTCACGAGCAAAGATTAATGGAGGGACCAGGAGAGTCCTCCGAACACACCGAAATCGATCAAATGGGAGTGGTTCAAAGAATAAATAGCCACGTTGTTTCCGCTACCACTTCCCCACTCACTCGTAAGAAGGCAATAACGGAGATGGCGATGAAACCGGGATAGTGGGGACCCCAATCGAGCCAACCCCTATTGAAGGTGTGCTACCACCGCCCCAACGACTAAGCAATCAATCGAAACAAGGGAGCTTGGAGACGAGTGACCCCATTCCAAGTCACTCACCGGGTGCGCCACCAGGGGGAAACTCCTCCCACCGCAGCAAGGTCGGAGGATGTTGCAGATGACTCCACAAAGAATGTAGGAGGCGAAGTAGAGAAAATTCAAACACAAGAAGAACAACAAGTTGCCATCAACGAAGCTCGCAGATTGAGACTGTCTCACCGAGGTGCCAATCGCTCGAAGGCTAATGACGCGCCGATGCAATCGAGGCATAAGAAGGAACACCGGGAGTTAACACTGGCGATGAAAGTGCAATCCATGGGGTTGAGACTCCAATGGATGCCATCGTAGAAGACCCTAAGACAATTGACATCGTCGAAAGGGAGGACAAGAGCCTGCCTCGCAGCAGAGAGACCGCCGGAGGAAATGAAGGCCCACGGGAGGTTGAGACTTCCGGGGTAAAGCAAATCAAGTAGAGAACATCCCTCCTGGTATCATCGACCCATCCGAGAAGGAGATCGCCGCACTTCATGATTCCCAGGACAACCCCGATGTCACTTTTCTCGGGATCAAGAAGGCGAAGAAGAAGTTCTCGAGTCATCCCCCATGACAAATCCAAAAGACTCAGTGCGGATGTTCCAAGCACGAGCAAGTCTCGATCCCAAGACTACTCGTCAAACCTTTAATTTTGATGATGAGCCACCAATGGAAATCTCATCATCGTCCGATGACGCTCCGAGCAAGGCCGAGGACCGCCATCGAAATGGAGAAATCATTTGAGACCAACGGTTGTTAAGACAAATTGAGGCTCGCCAGAAGCGGGTCTACTTCACAATGTAACCCACCAACAAGAGACCACCGCCAGCTCTCAAGTCGCAGCAGATCGATTCCCAAAAGAACTTCACGCGCACCGCTCATCATCGAATGCATCCCGGTTGGCGGTGATGAATCTTTTGTAGAATCTTTCCCTTTCTCACCGGAGATACGTAACTCCACGAAGAGTCGAAACGAACAAGCACGCTATTACAAACCAGCTCCTGTTCTTCCATCGACACCATCGTTCGGTGATTATGATGATCTTGATGTATGGCCATCACCGCAATAGAAGAATCACCAAGTTCGAGAAGTGTTCAAGGCACTCTTTGCCGAGGTTGAAAGGATGGAGAGGCATCAGCCTCTTTGGACATGCGATGGACAACAATGAGATGCCACCCTTACAAAGTGATTTAAGAGGCATAACAGTTCGGATAAGGGAATGGTGGCAACAACAAAGAAACAATGCGTGTGGAACAGTGAGATACTTCGGACAATTGTTCAACAAGTCAGGTGTGGAGAGCCGAAAATGCCGATGCAAAGACGAAGCCGAGAGAACACATTGAGCATATGCATGAAGCTCACACCGCCGAGATCAAGTCGCTGCGTGAGCAAAATACAAATGATCTACAACGTTTGGAAGAACACATGACAAGAAAATTCAGCCTTCTCATGGCCGAGATGAAGCCGATTTCAGCAGAATCCAACGCTATTCGACCAATTCCGCGGCCGCATACAACGCAGCAGGACTTGAAGCGTAACTCAACCATCAAGACTCGACTTCATGCTTGCCAAAGATGTTCCCGGGGTTCCTCTATCCTTTGATGATGCCAAAAAGGGGGAAGAGAAATACCTTAAAGCAAAGAAAATCAAGCCGAAAAAGAAAGGAGCGATTGAGAAGGAAAATCGGTGAGGAAGTCTTGAAAAAGAAGAAAGAGGAAAGCTTGTTGAGGGGGAAGGATCAACAGATGTGACATTGATGATTGCACAAACCCCCAACAAGGTCCTGTCACGGTGACATTATAAGCGGCAAACTCCTGTGACTCGCCACTCCAACACTGTGTATCTATGGTCAAAAGAGAAAATCAATTGAAGCAGGGATGAAGGAAGTGGAAGGAAGAATGGATGCCAGGGTGATGAACATCTTGAAAGAACACGGAGGCATTCCAAGAGACAGAGACACCTATGCCATCTCGATGTCGGGAGAGCCACGATCGGTCGATGAATTTAAAACGCCGAGTCGAGGGATACTTTGCAAATATGTCTATGGCTCAAGCTTGGGACTCAGATCGGGAAAAGGGTCTCACATTATGTGAAGAAGCCGACAGCGTGAGACAACCGGTGATCACTCTGCTTTGGTCACCCTACCTGGTCACTCACCGAAAGAAGAAGACCCCAAAGACAAAGATACGCCCAGGAGGTAGAGAAAGAAGCGAGTGGAGGAAGAAGCTTGGACCAGGCCTCCGCCCAAGAATATTGAATACGTAGATCCAGGGGAAGAAAGGAGGGATCATCTGGTGGGCTTGACCAAGTGGCAAATTTGAAAGTGGCTAAAACTAACGCCGAGTATGCAAAAAGAATAGAAGAAGAAAACAAGAGACAAACTCAGCTATGGCAGAGAGACAGGAAAGAATAAGAAAAGATGAAACTCGCCAGAAAGCATATGAGAAGAAAAAGAAAGCGGTGACGCTTGAGAAAAAAGAAGAAAGAGAAGAAGATCTTGAACAAGATGAAAGAAGGAGACAATGCGAAGGAGATGAAGTGTTGTTTGTCCAACCAACCCTTCGTGTATTTTATTATGTAAATACATACAATGTAAGTCTTCTCGTAATAAAGGTATAAATTCTTTATTTTTTGTGAAGACAAATATGTGCTCCGATACACCTTGTAAACATTGTGTAAAAGAACAAGAATGATATGATCAATAAATAAATCTATTCTCGCACATACATTCTATGTCAATACACTATCTCAGTATGTATCTTTCTTTGTTTGCATTTTTGAATGATTTAAGTTTTGGCATCATCAAAAAGGGGGAAATTGTTAGGAATTTTATTGTTTAGATTTTGATGAATGCCATGTAAAACTTAGAATAGAAAGTTGGCGCCCCAATTCTTTATTTGTAAAATGTATTGTAACAATTAGAGCCAGAAAGCCGAGTTAAGTTGGCTACGCCTTAACATGCAAGAAGACAATCAAGACCTGAAGGAAGACTTCACTGCGAGACAATTGAGTATGGCAAAGAAGAGTAGACAGAACTCTATCGAAAAGGTGAGATGCGGTGAGTGGAGCATCGTCAAGTCAACTCAAGAAAAGCCAAGTCTCAAGTTGAAGTGTGAGAAGAGTCATCCAATGATTGGAAGTCGACTCTAAGTCACCTGGGGAAAGCAAGAAAATGCGTCAAGTCGAGATAATCAGAAAAGAACCGTTGCATTGTAAATCAAGAGATTTACTTAAACAAGTAATATCTCCATACCACCTTTCTTGGAGTGCTCGATCTCGAAGCGTGCAAAAGGAATGAACCAATGGGAAGCACTACACCGTGTCGAACTCAAAAGGTGAAAGAACAATTCATACGAGAAAATGGCAATTCCAAGGACTGCAAGCCAATGATCGCAAAGTGACTCTAAAAAATAAGCCTATCTCTTCAACGGGCAAATTTTTGAAAGTTCACTATAAAAGGCGAGGAGTTTGTTTGAGATAAATAGATGACACACATATGAGATAAACAAGCATATTAGAAAACTGAAACATTCTCAATCCTCGCCTACATTACGAAGTACATCAATCCAACACTCATCTGTGAAGGAAAGAGAACTTCAATCAGTTGAAGAGGAAAATATCGAAAACAAGGGGTCTACATTCCGGGAAGGATTGTAGAAAGGTTCAAGGTGAACCAAGTCTTAAGCTTTTGGAGGGCTTCGTGATCAAATCCAAAGAGCTTGAGCAAGTGAGTCTGTAGTAACAAAGGCAGTTGCCCTGTGAAGAAGCCGAGTCGCACGAGAAGCCGGTGAGTGATCAAGGCGTCTCAGATCGAGTCCCTAAGGATCAAGTCGGTTGTGATCAAGACTTGTATCCGGACTATTACCACTTTGTAAACCGATCATTACTTAGTGGATTCCTCCAGGGAGTTGGAGAAGAGAGGAGTAGAAGAATTACCCCATCTTCGAACCTCTATAAAAACTTCACTTTGTGTCATTTACATTTCAAAGCATTTAAATTCTCGCACTTTTAACTCGCTTATATCTCACGATAAATTTGCTATCCATTTGATAAAATTATAAGTACTAAATCAAGCTCTAAAATCTTGCTTAATCAAACTTAAGGGTGTTAAGTCTTCATTTGAAAATAAAACCACAGTTGAGTTAAATTATAGTCAACAAAGGTGAGTTACTCCATCAACAGCTCAAATTTGATGCATTTGAGAGATTAACTCTCTTGAGTGACTAATTAAACTGTCCATCAAGGACAATTTGTGTAGAATCAACTCTTGAGATTTAAAAGGACTAAATCGAAAATTTGGTAAGGTTTATTCAACCCCCTTCTAAACCTTACACTTACACCCCTTGGGACCTACAATACTCTGTAAGTGTAATTTTATGGCATGGTCTGCATTGTTTATTTGATAGCAATCCTTGATGCTTATTTTGGTGTAAAAATATTGAAAATATTGTACTCTGGAAGCATTTTTGGTGTATACATGTTCATACTTTGGTGCTAAGATAAGCATAAAATATGGCATGGTTTGCTGTTTATTTGAGACTAAGCCTTGATGTTTAATTTGGTATAAAAGTATTGACAATATTATACTCTGGGAGCATATTTTGGTGTATACATGTGCATACTTTGGTGCTAAGATAAACATTAAGTAGTGCATTATTTGTTGTTTAATTGAGATAGAAAGCCTTGATGCTTATTTTAGTATACAAATATTGAAAATATTGTACGCTTGAAGCATATTTTGATGTATACATGTGAAAGCTTTGGTGCAAGGGTATTCATCGAATTACGTTTTTAGGTTGTTGTCTGAAAAAATTGTACAATTTGTGCAGATTTTAATAATGAAAGTATCCAACACATTGAAGTGCGAGAGCGCCTGATAATATCCCCCGATTCTACCAAGTATTGGATACATGAAATAGAACAAGATAAAATACTGTGAATAGGCATGCAATTTGTCACTTTGGAGAAAGGTGTGGAATTTTATAGGGAATACGACAAACGATGCGGCTTTGATATACGAATAAGCACCTCAAGGAAATTTAAAAACAAGGAGCCGACTGCACTACATTGTTTGTAATAGAGAGGGTTACAAACAAACATCTTCTGTGGGGTGTGTGGAAGGAAACAGTTCATATACAAAACAACGCAACAGAGTTTCAAACCGTTGTGGCTGCAACACCAACTACATACTAGAATACATGAACGGTGCATACACTATAAAGAATTTCGAACAACCACCACACGTATTCTTTCAATTCGAAATCGTACATGCATTTTCTTAATATGTGGCAAATTGCATCACACAACAGTCGTATATGTCCCGAACAACCAACAGAATGAGAAAACCCATTTTCAATAATTTTCAGTATTACTATGCAAATACTCAGATCATAAATTTGTCTTATATTAATTGTATACCATTTATTGTCAAATTGTGTATCATTTCCATGCTAAATGTGCATCATTGTTTATGTCTGTAAAGTAAACAATAACTGGGCAAAAACCATAAATGCTTCGACAAATACATGCTATATGTGTGGCAAGTTACTATTAAGTATTCACAACATCATCATTAATTATGCACCAAAAATAATTTGTCTTTAATTTTTGGTATTTTTATACCATTCTCATTTCAACACTATATATGTGCCAAATTACAATTAAATGTTTACCACTTCGTCGTTAATTGCACACCCAAAATTAAATTATCTTTCAAATTTGTATATTTTTAAATTTCTCCGCATTATATTCCAAAAATATGCATAATGTTAGTACTAATAGTGCACATAATGATTAAAAAATATGCACTAAAAAAGTCATTAACACATGTAAATAAAACAAAAGGCTTGAGGATAACATGTATACACCAAAAACGTGATAAACATGTACCACAATGCTATTAATTGTGCACTATTTCTTCACTAACTATACATTTAAATAAATCACATTCGAAAAACATAAAAACATATTTGCATTAGTTCACTAGTAATAATTCACCAAAATATTGTTAAATTAACATTGAAATATCCTCAAACATGCTAAACATGTACCACAATGCTATTAATTGTGCACTATTTCTTCACTAACTATACACCAGAAATAAATCACATCTGAAAACATAAAAAACATATTTGCATTAGTTCACTAGTAATAATTCACCAAAATATTGTTAAATTAACATTGAAATATCCCCAAACATGCTAAACATGTACCACAATGCTATTAATTGTGCACTATTTCTTCACTAACTATACACCAGAAATAAATCACATCTGAAAACATAAAAAACATATTTGCATTAGTTCACTAGTAATAATTCACCAAAATATTGTTAAATTAACATTGAAATATCATAGTCTAATCTAATATACTTCACCAAAATGTACTTAGAACACCCCATCTAAAAAACTACACAAATGTCCCCGTAAATTCTACTTGTCAGATGCCCAGTGCATCCGATAGAGTTGTTGGCACATATCTTGTCCTCAACTTGGTCATTGCATATTTCAATTATGATTTGTTAGTCTTAGACCTCTTATTAACATTACGCCCACCCTTGTCCGACCCTGCAGATGCCGGTCTTTTCCTGTTTCCTCTTGCCATTAACAATTATCAACCTGGTATTGACAACATGAACAATCTTAAGGCGGAACTCAAGCATCAAGCATCAAATAAAATACATAATTGAAACTAACTATGCACTGTATGAACCTTATTTGTATACTATAATAAAACTATCACCATGCGTGTTGATGCATTTCATGGACTACATATGCACATGACAAAACCTATCAATGCACCAAACACATCTTCATTGCGCAATAACAATACTAATTATGCACCAATACATATCTTCATGGCTCATTCATTTTTTTAGTGCAGGGGTTAAAACAACATCACACTAGAGTTAACTATACATCACAACATAACCAAAAGTGCATCATTCTTAAGTAAACTGTACACCGTACACAAAGAAGGAATCACAAAAATAGAGCATGGTATACTAACACATTTCAAAAAAACCCGGTTTCAGAAACATAAAAAACCCATTCTCCAAACAAACTACATACACGCACGTGGCACTCATAACTTCCCCCTATAACTAAAATTACACCATCTTATGCCTATAACATAAAACATTGCACCATCCAATAACTAAAATTACATCATTTTATCAAATTTTACACCAAAAAATCCCCCAAAAACAAAAAAAGAACTCATAAAATCGTCTGGACAATCGAAAAATCAAACCCTATATACTCCAAAAAACAAAAAAAAAACAAACAAGACTGTATAATCTCTTACTGCAAAATACTTCAAATATCCAAAATCAACAATTGCATCGTTAAAAAAAATACCAAAACATGTAAAGTAAAAATCCTTACTACCAAATTTTCGAACCAAAATTGAAATAAAATGCAACCAAACACTTACCTTAACCAACTATTTGAAGAATTGGAATCACCTTCTTTGCGGAATGTATGTCTCTGTCGACGATTTGTGAAGAACTTTCGAAAGAAAATAAACTGAACTGGATGACGAGATGTAGTTGGCGAAACATAGAGAAAGAAGGAGAGAGAAATAACATTGTGAGTTTTTGTTTTTGATGTAATTGCTGAGGAATGAAACGTGGGAATCAAAATAATTGAAATCCAAAAAAAAAAAAATGGTGTGATGGGGAGTTACCAAATCTAACTGATTTAATTTGTGTAAAAATGATCTTTATACCCTTAATTAGGTGAAATTAAATTTAAAAAAAAAGAAAAAAATTCGAAAAAAATAGGGCCTTTCGATTTGTCAAATTAATGGCTTAGATTGATCCACATTGCCACACGGTAAGCCCCCTGCCACATTTGTTCCTATATATATATCATATCTTTATCAATATCTCCATTAACATATTCGAATAATTATCACACTACCTGGAAGCATAAATTCAAAATAACAAAGTCTTTTCGTGATTGATAGAAGAAAATACTATAATAATAAACTTGTCGTGGATAAAAACGTTCTTTCATTATTATTATTATTATTATTATTTATGCATTTATTTAACCTCATTAATTACCCAATAATGTTTATTAAATATTGGGTTACAGATAAAATTATTCGGCCAACGAAGCCCAGACCCGATCCACGCGTCACTTTCTTCTATGCGGCCCACACGACTATCAACTGTAATACCCAAACCTACAACTATTTGTTTAACCAATATAATCCATTCATTGCATGCTACATATTGTTGGGCGCAACAGATGCATATCGTGGTTCGAGATTTGATTTATCTGGAATATCCGACAAATCACAACAACAAGATGATGGCAAATATAAATGACACCGACAAAAAATAAAATTTCATACATAGATTTTATGTGGTTCGGCAAAATCCACTACGTTCACGAGACTTTCCGTTCTTTATTAATAAATAATTTTTTGGTAAAAGAAAAATACATCCCTTAAGTTATAGGGACCAAACCCAAGAAAATAAGATTCTCGTATAACCATTTTACTAGTTATCAAAGAAAACTTTATCCAATCCCTTTGTGTTAACCCGAGAGAAAAATACCCCGAGTGCTTCCTCGCATCTACCATAATTTGAATCACCCAAATTAATCTCTCCAGATGTGTACACTCATTTTTTTCTCTCCAAATCTGATTGGATGGCCAAGCAATTAACCTGATTGCCATATCTTTTCTTTCTGTTCCTCCAAGCCTTTTATAGGAAAATTGAGGGACGAAGATTGCACCTTACGTGCAATTCATGCCAATTTTGTCAAAGCACATTAAACGTGCTACCCTAAAAAACTCCTACCCAATTATGCTGATCTTTTTTTTTTTCTTTCTCATTCACATGTGGTGAGGTCCACATGTTTTTGTGGTGGACTCCCAACAATCTCCACCTTCACTATAAAACACTATCACCCGCAAACCAAAAAACATTCACAACTCATTGACCTTCAGTATCATCTGCACATGCTGAATCAGTAAGCTCCTAACTCGACCTGATTCAATCAGCCAATGCACATGTGCAGTCCAGTCAACAGTACTAGTTGACTGCCAAGAGGGACAACCTCAATTCATCCTCTCGCCCAACAGGATTTCTCTAACTCCCATCTGCTCCCCGGAAGCCTTCTGGCGCGCTCCACTTCCAGTAACCTTTGAGGACACCAGACGATACAAAGTCTGATACTTCTCTCCCACCCTTCCGTCACATGTGATTTTAAGAACACCACCTCCAGCCTAATACTCACATCAGCTATTGAAATCCACTTGGCTCAAGAAAATTAGATTCCTTCGCATCTTTGGGACATATGTCACACCACCCTAAGATAGTCCACTCTATTTGTCCAAGTGGCAACGGAAATCTAGAGGGGGTGAATAGATTTTCCAGATTTTTCAGGTTTTCTTCTTTTTTCCGAATATGTGAGAACTTTCAAGAATGTAAGAAATAGTAAGAAAAACGGACACAATGATTTACAGTTGTTCCACTCACCTAGTACTTAATCCACTACCACGATATATTTGAATGAATTTTGAAAAGAAATTTTTTGTAATCGATATCGAACGATTACAACTCAACTAGAAGAACACCAAACTCTTCTTACACCAATAACTTTGAAGAGCACCAAACTCTACAACACCAAGTCTAATCAATCAAGTGTATTCTCACCAAAAGAACACTTAACAAGTAAGTCTTGTTTTGGATGATTTTGATCAATCAAAATTACACCTCAAAATGAATGTATACAACTTTGCCGACTTAGTAGGATGTTTTTGCATATTCCTACGCATCAGAAGTACTTGTTGAATGTTGTCATTATCAAAATTATTTCTAATGACTTTAGAGTTGAGCCCATCAGGTGTGACCGGATTGGAGTAGTTTCCAAATCAAATTACCCAAGGCAAATTGCTTGGATCCCAAAGTGACCATCTATCAAGCCTTGGATAAAAACGACCCCATAATTCACCAATTCACCCTTTTGATTTTGTAGGAAAATAAATAATCCATATTACTCGGTAATTTGATAGATTCTCATAAATAAAATATGAAACAATTAAACAATACGAAGCTCATTCATCATAGATTGAGTTGTAAATTCCTACATGACCCCTAAAAAGGTTTTCACTTCATCTAAAGAAACACCCAACTTCCTTTCATTCCAACGAATACAAGATATATAGTCCCATTTACCTTCCCTCACACCAAGCAATCTACAAATCTCATTAGGGTCCAATGAAAATGGCGCCATTTCACAAACGAATTTAACGTTATCGGATTATGAATATTGTCAAATTCAATCCACATATTTGCATGAAATACTTGATTACCTCATCACCATGCATAATAAAAAGGGTGATCCCCCAAGTACACCAAACCTTGAGTTTCAAAAAAATCACAAATAGCACGAAAAGCATTTGAAAACATCCCAAACCGGCAAATCTTAGTCCGTCAAATTTGTTTATTCCATATTTTGGATCCTCATAAAATAATTCGGCATACTTATGAATAAACAATGAAGAATGTTGAACCACTCGGAGCTAAGGATACAAAAGATCTCTTAGTTTTGGACATTTGATATTGTCCTTTGTAATGGTTGCTCGGAGTGTGGCGGTTTGATCCTTGGAAAGTTGGGGATTTGTATTGTCGGGTTGCCCTTGAGCCATTTCTCATTGTGTTACTCGTATTTCGTGTTGTTTCGTCGTGAATTGGTGATTTGAGGACGAACCCTCTCTGGGTCATTTTCGCTTTTGGGGAGGTGATGAACTGGTAATATTTTTTGGAGGTGCCATATATGTGAAATACTCAAGAAATATGAATCATGAAATTTGATGGAGTATAGAGAGAGATTGAGATTTGGGGTTGTTTTCACACATTAGGGTTTAAAGAGAAGAATGAAGAGTTTTGTCAAAAAATTCAAGACATATTATTTTTAAGAGATTCTGCATCATTAGCGACCGGCCGTTATTAGTTATAAAATTTGATGTGCAATTAGTTATACAATGATGCACTGTTAGATATAAAATGGTGTAAGGTCAGTTATTAAATGGTGTACAATTCAGTTATTAAAATTGTGCACAAATTCAGTTATGGAAACGTGATATTAATCAATCCCTTGATTGTAGGGGCGTGATTTATGATATTTTGCTAGTTACTATTATGCCCTTTCTACCTATGAATTAATTGATAAATCAGTTATTTTTAACATCAATCTGGACAATAGAATAAAATGTGTGGATGGATGGGATCAATCCATACTGCCACACAGTAAGAGGCTGCCACACAAGATCCCATCCACACACACACACACATATATATATATATATATATATATTAAACTGGTGGGCTAATGGGCTAGTTGGTTAAACTACGAGCTAGCTCTAATTGGTCTCGGGCTAATCAGTCCAACCCAAAAAAATATTGGTTGAGGCTAGAAAAGAAATTTGTAAAATTCCTCCAACAACTTGACCATGTTGGGTTGGGTAAATGAGACCATTTGGCCCTAACCATCTTTTCTCCGACTTAAATGGTTTGCGTCGGCGGGTTCTATCCTTTTTAACATCTCTAACCACGAGTATAGTTGAGGAGAAGAGAAATTTGTAAAATGCTCCAACAACTTGACCTCCTTAGACCTTTGGTCTGTTAAGTTGAATTTTTTTTTGACTTAGTTCAGTAACTTTAAAAATTCGGGACATTTGATCCAATTTTTCATACTAAAACTATAATTTCGCCAAAACTCGCTAATTTAGACCATAATGTTGATGATATAGTCAACAAATTAGGTAACTTCCCAATTTGGAGGGATACCACATTTTTGTTGAATGTATATATAAGTTTCACAAAAATAAAAATAGAAAGTTAAACAAAAAAGATAAGTAAGCATGGGGGATCTAGCCAAATTTTCCGGACCTTGTCATCAAAATTCAATTTTTAAGTTTGTTTACTTGTTATTTTTATTTAATTTGTATTGTTTTCTTAAACTTAAATATGCAATTAGCAAGGACGTGGCGATTCCCCTTACAAATAAAAAAACCTATTTTGTTGTCCATCACATCAACATTCAAACTTTTTGGCGAAAGTCAGACTAAATATCCCAAATTTCTAAAGTTACTGTACTAAAATCAGACTTTGACAACTTAGTGCATCAAAAGCCTAAAGAGGCCAAGAAAGTCTAAAAACGTCAAGTTATTGAACCAATTTTACAATTCTTCCTTGAGGAGAATATAACATCTTATCTTAAAGAAAAAAGAACACATGCTAACAAGCCATTTACTATATGTGGGATCCAAAAATAACATCATCATTGTGTTTACCTTTTTTTAGTACATAGGGAATAGTAAGGGATGAAACACACTCATATATGATAGAATTCAGGGCAATCGCCCTGACAACATAGTCTTCCATTATCGTTATATTTGTCCACTAGTAGTCAATTATAATTAATAGTTGATTAATTTAATATGTATATATAATCTTTTCATCACTTACTTTCACTTTCGCACTATTGTTTTTCATGTTTAATAATTAATTAATATAGTGTATATTTAAATGTATACATATGTAGTTGGGCAACATTTCTCATGATTAATCTTAAAAAAACATATTTCATAATTCAACCATTTATATTCGACTCTTTCTTTATAGACATTCTCTCTTTCTTTCTACACAAACGCTCTTTCCGATTTTAACCTCAGATCAAGCTTCAAATATGATATTTGGGAAGATGATTTTGATTATGTTTGATAACTACTTAACCGATTTTGTTGGCACAATGCCTTCTATCATATATAAAGTTTGAGTAATGATAATTGAACTATGAAGTTGGGAAAATAACTCACCAGTTATGATAGTGTCTCCAATTGTGTGGATTCGCAAATTGTTTTCTTGAAGAACAAGCAGATAGGAATTGACTCTCGTCACTTTGTTTTTTTGTTTAGGGTTTTTGGTCTGGACATGAGTTCATACCTACTTTAATCACCCATTACAATGAGCTATATAAGTCGGCATTGCTCTAGTGCTTGTGTTTGAAAAAAGTGTTGGATGATGGTTAGTAAGAACTTGATGAGAACTTATTATACACTAAAATTTACTTGGAACTTAGTTGCTTACAAATGAACATTTTGCTCTATTTATACTAATTCATCCATCAAATGGACAATGGAGATCAATACAATCTAATGCGAGGAGAAACCCTATAGCAATTTTCAAGAATGTTTCTTTATATATCCCAATGGATATTTACAATGGACATTCCTAGAAGTTTCATTCATTTCCACAAATTCATAACATGTGTTATTAATATATTGGGGTATAAGTTTACATGTGGGCTTGACATATTTGGCTAGTGAGTCTCCTTGCCAAAAACACTAAGAAGTATTTTTAGGTTCAAAAAATAAGCGGTTCATTACATCAACCCCAACCAAATTTGGTAACACCCTGTCGCCTCGTATTGTTGAAGCTGGTCCCACACCCACCATAAGTATTCTTCGAATTACCATATTGCTTTTTACTTAGGTGGTCCCTTCCATTTGTTCAAATAATGCGTGCAAATGTTGTACACACCATGATCACTCGACTTTCTTGGTTAACACTTCACCACTCTCTTTGTCATAAGATTTTGTTACCACACGAGGTGCTCATTGTGATTGGCCTTGGGTTAGGTCTTTCTTGCCTTACAATATGGTTTCAACATATTACATGGTGAACCGTGGACTGGATGGATTTTTTAGGTGCTAGATAGGTTAATGCAGTAAGACACATTAGCTATCTTAGCTAATATCGGGAATGAGCCCTAGTACCTTTCTTATAAGTCTTTGTGTATGCCTTGTAATGCTTCATACTATTAGGGCAAGAGCTTGACATGGTCTTTCTTGCCCACATTGTAGTCTTGTGGCCGTCTCTTGTTGTATGCACAATCTTTCATTAGCTTGCGAGCTTTCTACAAGCACAATTGGGCTAAGTTAGCTTGTTCTTCCAACGATTTTGCTACTTGTATTGCTACTTGCTGGATGACAAATGTGAAGGCTATTGGATTAGAATAGGACAACTGGGACTAGATCTCATGTTTCTCGTCCCTATTCCACGTTCATATACTGTATTGGATGAATTAATAGAGTTCACGGTTATTTCCTAGTCCAAGCCCATATCATGGGCTATAAACAAAATTAAGAAAAGCAATAGTCAGGGCAATCCAAGAAGTCAAACATGGCAGAGAATCAGATAGTGGTTTAGTGGTTAAAAACCATCAAGCTCAGATCAGAGGACTGGATTCAATTCCCACCAAGCTCCCTCCCTTACCAAGATTTGTACTAAAAAAAACAAAGTCAAACGTGGCTACGGGTGGATCCTTGTGAGGGCGTGTGGGATTAGCCCCCACACTTTTCAGAAATTCCCCTACTCTATACATATTTTATATTTAAATATTAACTTTTTGTATTTTCTATCTTGTTCCGCCCCTGAACATGGCTTAAGAATTATAGTAAGATTTTTATTTCACTACAAGAATTTAGTGGCTAAAATGAAGATCTTATTTTTCTTTGTGAAAAATGAATTTTTATTTGGATTTCATATGTAGTGCTGTCACTTTCGGCTCGGCCCGACCTGATAATAGCACCGGACTAGGCTCTGATTTTAGAGGCCCGAAATGAGCGGGCTTTTTTGGGCTAGCCCGTTAGGCCCAAAAAACCATGCGGTCTAGTTGGCCCAGTTTGTATAGTGCATTTTCGTGGGTTGGGCTCAAGAAACATCGGCCCGAACCACAGTTTAGCCTAGCCTGGCCTAATTTTTTCGTTTGGCCCGGTGGGCAGGCACCGAGCCATCATGACCCGACCCATTTGATACCTCTATTCATATGTTTAAATAGATTTAATATTACAAGTAGACAACCCTCCCCCCTCCCCACCCCTGAAAAAAAAAAAAAAAAAGAAAAAGAAAGAAAAAAAGAAAACCATGACATTGAACTTTTGAGATTGATTAAGGACATGGTTGAACTTTTCTGATCACACCAGATAACATATTTTGTTTACATTAATAAGATAATCAATACGCTAGTTAGGTGGGGAAATTATAAATGTGATTAACCATTACTAACTAAAAAATTATACTTTAATTCTTTATAATGTACTTGTACTTTATGCAATATATCGAATTGTCAATAGTTGTTAATATATTTGTGCAACGCATGTCTATTTTTCTAAGTAATTATAAATATATATTATCCTATCTTTTTTTCTTTGTTGGGGACCTATTTGGGCCGACCTTTTTATGTATAAGCCTAGTGAAAGAGAGGCTCAATGATGGCCCAAGTTAACAAAAGCCCAACCTCTAAGAATCGGGCCGACCTAATTGGATGAGGCCGACATCCAGGAATTGTGCCGACCTCTGGAGATAAAAGTGTGGGCTCCAATTTGGGCTTAGGATTGGTTTGAGGTTGATGAATGGGCAAAGCCCGAACTCTGGGCCTGGTAGGCCGACGTAAATGGGCTGGACCCCAAACAAGGAACAAACTTAAGGGCCTGGCGACTCTGACTTGAGCGTCGGAGTGGGTACGCCAAAAAATCCTTTCGGCCCCCTTCTAATGGTGGTTTTGCAGATCTCAGGTTAATCGCACATTGAAACATGGTTTTATTGGACAGTGGGCATTCTTGGACCGACTAATTGATGCCGTCTGTGGAAAATTTGAGTTTTAAGACGTGAATTCTTGGTAGCTATGAAGGATGTATGATGAAATCTGGGAGATGATCTGGACGAAGTTTCGATTGAAACACCTGAGGTGGTAACCGGGAAGCGCGCACGTCTGCCATGCGCACCTGGTGTTGGAGTTGATTGCCCTCATCCTGGGATGGCTAGAGTCGCTGCTGATCCGATGATGGGCGGAGGTGG
Organism: Rehmannia glutinosa; assembly: GCA_016081115.2. Taxonomy (NCBI): domain Eukaryota; kingdom Viridiplantae; phylum Streptophyta; class Magnoliopsida; order Lamiales; family Orobanchaceae; genus Rehmannia; species Rehmannia glutinosa. The sequence goes on from JABTTQ020003015.1 coordinate 52,972, forward strand.
TTTAGGACCTGGCTTATTCCAACAGATGTCTTCCTTCATCAAGGCCGCTGTGGAAGAGGCTGTGAGTAGCCGAATGAGGAGTTTGTCCATCCTCCTGCGGCGGCACAGGCTGGACCGGTGCATGAGATGAGCCCTCCCCCCGGCTGGAGGGGAGCAGGGGCGAAGAGCGCCGGTGTTGGAGGAAGAGAGTGCCTCCGCGACCTTTACTCAAATGGCCACAGAGATGGATCCAGACTGAAGTGAGAAGATGGATGATCTGCATAGAGAGGTGAGAGAGTTGAAGAAGAAGGTGTGTAGAAGTGGCTCAGGCCGATCGAGGAGGGGTACTCCTTTCTCAGAGGAGATTATGGCTGACGAACTCTCCCCTCGTATCGTGCGCTGCATTTTGAGTATGATCGCACCACTGACTCGTGGGATCACTTATGACGCTTTGAGAATACCGCAGTGCTCCAAAAGTTCTCCTATGGAGTGATGTGCCGGGTGTTTCCGACTATACTGACTAAGTCAGCCCATCAATGGTTTAGTCAGTTGTTGCCGAATTCAATCAGGAGTTTTGACGAATTCAGCTCTATGTTCTTGCACCAGTTTACCAGCTATAGGAGGTACCAGAAAACACCGCTGACCTTATTTATCATCAAGCAACGAAATAATTAGGGGCTAAGGAGCTACATTAAGAGGTTTACGGAGGTGAAGTTGGAGGTGCCCTTAGTGACTCAAGATATATTGGCTAATGCTATTGCTTAGGGTTTGAAGGATGGAGATTTCTTTGAGTCCCTAGTGATAGAACCGACACGCACTTTTGATGTGGTCCTGGCAAGGGCTGAAAAATACCTCAACCTGGAGGAGGCTAGGAAGATGAAGCATGAAGAGGGGGATAAGAGAAAGTAGAGGAAGGATGAGAGGGATGAAAGAGCTCCCAGTAAGAAGCCTAACATCCGAAGCCTGACCTGATGGGAGGAAGGCCTAGGTATGAGAAGTACACACACCGGTGGCCCCAGAGTGGGATGTTTCATAGCAATTGAACGCCACTCAGATCCGAGGTGGCGAAAACCTATCTTTGAGACACCCGGGGAAGGAGAAGTGCAAAGAAATTTGCAGGTTCCATAATGAGTATGGACACACTACGGATCAATGTACCCATTTGAAGGATGAGATAGAAAGGCTAACCCAGGCAGGTCATTTAAAGGAGTTTGTGTATGTGAATACGAGGAGTTCCAAGGGCAATTACCGGAGGGGTCAAGATAATTACTAGCAGAGGCAGGAGCCTGAGAAGGGAGTGGAAGAGAGAAGGGATCTCCCCCCGCTGCCGGGAAAGAGGGTGATCTAGATGGTGATAGGGGGTCCATCTGGTGGAGACTCGCGATGGGCCAGGAAAAGTTATGTGCGAGTTGCTGCTGCTGAGCGTGCTCAAGAATAGATGAGGGTCGAACAAGTGTCAGTGGGACCGAATATTCAGTTTAGGCCGAAGGATAGCCAGGGCATTGCGACCCCCCATAGCAATGCCCTTGTTATCACAACAACCGTAGCAAATTATGATGTACAGAGAGTTTTTTTTTGATACAGGTAGCTCCACTAACATACTATTCTTTGAATGCTATAGACAGATGGATTTTCAGGTAGAGTTGGAAATTGTGGATACGTCTCTAGTTGGTTTTGCCGGAGGTTCAATTCAGCCATTGGGGATGGTTACTTTACCCGTTTCTTTAGGCAAAGAACTATACAGGAAGACTAGGATGGTGCGATTTATGGTGGTTAATGCACCATCATCATATAATGTGATGATCAGGAGACCTTCCCTTAATCTTTTCTAGGCTATTGTTTCGATGTATCACTTGAAAATCAAATTCCCAGTGGATGATGATGTTGGAGAAGTTGAGGGAGATCAGTACATAGTGAGGAAATTGTATGTGGAGAGTCTCCAAATGGCGGAGAGAGGAGGATCTCATGATGATGGTAAGGGCAAGGAGAAGCTCATCAAATGAGATGAGGACCCAGTGGAGCATGTGATGCCAAATGAGGAGTTGCTGACCATAGAGTTGGTTCTAGGCGACCCCAGTAAGGTCGCCAAGATTGGGAGCCGTCTCAGAGAGGATTTGAGAGAGGAGCTGATTGGGTTTCTCAGGAAGAGTGTGGATGTGTTTGCGTGGTCGGAGAAAGAGTTGGTTGGTATTGATCCTAGCATAGCTGAACACGGGTTGAACATAAACCCCTCGTATCGACCTGTGAAATAGAAGAAGAGGAATTTCAGCCCCAAGAAAGATGCAAATTTGCGTGCTAAGGTACAAAAGTTATTCGGGGTTGGGCATGTTCGTGAGATACAATTCCTAGAATGGTTGTCCAATGCAGTGCTGGTCCTAAAAACTTAGGATGATTGGAGGATGTGCATAGATTTCCGAGATTTGAATAAGGCTTGCCCGAAGGACTATTACCCATTGTCGCGGATAGATCAACTTGTTGACTCAACTTCAGGATGCGAGTTGCTCAGCATGATGGATGCTTCGCAGGGGTACCATTAGATCAGACTAGCGGAGGAGGACATAAACATGTAACTTTCATTAATTCTTTTGGTACCTTTTGCTATGTAGTTATGCTTTTTGGTTTGAAAAATGCAGGGGCAACCTATCAGATGTTGGTAGATAAAATTTTCCAGAACCAGTTAGGGAGAAATATGGAGGTGTATGTTGATGATATACTAGTAAAGAGTGTGAAGGCTGAGAGCCATATTAGAGACTTGGCAGAAACTTTCGATACGTTGAGGAAATATCAGATGAAGCTGAACCCAAAGAAGCGCTCATTTGGGGTCAGGTCGGGTAAATTCTTGGGATACATGGTAACTAAAAAGGGGATCGAGGCCAACCCCGAGAAGGTGAGAGCAATTAGATAACTAAATCCACCTCGGGATGTGAAGGATGTGCATAGTTTGATGGGAAAGTTGGCTGCTTTGAACATGTTTATCTCTCATTCGGTGGAGCGATGTTTGCCAGTTTTCAAAGTATTGAGGAAGTCTAAAACGTTTGCTCGGGATGAGGAATGTCAAGCGGCATTTGAAGAGTTGAAGGATTATGATGTGTGTATACGTGCATTTTGGGGCTTGAATTGATATATAATTGATGCATTTGCACGCATATTTACTATGTTTTTACTTGGTTTCCTTTAAAGGGCATGATACTGCGTATTCTTGTAATTTTTTGCAAGAAACGGAGCTTAAAATGAAGAAATGTCAGTTGGGATGCCCGTATAAGGTTGCCAAATGTAGAGAGAAGATCAAAATGATAGAAAAAGGGAACAAAAGAAAGTCATACGGTCAGACCGTGTAGCCTCACATGGTCGTGTGGAGTGGTGGTGTGAAAATCACACAGTTGTGTGAAGAAAGGAAGAAAACAGAGGACATAGCACGTCCACACGACTGGACCGTGTGATCTCACACAGCCTTGTGGACAAGGTTATTAGCCGCACCAGCTGCCCGTGTGAAGTGCTTGCCCGTGCGACAAAGGGCTAAGCCCAAAGCCACAACCCATGTGGTCCCATACGACCTGGCCGTGTAGGAGTCGGTTTCAGCACGTTTTTTCAGAGTTTGCTTCCCGTTCCAACTCCACAAGTGATCTCTCCAAGCATCTATAAAATAGGACCAAGTCTTGCGCGAAGATATATCACTCTCTACATAGAAAACACATCAAATAACACAGAAACGAATGAATCGAAGAGCTTCTGAGAGCAAAACGCTAGGTCACGAAGAAAACCACAAGGCTTTCGCATCTAGGGAGCACAAGAGCTTCGAGGGGTTGGCGAAGCATCCATCCTGACAAGAAGGGGTTTTCTTTCTATGTCTAAGAACTCTTGTCTGTGCTTATATGATGTCATAATATTGATTCAGATTTGTCTATGAGTTTGTAATCAATGTTTAAAACCATCTTTAAAAGGGAGGATAGTAAAGGGGCTTTGAGGGTTGATGAATTGTTTATAATTTGGTGTATGGCATCGGGGACTGAAGTGGTGCCAAATGTCGGGGCTATGATAGCCCGACAATTTGATAGAATTCGAAAGAGTGAGAGGGGTGGAATTTGCATAGGGGGGATGATTACCCCTATTGCTGAACATTTTAACATATATATGGAAGGGTATGCGGAGGCAGCTGGACCTAAGTTGATTGATTCAAATGTTCTAACTGTGATGAAAATGATAAAATTCGATGGGCATGATTATCTGGCTCATTCAGCATGAGAACAATAGTTAGCGACCATACCCCAAGCGACTTCAACTAGAAATAGGGGTAACTGGCTACTTAGAGATGTGGGGGTAGAAGGAGCTGCTGCTCAAGAAGAGCAGGATGAACAAATGAGGGAGATGCTGGGAACCTCTCGCCAAGGGGTAACCGGCCATTGACTATGAGTGAGAGGCTAGAAAGGGTAGAAACTGATGTGGGGAAATTGATAGATGACACATATCAGTTGACAGCCAACGCTGGTGAGTATCACCAGGAATACTTACAGCGTTTTGATGACATCATCCAACAACAACGTGAAGATATACGAGATGATGTCTCGTATGGACCAGTGGCACATCTCACAAGGCCACTACTATCTGCCTCCACCACCTCAGTGATCTCAGTAAGTACTTATTATGCATTCCTCTTTTCTTTTGATAATGTTCTCATATGTTCGGGACGAAGCATATTTTATGTTTGGGGGGTTGTCAAGAATGCATAATCTAGTACTGTTGCATTTTGCATTGCATTTAGGACTGCATGTAGAAGCACTTACTTTTTAATTTTCGAAAAAAACATAAAAAAATCGATTTTTCCATTTATTTTTGTTTTATTGTTTTAGTGTTTTATTGTTCTAGCACGTTTACCGCTTTAGCACGTTTAATTGCTTTTGTGTGTGGTTTTAATTCAATTTTTATGCTCATCCCCTATGATTTTACTATGGATATTTATGGCATGGGATAACTTACTTGGGGGATAATGTAATAAATTCTTGGGAGAAAGTATTTATTTGCTTGGCATGTATTAAGAAAATTGAGTATTTGAGCATGTTGTGAAAAATAAGCCTGTGAGCTTTTGTGCCTTAAACTGCTTTACACTATGCAAACTTATTTTTTCTTGAGTATGTCATTCATGATTGATAAAACTCTAGAACTTGCTCTGGTATCTTCATTGAAGCCATGTGTGTGTGAAATTTTTGAAAATGATCTAAGGCTATCTTTGTTTAGCCTACTTAGCCTAAAAAGCCTACCTATGAACTCATGATTCTCTAGTTAGCCAATTTTGAGCCAAAACTTTTATTCTGAGCCACATTGATCTTTAATATTTACATGTTTTTATCCCTAAAATTTCTTGAGGTTATAGAAAATGAATAATTTGGGGGATATGTGATGAAAATTTATGAAAAAAGAGAAGAAGTTGGCAAAAGAAAGAGGGATGAGCAGTATCTGGGTAAATGTACATGAAGCTCGAAAAAGAAAAAAATATGTCTCTGAAAAAGAAGAGAAAAATCGAGCAAAGCAAAAAAACAAAAAAATTATGAAAAAAAATGAGAGCTTGAGGCTAAAGGAAAAAAAAAAGCCTAAGAATGAAAAAGGAGAAGTAAGGGTGGAATTGAGTTGAAAAAGAAAAACTAATATTATGTTGAAATTGGGTTAGTGAATTGCAAGTCTGTATGCTTAAATTCTATTGGCTCAAGTCAAGTCACTTAATCCAAATTTCCTTACACTTACCAAAGAGCCTACATTACAACCAAATAGAAGTCCTTTTTGATTCTTAGATTGTGCATACAAAAAGTGGTCAAGATGTTAGACGATTTGCAAGCCTATGGTAGTTCTACTTTCATTGAATTGAATTTGAGCGTAAACACTTACCATACACTTCTGAGAGTAGAGTGATACACTATTTACTAGTGAGTCACGATGTTAAGTACCCGAAAGAGTATTAATAATGTCGAGTTTATGAATAACGACTTCTTGATGAGTTACATGGTTTCTTTGAGTATGGCGTCGAGTGCTATTTAATGTTTATAGTGTTCTTGGGTGTTCTTTCATTTTTACCCCTTATATTGTTTTTCTTGATGCGCTCGACGATGAGAAATGTTTTAAGTGTAAGGGATTTTGATGTGTGTAAAATATACGTGCATTTTGGGGCTTAAATTGATATATAATTGATGCATTTGCACACATGTTTACTATGTTTTTACTTGGTTTCCTTTAAAGGGCATGATACTGCGTATTCTTGTAATTCTTGTAGGAAACGAAGCTTAAAATGAAGAAATGTCAGTTGGGTTGCCCGGACAAGGTTGCCGAATGCAAAGAGAAGATCAAAATGAAAGAAAAAGAGAACAAAAGCAAGTCACATGGTCGGACCGTGTAGCCTCACACGGCCGTGTGGAGTGGTGGTGTGAACATCACACGGTTGTGTGAAGAAAGGAAGAAAATAGAGGACGTAGCAGGTCCACAAGACTGGACCGTGTGATCTCACACGACCGTGTGGACAAGGTTATCAACCGCACTAGCTGCCCGTGTGAATTGCTTGCCCGTGCGACAAAGTGCTGAGCTCAAAGCCACACGCCCGTGTGGTCCCACACGGCCTGGCCATGTGGGAGTCCGTTTCATCACGTTTTTTAGATTTTGCTTCCCGTTCCAACTCTACAAGTGATCTCTCCAAGCATCTATAAAAAGGGACCAAGTCTTGCACGAAAATATATCACTCTCTACATAGAAAACACATCAAATAACACATGAACGAAGGAATCGAAGAGCTTCTGAGAGCAAAAAGATAGGTCGCGAAGAACACCACAAGGCTTTCGCATCTAGGGAGCACAAGAGCTTCGAGGGGTTGGCGAAGAATCCATCCTGGGGTTTTCTTTCTATGTCTAAGAACTCTTGTCTTTGCTTATATGATGTCATAATATTGATTCAGATTTGTCTATGAGTTTGTAATCAATGTTTGGCATATTTTCGGATCTTAGGGGCATAATCAAAACTGTGGATTTGTATTAAATATGATTATTTATTTTCTTAATTAATTCATGCGTTCTATTTTATGAATTCGAGTGCTTATTTATAATTGCTTTTTATTTGGCCAATAAATTGCATGTCATATTTGTTCTTGCAAAATTTTGGACGATGAGCTCTAACAAAGACGGAAATCAAATTCAGACATGAAACATGTGTGACAAGCGTGTTTGTAGGGAGTCATTCAGTTCACAAATTTTTTTGGAGTTAATAAGAATTGTAACATTCTGACCAGACTACAATTGTTATTAATCAACTGTTTACGCACCACCTGACCAATGGAGTAAATGAATTTAGGAATTTGAACCCATAGAATTGCATGAATTGGTTTTTAAAACTTTATTCGCATTTAATATTGAAGAATCATGATGAGATTATGTGCCTAAGGTTGCTCCTAAAGATGTTGAAAATACTTGTGGGGTTCACAAATTTATTTTATTTATTTTTTTCTTTATTTTCAAAAAAATTTAGTTAGTTTAATACTCAATTTTCGGTCGCTTTAATAAAATTGGAACACGATGTTATTATAGCCTACGTGTTTCGAGCTTCAATCCCTGAGGAATACGACCTTGCTTGCCATTATTCAATAACCAACACTTTACACTTGCAGTTGTATGAACCAAAACAATTTTTGGCGAACAGATTATTTGGCCAAGTTGTCCTTATTGACTAAGCCAATCTCAGAGGAGCCCTTGTATTTATACATTTCAGTGGGAGAGCAAGGGACTAGTAAAATGTTGCTAACAGAGGAGAGATTGGTGCAAAAGTCGGTGTACTATGTTAGCAAATTGTTGAGGAATGCAGAGCTCTGATATTCTGAAATTGTGAAGGCTGGACTGGCACTTGTAACCACGACAAGAAGATTGAGGCCTTATTTCCTTTCGCATAAAATTGTTGTGAGGACTAATTTCCCTTTAAAAGCATTGTTGAGTACACCAAAGGTTGCGGGTAGGCTGGTGAAGTAGGCTGTTGAGCTCAGTGAATATGAGATAGAGTTCCAGCGTAGAACGACAATTAAGGCACAAGTCTTGGCAGATTTTGTACAAGAGTTGACAAAAGCCCCAAGTGAGGGAGGGGCATGGATTCTGTTTGTGGATGGTTCGATGGCTAGTTCAGGATGTGGAGCTGGCATCGTGTTGATAAGCCTAGAAGGAGTGGAAAGTGACTTTGCGGTGAGACTAGATTAGAAGCTTTCTAATAATGAAGCTGAGTACGAGGCTTTTATTCGAGGAATTTGAATGGCCATAGAGATGGGGGCCACAAGTGTGCTGGTCCATCTGGACTCGCAATTGGTCTATAAGCAAGTTATAGGATAATTTACGGTTTGGGAAGAAATAATGAAAAAATATGTGGATACGTATGAGGCATTGGAGAAGATGATAAGCAAAGTCCAGATCTGTCAAATGCCTAGGGAAAAGAATACTAGGGCAGACTTCTTAGCAAAGATAGCCAACTCGGTTGAATATGCTCCGGAGAGGCATATCACCTTGTTTGAAGCAAAGGTTTCCGCTCTAAATCTGGAGGTTGGGGCGTTGGAGGAAGAAGATGATTGGCGAATTCCTATCATGACATATTTGGAGGGTACACTCCCGAAGGATAGAAGGAATCTTTCAGGGTAAAAATTCGAGCAACTCATTTTTGCATAATTGGAGACTTATTATATAAAAGAGGATTTTGGGATTCCATTGCCGAGGTGTTTTGGTAAAATAGAAGGAGCATATGCTGAGGGAAATACACGAGGGATGTTGTGGAAATCATATGTGGGCTAGGATTCTAGTTAGGAAGGTCTTAGTGGGATACTTTTGGCCATATCCAAAGACGAGGCTCAAAAGTTAGTAAATGTTTGTGAAGGGTGTCAAGTACATGCGCTGCTGTTCATACATCACCGCGAAAAGAGCTTATGACCACGAGTTTGGCATGTCCCTTTGTTAGATGGGGATTGATGTTGTGCGACCGTTTCTCCAAAGATCAGGGCAATGCAAATTCCTTTTGGTGAAATAGACTACTTGATAAGTGGGTCGAGGTTGAAGCTCGGCAAAATAAGCGAGGATGCAATGATGAAATTTATTTGGCAGAATATTGTGTGCCGATTTGGGGTGCTGAGGGTCCTTGTTTCGGATAATGGGATGCAGTTTAGTAGGGCTAGCATCAAGGCTTGGTGCGAGGAGATGAAAATTAATCAGCATTTCACATTAGTAGCTCATCCTCAAGCTAATGGGCAAGTGGAGGTGACTATGTAATTTTGATGCAAGGGCTTAGACTCAGCCGAAAGAGGTAGGGGAACCTGGGTACAAGAGTTAAGCTCAGTGTTGTGGGCTTATCGAACAAACCCAAAGGAAGCCACGGAGAAGAGCGCATTTAGTTTGTTTTATGTGATGAATGCAATGATACCGACGGAGACCGGGATGGAAACCCATCGAATCCAGACATTTGAGGGGAAAGACAATGAGATATTAACACGCGAAGCTCTGGATTTGATCAACGAAAAAAGGGAGATGGATTTTTTACAGATGGAAAAGATAAGAGAACGAATCAGGGCGGCATATAATAGTAAGGTGAAAAGAAATTTCCACGTGGGAGATCTGTTTCTGAGGAGCGTCGATATGAGTAAGAACAAGGTAAAGTTGGACCCAAATTGGGAGGGCCCACTTCGGGTGATCAAAGTTCTTGATGAAGGAGCTTACTAGTTAGAGGAGCTGAATGGGAAGAAGTTACATCGGGCATGGAATGTCAGCAACTTGAAAAAATATTAACCATAGAAATTTAGATGATAATGTATGCAATGATGCAATTTTCTCTTTTTTGAAATTCAATGAAAAAATGTTCGTATCTATAAATCTTGTTGAATATTGTTCTACTAAGTGTTTGGAGCTCGGCTCGAGCCAACCCTCTAAACACCTCGGGCATGATAGCCCAGAGGGCAAGTCAAGCTCGAGCTTGGTTAACTTGTCCTCAAATTGAAAAGAAAAAATGAGCAAGTGTTTGGAGCTCATCTCGAGCTAACCCTCCAAACACCTCGGGCACGATAGTCCAGAGGCCAAGTCAAGCTCAAGCTTGGTTAACTTATCCTCAAATTGAAAAAAAATGAGCAAGTGTTTAGAGCTCGGCTCGAGCTAACCCTCCAAACACCTCGGGCACGATAGCCCAGAGGCCAAGTCAAGCTCGAACTTGGTTAACTTGTCCTCAAATTGAAAAGAAAATATGAGCAAGTGTTTGGAGCTCGGCCCGAGCCAACCCTCCAAACACCTCGGCCACGATAGCCCAGAGGGCAAGTCAAGCTCAACTTGGTTAACTTGTCCTCAAATTGAAAAGAAAAAATGATCAAGTGTTTGGAGCTCGGCTCGAGCCAACCCTCCAAACACCTCGGACATGATAGACTAGAGGCCAAGTCAAGCTCGAACTTGGTTAACTTGTGCTCAAATTGAAAAGAAAAAATGAGCAAGTGTTTGGAGCTCGACCCGAGCCAACCCTCCAAACACCTCGGCCACGATAGCCTAGAGGGCAAGTCAAGCTCAACTTGGTTAACTTGTCCTCAAATCGAAAAGAAAAAATGAGCAAGTGTTAGGAGCTCGGCTCGAGCCAACCCTTCAAACACATCGGGTACGATAGCCCAGAGGCTAAGTCGAGCTCGAGCTTGGTTAACTTATCCTCAAATCAAAAAGAAAAAACGAGCAAGTGTTTGGAGTTCGGCTCGAGCCAACCATCCAAACACCTCGGGCACGATAGCCCAGAGGCCAAGTCAAGCTCAAACTTGGTTAACTTGTCCTCAAATTAAAAAAAAAATGAGCAAGTGTTTGGAGCTCGGCTCGAGCCAACCCTCCAAACACCTCGGCCACGATAGCCCAGAGGGCAAGTCAAGCTCAGCTTGGTTAACTTGTTCTCAAATTGAAAAGAAAAAATGAGCAAGTGTTTGGAGCTCGGCTCGAGCCAACCCTTCAAACACCTCGGGCACGATAGCCAGAGGGTAAGTCAAGCTCGAGCTTGGATAACTTGTCCTCATAGAAAAAAAGAAAAAATAAAGAACAAATAACAAGTGTGGAGCTCGGTCAGAGCTAGCGGTCCACACCTCGAGCACAAGACAGCAGAAATGAAAATTTACATTAATACTTAGCGTGATGAAAAGTAAAATTTGCATTGATAATGTGTGAAAAGTACAAAAGGTTCCCAGATCGGGATAAGTACAACAAGCTATTACAAGATAAGTCTTCTGAAGCATAATCTTGGATGGAGAGATTGGGCTCATTGCTGAGAGATAGCTCGGTCTTCTGAGCAGTCTGGTTAGCCATGTGAGAAGAAGGCAGTTCGGGAGCGGGGATGAGAGAAAGGTTCCCTTCCAGAGCCTTAGAAATAGCAGCTCGATCTGCAGCGTCTTGGAGATCAGCTATCCAGGCTGTATCATTTAGAGCATTGGTGAAGACCTCATCAGAAGAAAGGTTGATTTCATTAGCAACCTTAGAAAAGATGAAGCCCTCGGGATCTTTCATTAGAGCCCGGGGCCCATCTCGATCTAAAGATTCCGAGATCCCTTTCTCCTAAAGCTGGAACTCGGCTTGATCAAAGGCGAAGTCATATGGTTGTATAACCCCTACATATAGGACATCGATGAACTCCTCAGAACTAAGGAATCAGTTCTTAACTTTCTCTTATACGCAGCTAACCAGAGCCGACCTTCATCGGACTTTAAGAAATCACGTCAGCCAACTTCAATCCCATCCGCCCGAGCTTGCATTGATCCGTCTTTCATCTCGGCTTTGAGGTTGGCATTTTCCTTGTCCAATTCCTTGATTTTCAACGGTGTCCAGTAGCTTGGCCTCCCGAGCTTTGAGCCTCTTATTCTTCTTCTTAAGGGTCTCTAACTCCCTCACCAAGGTCGGGTCGGCAAAGCCCGTCTGAGCTTGGGCAATCAAAGCAGACAACTTGACATGGACTCGGGCTTGATCCATGCAAAAAGAATTTACCAGCTTCGGGCCAGAGAGCTTATCCAGAGTAGCTCGGTTGGGATAGGGACAATGTCCTTGAATATATTGAGCCGCCAGTAAACCATCCTTGTTTTTGAGGATGGAATTGCCCGTGAAGAAAGTTTGATTTGGAGTGTTTATTGGACTTCGGATTAGCTTGTGCTCGGGCGAACTAACTTCTGCTCGGTTTCGCTTGAAGGGTGGGACTTGGAATCAGAAGATCCCCATCGAGGAGCAAGGGAAGTAGGACGATGGTTGGGATCCAATAGCTCGGCCAAGATATCTTCCGCAGATGAGGGTCGAGTAGTGCGAGGAGATCGGGAGCCAGTTGCGGAAGCCCCATCACAGCTTCCCCATGCTGATGGGAAGAAGAAGCTCCATCACAGCTCTGGCCAACATAATGTCTGCGCAAAAAGAGCAATATCAGCAACAGAAACATTAAAAACTATACAAAAAAAGGGAAGAATCATACCGATGTCTCTCTCTAGAGGAACGACCTCAGAACTCACTCCTGAGTAGTGAAGCAAGGAAGGAGTAATGATCTGAGAAAGATCATATTTCACAGCAGTGAGTTTATGGATAAGGTCTTGCAGATCGAGAGGGCGTTTCTTGGGGTCATGTTTTTGTTGTGGTGGTAAGGCCCATATCCATTCATGAGGAAAAGGCCAAGTCTCGGCCGAGGTTACATAAAAATACCAATCCTTCCAGAATTTATTGGAGGTCGGGTATTTCCCTAAAAAGTTGATTTCATTATGGGCAGTAATGTAAAACAAGCCTTTAGGGGTAGAACACTTGACTTGAAAAAGAGCAAAGAACAGATCGGTTGAGGGAGTTATGGACAAAGGTTTGATGATTATTAAAAACCCAACGATAGTCCTAAAAGAATTCGGGGTAAATTGGTTAAGGGGAATTTTGTACATAATAGATACATTGGCAAAAAAAGAATGGAAGGGAAATCTAAGACCCCCATTCAGTTGACCTACAAAAAAGGTAAGACCTTGAGGGGGAGATCAGTAGGGTCTATCTGTGTAGCTCGGGAGTATTAACTTAAAAAGAGGAGGAATCCTAGAATTCCTACGAATGTTGTAAAGAGATTGTGATGTTACTGCTGAATTCGAGAACCACAATCCACCTCGGGAGGGGCTCGTGGGTTAGGGTTTCTGACCTCTGGGGGAGAGGCGCCTATCAGAAGAAGAATCCAACTCTGTAGCCTCGGGGTTAGACAGTTCGGGATGAGTTTCCCTAAGGTGAGTAACATCTAATTCTTTTGACCATCTAACTAGGTCAGTCAAGTGTGGATCAGAATAGGTCGATGAAGAGGCCCTTATTTAAGGGAAATCAAATATAAAGGTGTAGGTCCCAAGGGGTGTGAGTGTAAGGTTTAGAAGGGGGTTGAATAAACCTTACCAAATTTTCGATTTAGTCCTTTTAAAAGTTCGAGTTGATACTACACTTGTGTCTAGGTGGACAACCAATTTAGTTAATCAAGAGTTAGTCACTCAGACTCATTGAGTTGTTGATAGAATAACTCAAAATTGTTAAGATCAATTAGCTCAAGCTGTGGTTTGTTTTTCACCAAGACTTAACACCCTTAAGTTTGGTTTAGTAGAGATTTAAAGCTTGATTTAGTACTTAGAAATTATCTAATGGATAGCAAATATGTCGTGAGAATTAAACAAATATGATGCGAGGAATTAAAGTCTTTGAAATGTAAATGACACGATAAGTTTATATAGAGGTTCGAAGATGGGGTAATTCTTCTACTCCTCTCCAACTCCGGAGGAATCCACTAGGTATTGATCAAGTATACAAAGTGGTAACAGATCCGGATACAAGTCTTGATCACACAACCGACGTGATCCTTTGGGACTCGATGAGACTCCTTGATCACTCGGTGGCTTCTCGTGACGACGGCTTCTTCTTCTAGGCGGTTGCGCTTTGCTACTACTGACTCACTTGCTCAAGCTCTTTGGATTTGATCACGAAGCCCTCCAAAAGCTCAAGACTTGGTTCGATCTTGAACCTTCCTACAATCCTTCGTGGAATGTAGACCCCTTTATTCTTGATAATTTCCTCTTCAACCGATTGAAGTTATCTTTCCTTCACGGTGAGTGTTGGATTGATGTTCTTTGTAATGTAGGCTTGAGGATTGAGCGTTTAATAACTTGAGAATATTTCAGTTACAAAATGTTTCTTTCTTGCTTGTATGGTCAAGGTAACCTCTGTAACCTACGTAACCTTTTCTCGAGTTATTCCTCGGCCTTTATAGTGATCTTTCAAAAATCTGTTGAAGAGATAGGCTTATTTTTGAAAGTCACTTGTGGTCGCTCGTTGGCTTGTCTTGTTGCGATCCTTGGAATTGCCATTTCCTCGTATGAATTGTTCTTGACTTTTCGAGTTCGACACGGTGTAGTGTTTCCCATTGGTTTATTCCTTTTGCACGCTTAAAATTTGTGCACTTCGAGAAAGGTAGCATGGAGATATTACTTGTTTAAGTAATTCTCTTGATTTCTCAGGCAAATGATCTTTTTGATTATCTCGACTTGACCGCATTTCCTTGCTTTCCCCAGGTGACTTAGAGTCGCCTTCCAATCATTGGATGACTCTTTGTCACTTCAACTTGAGACTTGGCTTTTCTTGAGTTGACTTGACCGATACTCCACTCACCGCATCTCAACCGCTCATTCGGTCGAGTTCCGTCTTCTCTTCTTTGCCATACTCGTTTGTCTTGCGGTGAGTCTTCCTTCTAGTCTCCGATTGTCTTTCTTGCATGTTTGGGCATATGACTTAACTCGGCTTGACCAGCCCTATTTATTACAATGCGGTTTACAACAAAGAATGGGGTGCCAACTTCCTATTCTAAGTTTTACATGGCATTCATCAAAATCTAAACAATAAATTTCCCAACAATTTCCCCTTTTTGATGATGCCAAAACTTAAAACATTCAAAATGTAAATAGCAAAGATACATACTGAGATAGTGCATTTACATAGAATGTATGCGTAGAATCAATCATTTTATTGATCATAACATTCTTGTTCTTTTACACAATTGTTTTTACAAGGTGTATCGAGCAAACATTATCTACACAAAAAATAAAGAATTTACGACTTTATTGCGGAAGACTTACATAGTATGTATTTACATAGTAAAATACATGAAGGGGTGGACAAGCAACACTTCATCTCCTTGCTACGCCTCCTTCTTTCATCTTCTTTGATTCTGTCATCTTTCGGTCTTCTTCTCTTTTTCTCATCTTCACCGCTTTCTTCTTCTTCTTTTCATATGCTTTCCGGGCAGCTTCATCTCTTCTTAATCTCTCTTGTCTCTCCTCCCGCAGCTGAGTTTGTCTTTTATTTTCTTCTTCGATTCTTTTCGCATACTCAAGATTGCTTTTAGCCACTTGCAGATTGGCTACTTGGTAAAGACCATTGAAGAGATCCCTCATTTCTTGCCCGGATCTATGTACTCAATGTTTTTGGGCGAGGCCAGTCCGAAACCTCTTCCTCCACCATCGCTTCTTCCTCTTCCTCTTCGGGGCGTGTATTGTATTGGGGTCTTCTTCTTTCCAATTTTGAGTGACTAGCGGAGTGACCAGCAGAGCGATCTTTGGTAGTCTCGTTTGTCTGTCGCCTTCTTCACATAGCGTGAGACCTTTTCCCAGATCAAGTCCCAAGCTTGAGCCATGGACATGTTTGCGAAGTATCCTTCAGATGCGTAGCGTTTTAAATTCATCAACCGATCTTGGCTCGATTCCGCATCCGAGATGGCATAAGTGTCTCTGTCTCTTTGGAATGCCTACATGTTGTTTCAAGATATTCATAACTCGGGTATCCATTCTTCCTTCCACTTCCTCCATCCTCGCTTCAATTGTCTTTATCTTTTCAACCATAGATATAGCAGAGTGTTGGAGTGGCGAGTCACTGGGTTTCTTCTTGATAATATCACCATTTGACAAGACCTTGTTGGGGGTTTGTGCAATCATTAAGGTCACATCTCTCGATTCTTCCCCTCACGAGACTTTCCCTTCTTTCTCCTTGTAACTTCCTCAACTGTCTTTTTTCCCTTTACAAATGTTTCCCTCCTTTTCAGCTTCGGGATCTCTTTAGCGCTTTAAAGTATTCCTCTTCCCCCTTTTTGGCATCATCAAAGGAGAGAGGAACCCTGAAACATGTGCAAAGGTGAAGTCGAGCCTGCTGATAGCCGGAGTTACGCCTCAAGTCCGGCCGGAGTATGCAAAGACGAAATTGAGCGAGTAGCGTTGGACTCTGCTGAAATTAGCTTCATCTCGGCCATGAGAAGGCTGAATTTTCTATCCATGTTTTCTTCCATACTGGAGATCACTCTTATTTTGCTCACGCAAAGAACTTTATCTCAAGCGGTGTGAGCTTCATGCATGTGCTCAATGTGTTCTCTCAATTTCGTTTTGCATCGGCATTCTCACTCTCTCCATACCAAGCAGCTTGTTGAACAATGTTCTCAAATATCTAGCTTGTTCCACACGCATTGTTTTTCTCATTGCCACCATTCCCGATTCTCGATGTTATGCCTCTCAAGTCGCCAGATAAGGTTGGCATCTCTGTTATCCGATCTCATGTCCATAGAGGCCTGGTGCCTCTCCATCCGTTCAATTTCAGCAAATAATGCTTTGAACACCTCCCGAACTTCGATGTTTCTTAAGTTGCGGTGACGGCCATGCTGGCGTCAAAGTCATAGTCGGTTGGAACGATGGTGTCGGATGGAAGAACAAGATGTCCGTGGAAGCGCGAGATCGTTCTCGACTCGTCGGGGAGGTCGGGTACCTCTAGAGAGAAAGGAAATGATTCTACAAAGGAATCATCACGGCCAATCGGGATTTGTTCAATGATGAGAGGTGCGCGTGAAGTTCCTTTTGAGTCGAACGCCTGCAGCCTGACTGGGAGCTGCGTGATGGACTGTTTCATTTGGGGGCTTTTGTGAAGTGGACCTGACTTTGCCGAGCCTCATTTGTCTCAACACCGTCGGTCTCGGTGGTTTCTCTAATTGAGTGGATGGTCCTCGGCCTATCTTAGCGCCATCGGACGATGATGAGATTTCCATTGGTGGCTCACCATCAAAATTGAAAGTTTGAGTAGTCTTGAGATCGACTTGCTCGTGCTTGGAACATCCTCAATTTGAGTCTTTTGGATCTGCATCACGGGGATGACTCGAACTTTCTTCGCCGCTTCCGATCCCGGAAAGGTTACATCGAGATTGTCTGGGAATCATGAAGCGCGCTTATCTCCTTTTCGGGATGGATCAATGATAGCGAAGGATGTTCTCTACTTGACCTCTTTACCCGGGAAGTCTCAACCTCCCATTGGCCTTCCTTCATTACCTCCTGCGGTCTCAGCGCGGCGAGGCTTAGACCTCCCTTTCGACGGTGTCGGTGCCTTAGGGTCTTTGTGTGGTGGCATCCATTGGAGTCTCAACCCCATGGATTGCACTTTCATCGCCCAGTGTTAACTCCCGTGGCTGTTCATTAAAATCTGTGACTCGACCGCATCGCCAGCGTCATTAGCCTTCGAGAGATTGGCACCTCACCGAGACAGTGTCAATTGTTTGAGCCGTTGATGGTAACTTCTTTGTGTATTTTGTGTTTGTACTTTCTCCACTTCGCCTCCTAGATTCGTTGTGGAGTCATCTCAAACATCCTCGACCTTGCCGCGGTGGAGGAGTTTCCCCTCACTGGCGCACCAGTGAGTGACTTGAATGGGGTCACTCGTCTCCAAACTCCCATTTGTTTCTCTTGTTGTTCGTAGTTGGGGCGGTGGTAAGACACCTTCATTAGGGGTTGGCTCGACCGGGGTCCCCACTAACCCGGATTTCATCGCCATTTCCCTTAAATCCTTCTTCCGAGTGAGTGGGGAAGTGATGGCGAACAATGGTGGCGATTTTGCTGCACTACTCCCATTGGATCGATTTCAGTGTGTTTTGGAGGACTCTCCTGGTCCCTCCATCATGCTCTTCTCATGAAGAATTCTGGATTCATGCATTGCTTGCTTTGCATTTGCAACTCTTAAGCGGGGCGAGCAGGGTCAGATCCTCATCAGCCCGATAGAATATCGAAGTGAGGATGTGTATGTTCTGCGGGTACCAGTGAGAGGGCGATGCCGACCTTCTCTCGTGCTTCAGCCTTCCTCTACCGATCTCTCCTTCTCCTTATCCTTGAAGATCTGCGCAGGATATCTTTGCGAGTTTTTCTTCATCGATCTTTGAGATCACAGAGGTCGTCCAAGGAAGTTCAGATTCCTCTTCTTCTTCGATAAACTCGGGCCTTTGGAACTGTTCCTGGATCGACTCAATTTCCACTTCCTCCACTCGCATGACGATTTTGGATGTCCTGGGTAAGGTGGGGATATGATCATCACATCACTATCATCTCTATTAGCTTCTTCTTGTGTCTCACGCGAACTACATTTGTGTCTTGGTTTGCCTATCTTGACGCCTTCAGCAGACTTAGCTCTTTCATCAATTATATCCGGGGACTACTTCTTGCCAGTTTTACGGTATGGCGTTTCTCAAGCTCGGATCGCTTGATGATTCTTCGTCGTCTCTTAGTTCGTACGAGGAACTTCCGGTTCGAGAGAGAGTTTCTTCGAAGTCTTAGGCGGGGGGCGTCTTTGTGTTTTTCTTCCGAGGAGCTCGCCGTCTTGGCTTATCGATTCTCCTCTTTTTGACGATCGGAGAAGGTAGTTGAGAGTCCTTCTCGACCGCTCTTCTTTGAGGCAGGAGACACGGCTGCGGGGGCGGTGGCTCGCAGGGGCGAGGCGGGAGCGGAGTTTGTTTTTTTTTTTTGCGGGAGAGCAGTGATCTTCTAGCTTAGCAGCTGCAGGAGCATCGATTCTCTTAGCGGCTGCAGCTGCATCTTTCTTCTTTGGTGGAGAGGAAACAATCGTATCTTGTGGTCGGTGATTCCCCCTCACTTGTGTCGCCTCTCTTGGCGTAGGCTCTCTTCAGTGCGCTGAGAGAGGTTTGATCTGAACATCCTCTTGTTTACATGGAATGCCTTTCCATGTCTAAGAGGGACTCCTTTCACCTCCATCAGTAGGCCAATCACAGGCCATATCCTAGGGATCCTCCAAATGCACCATCTTCCTTGAAGGATTTGTTCCTACATTCGGCATAGTCTGCTGTGAGACAAACTCAAATTTTGATTTATTTTCCTTTCTTCAATGATCGTAGCCATTATGATCAACTTTGCTTTGTGATTGGTCAAAGCCGCCAAATTTGATGTCTATGCATTTGGAAACTATGTCCAACAACTTGTGGTAATCCTCCTTGGCTGAGCCTTTTATTTTCTCGTGTAAACTATTTTATCAAAGATAGTCGGGCTTGGCTACTTCCTTCCAAGGCGGCCGGTTTACATCACTTCATTGATTCCGGATGCTCCTTCCCTTCGGTAGTGAGTAGTAGTGTTCACCAAATCCTTGGAGAGATGGTGAACTTCTTTCCATGAACAGAGAGGATCTTATCCCTTCATCGTGAATCTCGGCGTTCACGTAGAAGCGTGCGACCTCTTCCACATAGGTCATCGAGAGCTCCATCGTCGAAATGGTTTCGGCCGGACGTTTTGAGCTTTTCGGCGATTTTCTTTATGAGGCGTCATCGGACCCCTGTTTGACCATGCCCTCGAAATCCACGGTCGACCTGTGTGGATTTGCTTTCCTAGCTTGACAAAATCATAGGTTGATGCCATTTTTCAGGATTTCACGAAAAGAAATTTAGAAATTTGATTTGAATCTTGAGAGGGTTTTGAGAGAGTTTTGCCTTTGTTTCGAGATAGAAATGAACCGTTTAGGTGATATGTGAGAGAAAAACAGACGAAAATGGGTTAAGTATGGTTTTACGAAAGGGCGTGCGGGTGGTTTTGAAATGTGATCGAAATCAATGGCTTAGATTTTGCACGCCAATTAGTATTTAATGTCTCGAATTTAATGCGGCAAACATTTATATCCAATCATAAGCTTGGTATGCGGCTTTTTTGTCTGTACACATCATCATTATCTTCGACGTCATTCTTAAAACATTCCCGCTTAGTAAAACGATGCGTTTTTGTCACTTTGCTCACAAATGACTCGGCTTATCCCTTAGCCGATTTAACTCTTCTGTTCACGTTCTCTTAAGTGACTCAAATTTTGTCACCTAATTCGGTATAGTTGTCTTTCCGACATGGCATTGATTCATTTAGCCGATTTTGAGAATTGATCCTTTTTCTCTTTTTGTGTTCCATTTCTTTTCTTTGAGTCTTCGAGTGTTAGCTCACCGATTAACCCTAACTCATGCTTGAGTTCTTCAAATCTTGACTCACATAATGGTTTTGTGAATATGTCACCCAACCTGTTTATCGGTTGAGATATATTTCAATATGATGTCCTTCTTTTCAACATGATCTCTTATGAAGTGATATCGACATCGATATGCTTTATTCTCGAGTGCAACACAGATTCTCGAGTGATTGCAATTGCACTTGTGTTATCACACATGATTGGAATTTCCTTTTCTTCAACTTCATAGTCTCTCTTTCTTTGTCTCATCCATAGGACTTGGGCACTTGTTTGCCCGCTAGCCTATGTATTCTCGCAATTTGTAGAGGTGGCTATTGAATTTTGCTTCTTGCTAAACCAGGAAATCACTGTTTCCAAGCATTTGACATGTCCCCGAGGTGCTTTTTCTGTCAACTCGCATCCAACATAGTCCAGTCCGAATAGCCAATTAGCTTGAATCCACCTTCCTTTGGATACCATAAGCCAACTTCTTGGCTTCCTTTCAAGTATCTCAAGATTTTCTTTAGCTTTGTCATATGACTCTCTTTTGGAGCAGATTGAAATCTCGCACATACACTACAACAAAGGTGATGTACGGCACCTTCTTTGTGAGATAGAGCAATGATCCAATAAGTGCTCTATATCTTGTTTGATCTACTGGCTTGCCATCCGCATCCATGTCCATTTTGGTGATGTATTCATTGGTATTTTCACAGAAGACTTCTCCTCCATACCAAATTTCTTCATTAAATCTTTGGTGTATTTTGTTTGACTTATGAAGGTTCCATCCTTCATTTGTTTTACTTGGAGTCAAGGAAGAATGTCGACTCTCCCATCATGCTCATTTCAAATTTGCTTTGCATGAGGTTTGAAAATTTTTCACATAACTCTTTGTTTGTGGATCCAAAATGATGTCATCCACATATATTTGAACAAGCGGTATACTCTTCTTGTCTTGAATTAAGAAAAGTGTTCTATCTACTTTTTCTTTTGTGAATCCATTCTCGATTAGGAATTGTGACAAAGTATCATACCATGCTCTAGGTGTCCTGTTTCAATCCATACGAGCTTTCTTGAGTTTGTATACCTTATCTCCAAGAGTCTTCCGCTCAAATCCGGAGGTTGTTCAACATACACTTCTTCTTCCAATAAACCATTTAGGAATGCACTTTTTACATCCATCCGATATACAATGAAATTCTTGTGAGTCGTGCATAGGCAAGAAACATCCTTATAGCTTCCAATCTTGCTACGGGAGCAAATGTTTCATCAAAATATGTTCCTTCTTCTTGGCAATATCCTTTGGCTACTAGTCTTGCTTTGTTTCTTACCACGAGCCCTCCTCGTTCATCTTGTTTCGAACACCCATTTAGTACCAATAACATTTTGATGGGTGGGTCTTTGAACTAATTCCCATACTTTATTTCTTTCAAACTGATTGACTCTTCTTGCATAGCTTGAATCCAATGTGTGTCATCCAATGCTTGTAACACATCTTTATGCTCTATTTGTGAGATAAAGCATGTGAACATAGCTTCTTGTTGAGTTCTCGATCTTGTTTTGACACCTTCTCTTATATCTCCAATGACAAGTTCGTGGATGGTCTTTCAGCCATCTTACATCAAGGTTGAAGTAAATTAGCCGGATTCGATCGTCTAGCATTGTGTTGCTTTGATCAGCTCTCTCGCAATCACTTATTTGCAAATTTTCCAAAGCATTTTATGAGACTCGGCTATCTCATCTTCATCCGAGTTTATAATTCCCGACTTGACCGAATAGGGACTCTTTTGTATGGATGGATGATTCAATTTGATCGGTGACTCTTCAATGTCTTCTCCATTTACATTTGGCTCATCGAATACCACATGAATGGATTCTTCCGCAACCATAGTCCTTTTGTTGAGTACTCAGAGGCTTTGCTTTGGTGAGTATCCCAAGAAGATACCTTCATCGCCTTTAGCATCGAAAGCCTTTAGATTGTCTTTGCCATTGTTATGGATGAAGCATTTACATCCAAATATTCTAAAATATGCAACATTTGGTTTTCTCCTACCCAAATCTCATAGGGAGTCTTTGTCACCGTCTGTTTATCATACATCTGTTTTGAGTGTAGCAAGTCGTGTTGATTGCTCCAGCCCAAAATCTTTTTGGTAACCCTGCTTGACTAACATGGTCCTTGCTACTTCTTTGAGAGTTCTATTCCTTCTTTTCGCAACTCCATTCTCATTGTGGAGTCCTTGCTGCAGATAACTCATGACCAATGCCATTTTCAATACAATATTGAGTTATTATACCATTGACAAACTCGGTTCCTCATCGATCTAATTTTGATAATGGTTTGGCTTTTCTCATTTGAATCCTCTTCATCATTTGTGGTAGTTTCGTAGAGTTTCTTTCTTCTTACACATGAATATTGTCCATGTATATCTTGAGTAGTCATCTACTACCACCAAGGTGTATTTCTTTCCACTTATGCTATTTGGTTCCATGGGCCAAATAGATCCATATATAGCGGATGTAATATTCTTGTTGAAGATGGGTGTCTTTTCTTTGAATGATGATTTGATCTGTTTTCCTTCGACACGCGTCACATATAATCTCTTTCTTGTATCTCGAGTCCGGAAGTCCTTCCACAAGATTATACGCAAGCTTGTTAATCGTTTTGAAATTTAGGTGACTCAACTTTTTGTGCCAACCCAACTTGATTAATTGTGCTCTTTTGCTAATAGGCAGTCTTTGGTGTGTAGCGGTTGACCAATCTACTACATACATGTTCTTTGTCCGCATCCTTGCAACACAACTTCATTTGATTCAAGATCCTTGATTTGGCATATACCCATGTTAAATCCAACATTATAGCCCTTGTCACGAGTTGATCGATGCTTAGCAAGTTGAAGTTGAGTCCTTCAACATATGCAACATCTGTGATTTCTAATTGTTCCTCTTGATTGATCCAATGCCTCTTATTTCACCGGAGCTTCATTTCCTCCAAATATGACTTTTGCTCCTTTAACTTCCTTGAATTTTGACAGATTTTTCTTGTTTCTGTCATATGTCCGGGAATACCACTATCCATGTACCAGGTTTTGGCACTCACCATTTCCTTGAACCCGCAATCAAGGAAATTAAGTTTTAGGTACCCATACTTGTCTGGGTCCCGAGGGGTTAGAATTGTAAGATGATCCAACCAACTTATAGCCAAATGATTTGACTCTAAAGGGTTGCCATCTATCGTGCCATAATCATAATTAATCTTGGCAAATTGCTTGGGGATTTTAGGTTCATACATTTTGTCTCTTTTGTATGCGTATGCTGTGTATGTGTTTTAGCAATCGCTTCTTTGGGTAATTGTGGTGTCTCCGAGTGTAGTGCCTAGGTGCATATGTGTCTTTGATGAAAGCTCTTATACTTTTGGAATGGCCTTTTTGAGTTCTAGGCCTTTGCCATTTTGGGCTTATATTCCATAAGTCTATCTTTGATAGTTCACATTATTCCAATCACTTGGCTTGGATATTTTCTACCATTCCCATCATATGTATTTCTTTTATATATTTTAAGGGGTTTTTGGTAGCTCTGTTTCTTCTTTACTGAGTATTTTCATTTGGAGTTCTTTGAGAACTCGATGAATCTCTTCTCATCTGTCCTTTAGAGCACTCAACCTCGTTTTCCTTTTCCTTTATAACCAAGGCCAATTTGCTTGTAATTGTGCTTTGGAGTGAATGTGTGTGCACCATTTGGAGTTTTGGATTTTTAGACTTTTCATTGCTTGAAGATCCTTTTTCCAAAATTACTTTTGGAGTTTGACATAGCACAGAGGAATTAAATCTAAGCCTGTCTTGTCTCCACATTCTCTTTGACTCATAATAAGATCATCCAATGATTTAGATGCCTTAGTGAATGAGGCAATCACATTTTTGAGGTCATTCTCCCTCTTTTCTATGGCAGCTATTTCGCTATTAGCTTGGCATTTTCAGCCTTTAAACTTTTATTCTCATCGCTTTTTGACTTAGGGTACTCGGCTCCTTCGTCATTGTGAGTTTTGGCTCTTGAGTAATTTGTTTTCCTCATTTAGTAGTGTGTGTGAGGATTTAATGTGTTCAAAATCTTTCATCATTTTGCCTAATGAATCATACAGATCAGTGGGTGATGAAGTGTGTGTGTGTCGAGTCACTATCACTAGAATCGAGTTTGATGAGTTAGAGTGTACCTCATTTTCTTGGTCGAGTTGATCTTGTTCCTTGGCCATCAAACGGATCGAGCTTCTTCTTGAGTCGAGTTGAGTAGTCGCCTTCACCGCTCTCGAATCATTGTCTCTCTTGACTTGGCTGTCTCGGCGATCTCTGCACCTCAACATTGCCTTTTTCTTTTCTTGTCTTCTTTCTCTCAAGACCTTTCTTTCTTCTTCATTCCTGTATTTGTTGACTACAGGATATGGGCGTCAATGGCATAGTGACTGGTTGCCCTACAGTTCAGATAGATATTCAACATGTTGATCAACTCTTTCCATTCTTGGATTGTCACCCTTTGATATTGACTTTTTGATGATCTGTTCTCTTGGTTGGCCTATATTCCCTTGACTTGGAGGGAGCCGAGTGTCTTACGGAGGATTCGCCCTTGCCTCTCTTGTAGTTCTTATTGAAGAACTTGTTGAACCTTTTAACCATCGGGCTATTTCTTCTCGGATCAATGACTTCTTTGACCTCAACTCTCTTTCCATCCTTAACAATTAAAATTGTTTTGGGGTACAGCCGTCTCTTCCTCGATCTTTTCTTCTCGGCTCAAATTCGTAGGCTTTGAGATCCGAGAATAGTTCATGGTTGGAGGTCTTCGATAGGTCCATGGAATGTCTCGAGTGCCATGACCTTCATTTCCCATTCAAATTTTGAGAGACTTTTTAGGATCTTCATACACATTTCTTCTCGTGTATATTCCTTTCCAAGCGCAGATAGCTCGTTGGTGATTTCGTGAATCGAGCATCGAGTTGATCCAGGTTTGCTCTGCAATCATTTTGAAATTCTCAAATTTTTGTACAACTCTTGATAATTTATTTTCCTTGATTTGCTCACGAGCCTTCACAAATCAATGTTAGCTTGTCCCGCATTTCTTTAGCCGTTTTGCATGATTTGACTTTATTGAACATGGCTTTGTCCAAAGTTTTGTAAAGGATGTCCTTGGCTACATTGTCCAGGTTGTATCTTTTTGTCATCATTTGTCCATTCGGTTCTTGTTTTTTCAACCATAGGTGGTCTAGGGCAACATCCTCTTCACCTTTGTTTGACTCTTCTTACGATTGTGTTCACTTTTAAGATTTGCAGTGGCCATCCTCTATCACTATCCACATCTCATCATGTAATCCGATAGATGAGCACGCATCGAATTTTCCAATCATCAAATTCTTCAATTGTGAACATAGGGATGCGTGTCAAATTTGCTTCCATGATAATAAATTTTAATGATAAAAGGAGATTTGAAAATTTAAGTACTAAAGCAGACTTTGAAAAGTTTGGAGATCTAGTTTAGTAACCAGTGCGGAAGGCTCAATGAACCAACCGCTCTGATACCACTTGTAGGTCCCAAGGGGTGTGAGTGTAAGGTTTAGAAGGGGGGGGTCGAATAAACCTTACCAAATTTTCGATTTAGTCCTTTTAAAAGTTGAGTTGATACTACACGGATGTGTCCTAGGTGGACAACCAATTTAGTTAATCAAGTAGAGTTAGTCAATCAACGACTCGGATCGATTTTGTTGATAGAATAACTCGGCTTTTAAGATCGAATTAACTCAATCGTGGTTTGTTTTCGGTGGAAGACTTAACACCCTTAAGTTTGGTTTAGTAGAGATTTAAAGCTTGATTTAGTACTTAGAAATTATCTAATGGATAGCAAATATGTCGTGAGAATTAAACAAATATGATGCAGGAATTAAAGTCTTTGAAATGTAAATGATACGATAAGTTTATATAGAGGTTCGAAGATGGGGTAATTCTTCTACTCCTTTCTTCTCCAACTCCTGGAGGAATCCACTAGGTATTGATCAAGATACAAAGTGGTAACGATCCGGATACATGTCTTAATCACACGGTGACTTGATCCTTTGGGACTCGTCCTGAGAGACGCCTTGATCACTCGGGGATGGCTTCTCGTGCGACTCGGCTTCTTCACAGGGTTGCACCGCTTGCTACTACGACTCACTTGCTCAAGCTCTTTGGATTTGATCACGAAGCCCTCCAAAAGCTCAAGACTTGGTTCGACCTTGAACCTTCCTACAATCCTTCGTGGAATGTAGACCCTTTATTCTTGATAATTTCCTCTTCAACCGATTGAAGTTATCTTTCCTTCACGGTGAGTGTTGGATTGATGTTCTTCGTAATGTAGGCTTGAGAATTGAGCGTTTAATAACTTGAGAATATTTCAGGTTACAAAATGTTTCTTTCTTGCTTGTATGGTCAAGGTAACCTCTCTGTAACCTACGTAACCTTTTCTCGAGTTATTCCTCGGCCTTTTATAGTGATCTTTCAAAAATCGCCCGTTGAAGAGATAGGCTTATTTTTGAAAGTCACTTGTGGTCGTTGGCTTGTCTTGTTGCGATCCTTGGAATTGCCATTTCCTCGTATGAATTATTCTTGACTTTTCGAGTTCGACACGGTGTAGTGCTTCCCATTGGTTTATTCCTTTTGCACGTTTAGGGATTTGTGCACTTCGAGAAAGGTAGCATGGAGATATTACTTGTTTAAGTAATTCTCTTGATTTCGTGCAACGGATCTTTTTCGATTATCTCGACTTGACCGCATTTCCTTGCTTTCCCAGGTGACTTAGAGTCGACTTCCAATCATGGATGACTCTTGTCACTTCAACTTGAGACTTGGCTTTTCTTGAGTTGACTTGGTGATACTCCACTCACCGCATCTCAATCGCTCCTTGATCGAGTTCCGTCTTCTCTTCTTTGCCATACTCAACTGTCTTGTAGCGGAGTCTTCCTTCTAGTCTCCAGTTGTCTTTCTTGCATGTTTGGGCATAGGACTTAACTCACGGCTTGACCAGCCCTATTTATTACAATGCAGTTTACAACAAAGAATGGGGTGCCAACTTCCTATTCTAAGTTTTACATGACATTCATCAAAATCTAAACAATAAATTTCCCAACAAAAGGAAAAAAAGGATAAAAGGGTGTACCTAGGGGATAATAAATGGAAGAGGAGAAGATGGATGGAATGCTGCCGGAAATCGCCTTGAGGACGTCAAAAATCGCCTTGAGGGAAGAGAGAGAGTATTTGCAAAAGTGAAATGGTCCCCCCCCCTTTTTGTGGTTCGCCTTTTATAATCAAGGCCATTGATTTGAATATCATCCAACGAAGTAGAAGCGGCCTCGGGAAGATGAAAGGACATCCTGTCAGTTGAAGGACATTCTTGTGACTGAAATGGGTGGGAAATGAATTAGGATTTTGGAAACCCTAATTTAGACGGTCCGGACAAATTTGGAGGCTTCGGGTCCCTAGTTTTAGATCGGGAAGATAATTCCTTACGAAAGACTTAGCAACACTTCGCGATAAGTGTGATATTATAAAGATTGATCTAGCTCGGGATCCATCAAGCAAATGAGGAGCCCAGAGGTCAGCCAAAATTATAATAAGATAATTATGTTTGAAGTAGTCAAATCACTTCGAGACATAATTGGGGGGACTGATTGATGGGAACCTATTTGGGCCGACCTCTTTATGAGTAAGCCTAGTGAAATAGAGGCTCAATGATGGCCCAAGTTAACAAAGGCCCAACCTCTAAGGATTGGGCCGACCTCTAGAGATAAAAGTGTGGGCTCCAATTTGGGCTTAAGATTAGTTTGAGGTTGACGATTGGGCAAAGCCCAAACTCTGGGCCTGGTAGGCCGACGTAAATGGGCTGGGCCCCAACCAAGGAACAAACTTAAAGGCCTACTGTTGGACCTCTAGCGCTACCCGGATTGACGATTGTCCCCACAAACCAACACGAGTCTTTTCTAGCGCGCTTTATCCTCACTCACGCGCACCCTGGAAAACTTCCCAGTGGGTCACCCATCCCATGTCTACTCCAGGCCAAACACGCTTAACCTCAGAGTTTCTATGTAATGGGCACCAGAAAAGAAGATGCATTTGTTGGTATAGGTAGTCCAAATCAAATCCTTTAAGCTTTCCTTTAACTGTGCAATCTAGCGCTCACGAGTTCGAATCGCAGGCCACGTCTCGCGCCTCTTTTAAAGCCCATTGCGGGCAGCGGGATCTTGAACCAAAGCCCAACAATCCCCCTCCCAAAGACTGCCAAAGATCTCGGCTCGGTCTTGGCAACCTCCCGCCCACCAAACTTCCTCAATTCTAATGCCAATCGCTTGATTCAGCGTCGCGTCACGCCCGACCTCTCGATTCCGCCACCCAAAGAACCTACACCTTCAGTTCGATCTGTTTGCCTAAGTTCCGGCCACCTGGCAACCTACCCTTCAGTTCCGGTCCACCCAACAACCTACACCTTCATTTCCAGTCCGTTTTTACCTTAGTTTCGGCCACTTGGCAACCTACCCTTCAGTTTTGGTCCGTTTACCTCATTGCGCCAAAGATCTCGTTCAACCGCTCCCGGCAACCTCCATCGCAGAGCTTCCAAAGGAATTCCAACTCGTGACTGCCCGATACTAGTTGTTGGACCTCTAGCGCTACCAGGATTGACGATTGTCCCCACAAACCAACACTAGTCTTTCTAGCGCGCTCCCTCACTCACGCGCACTCGGAAAACTTCCCGGGGGTCACCATCCCATGTCTACTCCGGCGCCAAGACGCTTAACCTCGGAGTTTCTATGTAATGGGCACGAGAAAAGAAGATGCATCTGTTGGTATAGGTAGTCCAAATCAAATCATTTAAGCTCTCCTTTAACTGTGCAATCCAGCGCTCACGAGTTCGAATCGCAGACGGCGCCTCGCGCCTCTTTTAAAGCCCATTGCAGGCAGGATGCTGAACCAAAGCCCAACACCTACCCACTTATTGGGTTGGACTCTTAAATGGACCAACTTAAGGGCCTACCGACTTATTGGGCTGGGCCCTTAGATGGATCAACTTAAGGGCTTACCGATCCATTGGGCCTAAGAGGTGTGCGGCCCAATACGAATGATTAACCTAGGCCTATGTGCTAATTAGAGTTTTAGCATGGCTTGATGGGTACGCAACCCTAATTGCCAAACCTATAAATAGGGCATGAAAAAGGTACACCTCCAGTTAGTCATTCAATACACTTTCAATATACTGTTCTATTTCATATATTCTCTTTCTAGAGCGATTCTGACTTGAGCGTCGGAGTGGGTACGCCGGAAAATCCTTCCGACCCCCTTCTAGCGATGGTTTTGCAGGTCTCAGGTCAATCGCACATCGGAACGTAGTTTTATTGGACGGTGGGCATTCTTGGACCGACCATTCTTGTACCCTCTATCATGATACTTATAAGCCCCCTCTCCCTATCCACCCCAAACCTTATTTACTAGAAACCTTGTTGAATTTCCTAAAATTAATTTATTTCACCTTAATCTTCCAAAATATGTACAATATCAGGTTTGAACATGAATAATCTTAGGTTGAATTCAAATTGCATTCCAATTGAAGAATTTGAGGTAAAGCTCCAAGTCAATTTAGAGCTATATTATTACTTTATTTGGCACACTCACCTGAGAAGAATTAGTCCATGTAAATAGACATTAACAATCATTTGTCAGCTGGAATTTAATTCCAATTCTTGATTATCTGCACTTTTATAGTGCCTTTCAACTACTTAATAATCACTGCTAATAGATTTTTGGGTTTTTTCGTGCGTATCATTTCAAGTTTTCAACCTACTTTATAAAGATTTCCACTTAATAATAGAAAAGATTCCCCTATATCTTGGACTTTATTGCAATAAAAAATTCTGAAGGTTAATTCCATCTTATGTTTTTCTCTCTTTCTTAGCTACTCTTTACATGATTCCATATTTCTGACTTTTATGTGATTATTTGCATTAGATGTTAAATTCCAAGAAAGAAATTGAAATGATGAGATTAAAGGATAAAACTTTTTAAGCCTAATGATTTCAATCTTACACTTAGAGAAGATGAATACCTATACATTTCAGAGGAGACAATATTGGGTTAACAGGAATGGATCTTTTACCTTGCTTTATTTTATTAGAACCACTTTTAGTAAAGTACAAGTTTGGTTCAATTTTTTTAATACACTGGGGTTTTCAATCCTTGGAAGGTGTAACCAACTGGAGAAAAACAAATCAATTGGTTTGTTTACAAGTTTGCTTTTGTTGGGTTCTGTATATCTAAATTGCTGATTTATTTTAAGCAAGAAACCAAAAATTAAAAAATAAAATATATAATTTTCAGTCTGAACTCTCATGGGGTGTAGGCTCTATATGCCACCTACTTTTGTAACAAAAAAAAAATAACACAACTTGAAGAGAAGCACATGTCAATGTTTCAAGAACTCTTTGCTTTAAGTAATTGCCATTTCTTGTTTTATTTTTCAATAAATAAATAATTTTTTTTCTTCAATTGTGGTGCACTCCACACATCCGCATTCACCAACTAACTTAGACTGTACTTGAAACTGATTGAGCATTTTTCTTCACAACCCCAACCGACACCATGTCTTTGGTAAACAAACCACCTTCTCCAGTGGAGATTTATAATAAAGGCTTAGAGTAGAGCCATGGTAAAGCAAGAAAAAAGTAGATGAGGACCATACCTTACTTATCAAAGTAAGTACTTAAGAATAATTATAAAAACCACCCGGAAGTTTAGCCTGATTATAGAAAAAGTCCAGTTATGTTTGAAAATTATAAATACCCCTTACTATATATTAAAAGCACACCCTTAAAATTTTTATTTACCTAACAAATATCCGTTCTTGCCACTTCTTGAGAGTGTATTTGTAATTTTGAAAGATAACTGAGTTTTTTTTTTTGGTAATTAGGCTAAACCCAGGGGTAATTTTTGTAATTAACCAAATACTTATGTAAGAGAGTTGAAATATTTTCTCAGGTGTTTTACTGGTACTTAACCCTGTGAGATATCCAATGAAATTTGAATAAAGTATTTTGAAAAAGGTATTTCTTGAAAAGAAAAACAAAGGGCATGTCAACTTCAACTATCATCTTCTATTCCTAACTTTAGTTTCCTTCACTTGTAAGCAGTCTTGGCATATCATACACTTTTCTCAACCCCCAGATTTCTATTGAATATGTAAATTTATGCATAGGAAAAGATAATTATTGCAGATCATAAGTCCACAAATAGATTTAAGACATGGGCTCTGTTGGAAATCAAAATCCTTGGGCACCTTATGACAACTATAGAGACTGTTCACAAGGAATTTGCAGCATATACTGCCCACAATTCTGCTACTTCTTTTTCCCTCCTCCACCACCATCAGATGACGATTCTACCCCTTTCTCCCCTCTCATTATAGCCATAATCGGAGTGCTAGCCAGCGCTTTTCTTCTCGTGAGCTACTACACCGTCGTCACGAGATACTGCAAGAGAAGAAATAATCAGAACACGAGTTTAGAAACTGAAGAAAACCATCATGATGATCAAATAGGTCATGATCAATGGCGAGTCGCGGTGACCGGATTAGACGAGTCGGTTATCAAGACAATCACGGTTTGCAAGTACCGGAAAGAAGATGGGCTGATCGAAGGGACCGAATGTGCTGTTTGCCTCAGTGAGTTTCAAGAAAATGAGTCGTTGAGACTTTTGCCTAAGTGCAGCCATGCTTTTCACTTGCCTTGTATCGATACGTGGCTGAAATCGCACTCGAATTGCCCTTTGTGTCGCGCTAATGTTGTAGCTATTGCTCATCCGGTACAGCCGCAAGATTCTCAAGCTTCGTTCGCTCTGAATGTGGACACTTATGAAAGTCATCGGCCCAATGCTGACTTGATTTTGGTGGTGGATGATCCACAGAGGAATTGTGTCGAACAGGTGGTGGGTGATCGACAGAGGAATTTTGTCGAACAGGTGGTGGGTGATATTGAAAATACAGGGAATAGAGAAATAAGGAATGAAAATGTGGAGAGTGATGAAAATGGTGTTAAGCGATTTAGAAGATCGATTTCTTTAGGTGCGTTTCCGTTTCAACGCCATCTTTTGATCTCCGATGTTCTGGAAATTGAAGGAAGTGATGAAGATTTATTACAAGTGGGAAAAGATCAGTATTCTTGGAGGGGCAATATTGGTTCATCAAAAGGATTTGTAAGAAGCCATGATGTAATGAAGAGGTCTGTTTCAACTGGTGGACTAATGTTTACAGTCCATGGCAAAGGCAAGAATAATTCTATACTCCCCAGTTGATTGTGAAGAAAATTAATTTTAATTTGTAAACTGTCGATATTTATCAACATAAAGGAAATTAATGACCTGATTTTCTTGCCCAACATTGGAGTGATTTTTGTGGAGTAGGATAACCAACTTTAGTCTTTTTCACGAATAACAGATATTATTTAAGATTTTAACATAGGATAGAGATATGAATTATGATGTTAATTATACTTATCTCTGTTGATATATAACAATGCTGAAAATATTATTGGTGGTGGATTGGATTGTATTACAGCTCTCTTTCTTTCTATAGGCTATTTTCTTAAAACCAATTGCCAGGAAATCCCAATCCAGAAATTGTTTGACTATCACATATCAACAGCTGCTACTGCCTGATTTGTTTAAAGCGCATCACAATGAACCATCAAAATCAGTTCATTTCTTTATGTGTATATTTCGTCAAACTTGACCAGCCGAAAATAATGTAGGAAAATTATATTTTCAGTCCTGTAAGTTGGCCCATTTTCTAGACATGTTCAGCGGTCCGTTTCCAACCGGCGATTAACCTTGTGACCAGGGTATTGAAACGTAACCGTTAACCAATTTTTCATGGTCCAGTTACGATTAGCTGGTTTTTGGATATGTTTTAGTATTTATTACATAATAAAATTTTGACATACAAATTGAAATTTGAATTTGTGCACCATTGGCACACCGACGGAAAAATTGCGGTGTTTTTCTTTTTCTTTCCTCAAAATTTTAAATTTTGAAATAAACGGAGGAGATGTGTTGACCGTTGATGATCAATGGTCTAGATTTTGTGACCGTTGAGAAATTCATCGGTTTTTAAGGAAAAATTGATGAGTTGACGGTTTTGCGCGGATCGGTTTGAATGAAAACGAAACAAATAGCATTGTGGTGAAATAAATAATTCTTCTTTCATTGGTATTATTTGGTCGTCATCAACGAACCGATAACATTCGAGATTATGCGGGATTATACACGAAAGATCCTTTTTGGCTCTCTCTTTAGCCCTATGTCTCTTATCCCTAGCAGGTCTTCCTCCACTAGCGTGGTTTTTCGGAAAACTCTATTTATTCGGTGTGGATGGCGGGCGGTGCCTATATTCCTTGGTTTGCGGGATCAACAACAATAGCTACACGAGTACGGTAGAATTCCTCGATGA
Source organism: Rehmannia glutinosa (assembly GCA_016081115.2). Taxonomy (NCBI): domain Eukaryota; kingdom Viridiplantae; phylum Streptophyta; class Magnoliopsida; order Lamiales; family Orobanchaceae; genus Rehmannia; species Rehmannia glutinosa. The sequence continues at coordinate 86,718 of JABTTQ020003015.1, forward strand.
CGGTCATTCGGGAAGTCCCTCCGAGGATGGCACACCAGCTTAGACCATCGAGAAAGAATAAGTGAGCTCGGTCATCGCCCCATCAAATAAGTGATGCCAATGATGGATTTAGCGACATGGAATTCACTCCTGCCTGAGCTTTCCGATCTACCAATCCCCTATTTCAGGGACATCTGGGTTAGGTAGGACCAGGGATCACTAATTAGTCGAATGAACCACTCAGTGTGAAATTTGAATGAGATAGATTTTTTTTTTCAAATTCTTAGTAATTGAGGTTACAGAAAATCGGAGCCAGATCTATTTAATATAATAGAAGAAAAAAGATAAGACAAGACAAGGCCGAATCAATTCCCTCTACTCACGCGAAAAAGAGGACAATTGCCTTGGAAGCGAAATACGAGCAGCCATCGGAAAGTGCTACTTCGGGCAAAAGGTTATTCTTACAACTGGACAATATGCCTCTTTCGACTAGGAACCATCGCACCAACTCTTTTGTTTTGAAAGTTACCGCGCTTTCCCTAGGAAAAAAACTATCTGCAGTTAAGAGTTCCGAGTCTAAACTCTTTGTAAGGGCAATTGGCTTCATTGCAGATAACTTACACTTTTCGGGTCGGGGGTGGCGGCTTCTTTCGCGTTCCCTTGCCGGTCTACTGCCTGATGACTTTACATCGCTAAAGAATTAGTAATTGACGGCAAGAACTAAAAATCAATAAAAGTACCTATTAGATTGACAATGTTTTATGCCCGACCCGGAACGAGAGTTAGAATATTTTTATATTAGGATAGGACACGGGTCATAATTCGCAGGAACATTCTAAGGTCTTAATAAGAGGAGGTAGAGTAAAAGATTTGCCAGGTGTGAAATCCCATTGTATTCGAGGAGTCAGTCCAAAATCAGTTGAAAGGACGTACAATCGGCGAGAAAGTCAGTGAAGTTCCTTTACTTAGGGCAAGAAGGTCCTTCCCTAAGTCTAATCCCTAATCATGCGCAACACATGGAATTGGACCTTTCCTGCTTTCAGGATTTGATGCTCTTTTGAGACAGCTTTCAATAGAACATAGAGCTCTGCCCCTCTGGCTTTATAAAAGTTTATAAGACGATCTTGGTGCCTTGTTCCATAAAATTGACTTTTATTAAATTTCTTGTGTAATATGCAAGAGATCCAATTATGCCAAATATCTGCAAGTATGTAGCAGTGAGATCATCATCTCGTGCACACGCCAATGAGGAAATGAGTTAGAAGCTTTTGCAGGGTGTGTGTTGAACAACCTCATTGACTCACATTTTGTAGTTACAATGTTTCTAATGCAGTTGAGTTGATGCCATCTTTCAGTAATTGTTTTGCATTCACTAGAGAGACAAAACAAAATATGCACAAAAATAATGATGGTTGCTGATGCCTCATAACCTTGTCATTTCCCATATGTGATCACATAAACATATATCATCTACCAACACATGCTCCACTTCGTAGGGTTGACAACAGGTTTGGGTAAGATCAGATGTATACTGGACCACCTTAGGCTACTGCGTCATGATTATGGAGTTTGGCGTCAATTTTCCAGCTCCAGCAAGGCGCTATTATGTTGCGCCATTTTGAGATTTCTACAAATAGCGTTGCACTATTTCAACGCTAGTTTCCCTTTTTTTTTCTTCTTAATTTTAATTCGCTTCAAAAAAAAAGTATTGTTATTAATTTGAAATTAGTAGAAAATACATTAAAATTAATTCAATTAAATGTGATAATTTTTTTAAATAATATGATGTGTAATTTGAATAATATTATGAGATATAATATACCACACACAAAATTATTAACCTACATAAGATACAATACAAAATACTGAAACATAAAATTACAACAACAATAAACAATGCATAAAATAGATAAAATAACTAAAAATAAAATTATTAAAGATACGAGATAAAAACATATACAATTTTTCAAGTAACTGGAAGACCACTTCGAGACCCTCCAAGATTATTTAATATTTTGCATTAATTTTATTAAATTTTACAATTTTTTGAATTTGGTTAATTTTGAAGATAAAAAAAAACTTAATAGATTTTACATCAAATAAAATTACTTATAGAATATTTTTTTATCAATTATAAGTAATAAAAATAATATTAAATTAATACAAGACGGAATCTTATGGAATATATTCTTTTAAATACAAAAAATAGTGCCACCTGTTGGAGATTAAGTGCATATTATGTACCAAAATAGTGTAGACTACTAGTGATGGTCTTAGATAGGGTTTTTTATTATCATAAACAAGACATAAAGAGCCAAAACACGATGCAAACACAGAACCAATAACCAGAAACCAATAGAGACAAGCAACAGAGTACTAAACTTGAAGCAAAAACAGGATAGGAATACACAGAAGCAGGAACTCCCAACTACCCACATTCATGAGAAAGCTAAAGGGATGTGTTATTTTTTGGCGATAAACCCAAGAGGAATAGCAACATCAACGATTAAAGATTATATATTGACTTGCAACATATACGGCAAAATTATTTTTTTAGTCCTCTAAGTGGACCACTTTGAAGACTTAGTCCTTGTTTCAATTTTGACATTTAGTCCTTTCAGCTTTTAATACTGCGACTTGCTATAGCAGGTAAAAGTCACATGTTCAGCTTATGTGGAATTAAAAAATAAAATAACTTATTTTTCATTCTTTTTGGTTGACTAAGCATCATATGTGGCGTCACAATTGTATGGGGTGAAAATGAAAGAAAATATAAGTATTTGAATATAAAGAAATAATTAATGTATAAGTAAATATAAACTGTTTACAGTATAATTTGATAATTTCTAAGAACTTTTTTATCTATAAAAGTTAGAAAAACAAGGATAAATTTTTATTTATAACTAAATGCAACTTAAATTTGTTTAGAAAATAATAAATTATTTATAGAAAAGCTATTTATTATAAGAATAAATTTTTAAATATCTTTTCAAACTTTACCTTTTATTTATAATTATTTTAGATAACATCAATACAATATTATATTCAAAATTTAAACATTCAAATATTAAATAAAATAAAAATAATTAAATCATATAAATAAAAATTAGGGAAAAATATTATTTCAAGCAATTCCCACACCCACTTTATTTTTGAAAAAAAAATTATTCTTTTCGAAAATAAATTAATTTGTTATGATTTAATAAAATTACCAAATTATACTATCAATAATTTATTCTTTTCGAAAATAATTTAAGTTACATTTGGTTATAAATATAATTTTTAAAATCATTTCCAACTTCATAAATAATTCAGTTTTCGAAAATACCAAATTATTAAAATTGTAAATAATTTTATTTTATTTATATATGAAATGTTATTTTTATATTTAAATATGATTTTTGAATACTTATATTTCCTGTAATTTTCATCCCTTACAAGTATATGTTAGTCCAAGTGGCTACGAAAATCTAGAGGGGGGTGAATAAATTTTCCCGATTTTCCAATTTGTGCCCTCTTTTTCGAATGTGAAGATGATGAAGTAATCAAAGTGCAGAAATATAAACAACACACAATGATTTATAGAGTTTCACCCTACCTAGGGACTACGTGTTCTACGACCCGGTATGTCTGAATGGATTTCGAAAAGGAAAAAATTTTATTGATACCAAACAAATACAACCTTTACCTTGAAGAGCACAACACTCTTCTTACACCACCACCTATGAAGATTACCACAATCTTCTTCAACAATGAAGAACACCAAACTCTTTAACACCTAGAATCAACCAAGTGTGTTCTTACCAAAAGAACACTAACAAGAATTTGGATGATTCGGGAATTACAATCAAGATTACACTTTGTTTGAAAATATTACAACTCAAAAGTGCAAGTGTAATCAAGAAGGAAACCTAATACTCAAGATGTGCAAGTGTAAACCTTAGTTAAAAATACAACAAGAATATAGACAAATAAGAATAAGAAGTTTCTTTGATTTTTCTTGTTGTTTTGAATGTTTGTGTTGCGTAGTTAATCCTTCAAATCCTTCATCTATTTATAGGAAAGTCTTTAAGATTGGATCTCCAATATAGGCTTCTTCATCTTCACTTTTGTCTACAAAAGAAGGATCAAAAGATCTACAAAAATGGTTAAGAATTGTAAAGTGGATCTTTTGATAATGGCTCAACAAAAGATAGAATCTTCTTGTCAAAAATCATAGGTCGACGGCCGGTTGCCCTGTTGAAAATTCGAACATTTAAAAAGTTAATATGTTATTTGACATATTTAATTAGGGGTCGGATCGGTCCGGGGTTGGACCCGGTCGGTCGCACCTACCCGACCAGGTCCACCAAGAGCATTTGTGAGACAAAGCAAATTTGCAAAAAGCTTTCTTTCGGACATCGGTCGACCGTCGGCCTCACCTCGGCCTCTTGGTCGATCGATCTAACTAACCCTTTTCCTCTCATGTTTCGTTTATGTTTCAAAGTTTCATCTTCCTCGGCATGGGTTTTCTGGGCGCGTAGGTTGGCCTCAAAATGTAGTGTTATCCGATTTTGTCAAAAATAAAGTTCAAGAAATACTCCAAAAAATTAATAAAAATCATTTAAATCATTGTTTTGGTATAAAAACTCATTTAAACAAAATCATCAAAATCATGATAAAAATATTTTCCGAACAAACTCCGCCTTTTTATGATTACAACCCAAAATAATTTTACAAGAGCGAATAATTTTTCCTATTCGAAAAATAGTGTGAAGCCCCTGATTTTTCAACCGTAGATGACACGATCGGGTATTACTTTCTTATTCGATACAATTTTTAAATAATCCGATAATTTATTCTTATATCTACTATTTATTTTGTGATTCGAATTATTTTAATAGATTTAGCATCGCTTATCTATTTCATCTTAATTATCTTTGAAAACTATCTACTACTAAATTAGTCTTTTAAAAATACAATACATTTGTCTTGAAAAATCATTTAGTAAACATTATATTTTTGAAATAATAGTACTTGGGGTTTACCTTATATGAAAATCCAACTTTTATATTGAAATAACAAGTGTCTCATACTTGATTTTGTCAACTTACTTATTACTTGATTTAACTATTTTATACTTGGAATCATTTTTATTTTATGGTGTTTGTTAATGATACTTATTTTCACTTCTTTAACCATTATAGATTTCTTTCGACTTTTAACGCCGACTTTTAACCGGTTCAACTTGTTCTTGAGTGACTAGATAATAATTGTTTTTAGCATAATATATTTATTTTATTTTAAAATTTCGAAATTAAAATTTGTATATTTCAAAGTAATTGTATAATTTAATTAATTACTTGATTGATATTTTTTACTAGTACTATTGATTTTAAATTTTATTTGGTACCTTAGATTTTAAGTGATGATATAATACTTGGGAATTATTGGACACCTTATAACTTAGATGACTCATTACATAAGTGATTATGGAATTGATAAGTGATTGTGGAATTGAGATGTGAATTTTGGAACTTGATAACCTACACAAAATATCACCAATCTTGGGGAAAAAAAAAGGAAAATGTGAGAACAAATCCTTGAAGTGGACGGCCAAGTGACAAAATGCAAGTCAACTTGCTAAAAATTTTATCTCAATATTTTGCACTTAATTTTTCCACCTTATTTATTCTATTCAACATAATGTCCAACTACCCTCACTTTCTCCATCTTTTATTTATCTTTCACCAAACATCACATGTTCTCCTATTTCTTTTTCTATTTTTTTACACATCATCTTGACCAACCATTGTCTCCCATTACAAGATAAAAAAAAGAATAAAATTATCCTCCTACTTGAAGCATTTTTCGCCATAGCAAATTTTTGGGGAAATAATACTATTTTTTTCCTACAACAATAATTTACTTCCTTTTCAATAAACAATTTACAAGACAAATTTTTTTATTCCTCCTACACCATGCTTTTGGCCATAGCATTTATAGGGGAATCATTCTATTTTGTTTAAAATATCCCAACATCCATTTTAGCATAATTATTACACAACAAACAATGAAAAACAATTCCTTATCCCTTCAAACTTTCGGCCACTAGGATTTAGGTGGAATCCAATTTTTTCCTCCATCCATTCATGAATTGCAACCTTCTTCACTTCATCCTTGAACAAGAACACACCAAAAACACTTCCAAAAATACTCTAAGGTGCCGAAAATTACTAAGTACGTTGAGGAAATTTTTCTTCCATTTTCATTTTTAGCTCCTTGAAACTTCAAACCTATACCTCCAATTTCTATCATGTTGTACCCTTCTCATTGAGGTACTCCTAGAAGAATTTTTCATGAAGAATTAAGAGACCTAGACTTGACTACAAGTTTGAAGAGGAAATTCAATACTACACACTTTTAAGGTGAGAAAATTGGGGTTTTAGTATTTTCTCTTGACAACATGAAGAATTAATTTTTGACTCAAGGATATGAATTTTTGGAGCTTAGGGGCTGACCTTAAGGAGTTTGAGTCAAGAAGTTGATACCAAGAAGAAGACTCTATTTTAGATCAACCCGAAAAACTACTACGAGGTGGGTGAAAAAATCATTTCAACTTCTAGGTGTTTTACTTAAAAATGCATGTAGTATTTTGATTTTGAGCACTTGAGATATATATTATGTATTGCATGCTATTTTCTTGTATCAAGTTGGAAAAATTCTCAAGTGTTGCTCAAAAATGCGATTTATCGAAAATTAAGGCATACATGTACACTTTAATATTATATTTGATGAATTCTTGTATGAGATGGTCATGTATGTGTATGACTCTTGAAATCTATGTTTTGTATGAATTATAACCTGGAAAAGTCGAGCATAATTGATTAAATTTCAATATTTGGACTTAAAATGCAAAAATAGAAAGTTGGTGGACTTAATTGCAAGAAAATAAAACTTAAGGGACCCCTCTGTAATTTTCGAGTTTTGGGACTGTACTCAGGTTCAAAAATGATATTTGGACATTTTAATAAAGTTTTAAGAGTTTTTAGATAAATAAAATCAACCTTTAAAAGCCCAAGGACTAAATTGTAAAATTTTAGAAGTTTAAGGGCTATTTTGCAATTTTCGAAACTGTACCAGGCCCTATTTTTAAAATTTGAAATTTTAACTCTTAAGGGACTGGAAATAACATAATTTAAGTGTATTCCAAAAATCCAAGTGCTTAGAGCTTGGAAAGTAATTTTATAAAAATTGAGGGACCAAATCGTAAAAGATTAAAATTGAGGACCAAAATGAAATTTTCAGGACTTATGCAGTCCATGCACCTGAAATACTAATTTAACTAACAATTATATTTTGGACCCAAAGTTCAAATTTCATAACAATTGGACTCCTAAAAGCCTTAAAGGCGATTATTTCAAAATGGGACAAAAATTAGATTTTCAAAAGTTAAGGGACCTATACTTATTTATTTTAAAAACTGCTTTTGTCCCAATATCCCACTGACCTTAGTGATAATTTTCAACTGGAATCACATTAAAATCTCTTCCGGTTTGTGAGTTCTAATTATTTTAAACATAGGGCCCGAAATGATAATTTTAACAAATTTGGGGCCAATGTGTAAATTTTATAAAAAAAACTCGACCTCAAAACTTTTAAAACCTTAATATTGAACAATTTAGAGAATTTAGGAACTGACCTCATAATTTTTCAAGGTCGGGATATTTATTTATTTAATTTTTAACCCCAAAAGTATTGGTTTTTATGAAACGGGGCTAATTGTAAATTTTCTTTTTACAAGGACCTAACTCGAATTATTTTTATTTTTAAAGAAACTGCACTGGACCCTCTGACTTTACTTATTGATTAAAATATTTTATTTTCTCAAAAATTCCTGAATTATCGGATCGTCTTGACCGATTAATACGAAATCGTGGGGCGACTTCCTCGTCTTGTGATTTCGAATCTATAACGGACTTATGTTCCACCTAATCTCTCAAGATATCGAAGATTGCTTATCCTCCCGATAATTATCTTCATCCAAATAACTCCACTAACGCCATAATTACCACTCGCGATTTTCAAAACTTTTCATGCTTCCCGAATCAATATACTGACCGCTCGGTTGACTACCCGAACGTGTATTTAATTTCCTGCCTAAGTCAACTTGGTGTGTCGAGCTCACAGTCAGAATGGATTCGTCGGGGATGGAACCGGGCAGCTCGGCTGCTATTCCACTCTCGGCCCCATCGCCCTAATCCCGCAATCGAGGGACGGAGTTTGTCCAAGGGAAGCGGGTCGTAGTACTTGAGGTATAATCATGATTATGACGAATCCGAGCCTTGCTAGCTCCAACATGGATTTTGTCTTTGCCTATGGAGCGATAAGGTGACAGTCTTCGACCATCATGAACGGGAGTTACAAGGAAGAACGAAGGAATCGCTGTTCGATCCACACGATTCCGGAGTTGAACGGAACGTTTGGTTGGCGCTACACTTCAAGACGCAACCGCTACTTGTAATGCATGGGTTGGCGCTACACTTCAAAAGATGCAACCACTAATTATCTTGCATGGGATTGGCGCTACACACGCACGCAATCCTCCCGATCGCTTGAACCATAGTGCTGCGTGACCACGAATCGTTTTCTTAAAATCGTATAAGTATATTACTTAAATATATTTATCACGACGCTTGTGGACTGTGTGTGAAATCATGCATCATCTCTCACGCGTTTTCATACAACTAAATTTCTCACATTAACTATATATATCGCCACACTTGCACATGATCACCCCATCCACTGAGATTTCTGTCTCACTCCCTCCTGTTTTCTAACCTTTAGATGAAGAGTACGTTGAAGACGTCGAACCTACCACAGATTGAATCCCTACCATTGATGTGGAGAGACATTCCTTTTACTTTTATTGTTGATTATACTGCTTAATTTTATTTCAGTTTGGACCGTAAGTTAAATTCGGATAATCTATTGGGTTGTATTCGGATTCCGTCGGACCTTAAGATGTAATTTGTACTTGTGTGTATTTTATTCCGCTGCATTAGATCTATTTCACTTGGAGTTTGTATCATTGGTTTAGACTATTGAATTATTTCTGTTTAAGTGATTGATCGTTGTCGCGTCGCGTTTGGGGCGTGATGCTTATGGTATCGAGCTCGGTTTGTAAGGAGAAACTTACACCGAAAGCGACCCGTGATATGTTCCTCTGACCTTGGATTGAGTACCACTACTAGATGGCCTAAGTTGAATCTTGGATGACTATTTGAACTCTTTTGGGTTTCTATAATGTTAAAATATCCAGATATTTCTCGGTTTGGGCATTAGGTGATTTAGAAATTTCTTAATTTGGAAGTTATAATGCTTCGATATGATGAGACTTGAAGGATATAGAGTTATCACTTAATAGTATATGATTTGATTATAGGACACTTTATGGAATCTAGATGACTAATGATATTACTTTAGAGAATGATAGTGTGAGAATCACTGACTATGATTTACCGATGGTAGTGCCATTGCGTTATTTATTCCCAAATATTTGTATAAGCTTAAGTAAGAAAATTTGACATGTGTTTTTGGGTATCACGGATAAGATACGTTAAGGATGTGAGCATTATAAGACCTCGAATGAATGTCGCCACATAGTATTTTATAAGTTATAATGTCTCGAGTTACGAACTATTTTTGGATGATGATTATCTAGAATTATTTAGACTACTATTGTGATTCGATTAATTTATCCGATATTTGAATGGATTGATTATTTGAGTTAATTGATTGTGACTTAATTGTCGATTGATTAAGTATTGATTAACTAATGATGAGATGAACATCATTACTTTATATAAGGTATTTAAGAAGCGCGGGTTTATTTGGAATGGTGAAGATTCGTGTGGATATGGGAAATTGAGATCACTATCAAGGTTTTAGTAGGAACTACCCTATGCGATTTTGGAAATAATTGGTGAGATCTTGGCTATTATATATTGGTGGATAGAAATTTTGGGTTGACCTTATACTTTTAACGATGAAATCTACAATTGATTTTTTTCAATGAAAGATACGACGATATGAATAAGTCTCCACTATTTAGTTAAAACGAGACTATTGTTATGAGTACCACTTTCTTAAGTAAATGAAATATTGACTAGATGTGATAAGCAATGATATATTCGGGATTGGATTATGAGAAGTATGTTTTGAGATAATAATTATGGGAATAATACATTAGAATGAAATGTGGAGTGGAAATGATTGGTTAAGTGATAATCGTATATTGGTGCATATGTTACGGATCACATGAATAGGGTACTATGAATAGTTTCTATTACAAGGTAATGACAAGAAATTTTGAGTACCACTAAGGTTGTTAGAGATATTTTTGCAGAATGATTATTGGAAATTGATCGATGAGAACTTGGATCGAATATAAGCACCTCCAGGCCCATAAGTTTTGATATTGAGGATGGGATAGATCCTTCATGAATAGATACAATAAGTATGAATCTTATCTAATTTGAAAGGAATTATTTAAGAAGAGAATTTGGGGACCAAATTCCTTTAAGAGGGGAGAATGTGAAGCCAGGATTTTTCAATCGTAGATGACACGATCGCGGGTATTACTTTCTTATTCGATACAATTTTTAAATAATCCGATAATTTATTCTTATATCTACTATTTATTTTGTGATTCGAATTATTTTAATAGATTTAGCATCAGTTATCTATTTCATCTTAATTATCTTTGAAAACTATCTACTACTAAATTAGTCTTTTAAAAATACAATACATTTGTCTTGAAAAATCATTTAGTAAACATTATATTTTTGAAATAATAGTACTTGGGGTTTACCTTATATGAAAATCCAACTTTTATATTGAAATAACGGTGTCTCATACTTGATTTTGTCAACTTACTTATTACTTGATTTAACTATTTTATACTTGGAATCATTTTTATTTTATGGTGTTTGTTAATGATACTTATTTTCACTTCTTTAACCATTATAGATTTCTTTCGACTTTTAACGCCGCTTTTAACCGGTTCAACTTGTTCTTGAGTGACTAGATAATAATTGTTTTTAGCATAATATATTTATTTTATTTTAAAATTTTGAAATTAAAATTTGTATATTTCAAAGTAATTGTATAATTTAATTAATTACTTGATTGATATTTTTTACTAGTACTATTGATTTTAAATTTTATTTGGTACCTTAGATTTTAAGTGATGATATAATACTTGGGAATTATTGGACACCTTATAACTTAGATGACTCATTACATAAGTGATTATGGAATTGATAAGTGATTGTGGAATTGAGATGTGAATTTTGGAACTTGATAACCTACACAAAATATCACCAATCTTGGGAAAAAAAAAAAAAGGAAAATGTGAGAACAAATCCTTGAAGTGGACGGCCAAGTGACAAAATGCAAGTCAACTTGCTAAAAATTTTATCTCAATATTTTGCACTTAATTTTTCCACCTTATTTATTCTATTCAACATAATTGTCCAACTACCCTCACTTTCTCCATCTTTTATTTATCTTTCACCAAACATCACATGTTCTCCTATTTCTTTTTCTTTTTTTTACACATCATCTTGACCAACCATTGTCTCCCATTACAAGATAAAAAAAAAAAAAATTATCCTCCTACTTGAAGCATTTTCGGCCATAGCAAAATTTTTGGGGAAATAATACTATTTTTTTTCCTACAACAATAATTTACTTCCTTTTCAATAAACAATTTACAAGACAAATTTTTTTTATTCCTCCTACACCATGCTTTTGGCCATAGCATTTATAGGGGAATCATTCTATTTTGTTTAAAATATCCCAACATCCATTTTAGCATAATTATTACACAACAAACAATGAAAAACAATTCCCTTATCCCTTCAAACTTTCGGCCACTAGGATTTAGGTGGAATCCAATTTTTTTCCTCCATCCATTCATGCATTGCAACCTTCTTCACTTCATCCTTGAACAAGAACACACCAAAAACACTTCCAAAAAATACTCTAAGGTGCCGAAAATTACTAAGTAAGTTGAGGAAATTTTTCTTCCATTTTCATTTTTAGCTCCTTGAAACTTCAAACCTATACCTCCAATTTCTATCATGTTGTACCCTTCTCATTGAGGTACTCCTAGAAGAATTTTTCATGAAGAATTAAGAGACCTAGACTTGACTACAAGTTTGAAGAGGAAATTCAATACTACACACTTTTAAGGTGAGAAAATTGGGGTTTTAGTATTTTTCTCTTGACAACATGAAGAATTAATTTTTGACTAAAGGATATGAATTTTTGGAGCTTAGGGGCTGACCTTAAGGAGTTTGAGTCAAGAAGTTGATACCAAGAAGAAGACTCTATTTTAGATCAACCCAAAAAACTACTGAGGTGGGTGAAAAAATCATTTCAACTTCTAGGTGTTTTACTTAAAAATGCATGTAGTATTTTGATTTTGAGCACTTGGGATATATATTATGTATTGCATGCTATTTTCTTGTATCAAGTTGGAAATATTCCCAAGTGTTGCTCAAAAATGTGATTTATCGAAAATTAAGGCATACATGTACACTTTAATATTATATTTGATGAATTCTTGTATGAGAGGGTCATGTATGTGTATGACTCTTGAAATCTATGTTTTGTATGAATTATAACCTGGAAAAGTAGAGCATAATTGATTAAATTTCAATATTTGGACTTAAAATGCAAAAATAGAAAGTTGGTGGACTTAATTGCAAGAAAATAAAACTTAAGGGACCCCTCTGTAATTTTCGAGTTTTGGGACTGTACTCAGGTTCAAAAATGATATTTGGACATTTTAATAAAGTTTTAAGAGTTTTTAGATAAATAAAATCAACCTTTAAAAGCCCAAGGACTAGATTGTAAAATTTTAGAAGTTTAAGGGCTATTTTGCAATTTTCGAAACTGTACCAGGCCCTATTTTTAAAATTTGAAATTTTAACTCTTAAGGGACTGGAAATAACATAATTTAAGTGTATTCCAAAAATCCAAGTGCTTAGAGCTTGGAAAGTAATTTTATAAAAATTGAGGACCAAATCGTAAAAGATTAAAATTGAGGACCAAAATGAAATTTTCAGGACTTATGCAGTCCATGCACCTGAAATACTAATTTAACTAACAATTATATTTTGGACCCAAAGTTCAAATTTCATAACAATTGGACTCCTAAAAGCACTTAAAGGCGATTATTTCAAAATGGGACAAAAATTAGATTTTCAAAAGTTAAGGGACCTATACTTATTTATTTTAAAAACTGCTTTTGTCCCAATATCCCACTGACCTTAGTGATAATTTTCAACTGGAATCACATTAAAATCTCTTCCGGTTTGTGAGTTCTAATTATTTTAAACATAGGGCCGAAATGATAATTTTAACAAATTTGGGGCCAATGTGTAAATTTTATAAAAAAACTCAACCTCAAAACTTTTAAAACCTTAATATTGAACAATTTAGAGAATTTAGGAACTGACCTCATAATTTTTCAAGGTCGGGATATTTATTTATTTAATTTTTAACCCCAAAAGTATTGGTTTTATGAAACGGGGCTAATTGTAAATTTTTCTTTTTACAAGGACCTAACTCGAATTATTTTTATTTTTAAAGAAACTTCCCTGGACCCTCTGACTTTACTTATTGATTAAAATATTTTATTTTCTCAAAAATTCCTTGAATTATCGGACCGCCTTGACCGATTAATACCGATCGCGGCGACTTCCTCGTCTTGCGATTTGAATCTATAACGGGACTTATGTTCCACCTAATCTTTCAAGATATCGAAGATTATTTATCCTCCCGATAATCATCTTCATCCAAATAACTCCACCAACGCCATAATTACCTTACGCAAATTTCCAAACTTTTATGAAGCTCGCTTCGAATCAATATATTGATTTGCTGGTTGACTATCAACGTGTATTTAATTTTTTGTTGAGTCAACTTGGTGTGTCGAGCTTACGATCGTCGAATGATCGTCGGATGGATGGGCAAGGCTCGCCGCTATTCCACTCTTCGGCCCCATCGTCCTAATCCCATGGCGAGGGACGGAGTTTGTCCAAGGGAAGCGTCGTAAGACTTGAGGTATAATCATGATTATGACGAACCGAGCCTTGCTAGCTCAACGTAGATTTTGTCTTTGCCTATGGGCGATAAGGTGACAGTCTTGGACCATCATGACGGGAGTTACAAGGAAGAACGAAGGAATCGCCGTTCGATCCACACGATTCGGAGTTGAACGAACGTTTGGTTGGCGCTACACTTGAAGATGTTAAATCGCTACTTGTAATGCATGGGTTGGCGCTACACTTGAAGACGCAACCACTAATTGTTTTGCATGGGATTGGCGCTACACTTTCAAAGATGCAATCTTCCTCGTCTGCTTGAATCATCGTGCTGTGTGACCACGAACTATTTCTTGAACTATATAAATATATTACTTAATATATATTTATCACGATGCTTATGGGCTATGTATGAAAACATGCATCATACCTCACACGTTTTCATACAAACCGTTTTCTCGCATTAACTATATATATATTCACACATGCACACGATCACCCCATCCATTGAGATTTATGTCTCACTCCTCATGTTTTCTAACCTTTAGAGATGAAGAGTTCGTGGAATGTCTCTCCACATCAATGGTAGGGATTCAATGTGGTAGGTTCGACGTCTTCAACGTACTCTTCATCTAAAGGTTAGAAAACAGGGAGGGAGTGAGACGAAATCTCGATGGATGGGGTGATCATGTGCAAGTGTGGCGATATATATAGTTAATGTGAGAAATTTAGTTGTATGAAAACGCGTGAGAGATGATGCATGATTTCACACACAGTCCACAAGCGTCGTGATAAATATATTTAAGTAATATACTTATACAGTTTAAGAAAAAATTCGTGGTCACGCAGCACTATGGTTCAAGCAGTCAGGAGGATTGCATCGATGTGTAGCGCCAATCCCATGCAAGACAATTAGTGGTTGCGTACTGAAGTGTAGCGCCAACCCATGCATTACAAGTAGCGGTTTGCGCATTGAAGTGTAGCGCCAACCAAACGTTCCGTTCAACTCCGAGGAATCGTGTGGATGGGCAAGCGATTCCTTCGTTCTTCCTTGTAACTCCCCGTTCATGATGGTCCAAGACTGTCACCTTATCGCTCCATAGGCAAAGACAAAATCCACGTTGGAGCTAGCAAGGCTCGGATTCGTCATAATCATGATTATACCTCAAGTACTACGACCCGCTTCCCTTGGACAAACTCCGTCCCTCGCCATGGATTAGGATGATGGGGCCGGAGAGTGGAATAGCAAGCCGAGCTGCCCGGTTCCATCCCCGACTAATCCATTCCGACCGTGAGCTCGACACACCAAGTTGACTTAGGCAGAAATTAAATACACGTTGTAGTCAACCAGCAATCAGTATATTGATTCGGGAAGCATGAAAAGTTTTGAAAATCGCGAGTGGTAATTATGGCGTTGGTGGAGTTATTTGGATGAAGATAATTATCGGGAGGATAAGCAATCTTCGATATCTTGAGAGATTAGGTGGAACATAAGTCCGTTATAGATTCGAAATCACAAGACGAGGAAGTCGCCCCACGATTTCGTATTACCTGGCCAAGACGATCCGATAATTCAGGAATTTTTGAGAAAATAAAATATTTTAATCAATAAATAAAGTCAGAGGGTCCAGGGCAGTTTCTTTAAAAATAAAAATAATTCGAGTTAGGTCCTTGTAAAAATAAAATTTACAATTAGCCCCGTTTCATAAAAACCAATACTTTTGGGGTTAAAAATTAAATAAATAAATATCCCGACCTTGAAAAATTATGAGGTCAGTTCCTAAATTCTCTAAATTGTTCAATATTAAGGTTTTAAAAGTTTTGAGGTCGAGTTTTTTTTTATAAAATTTACACATTGGCCCCAAATTTGTTAAAATTATCATTTCGGGCCCTAAGTTTAAAATAATTAGAACTCACAAACCGGAAGAGATTTTAATGTGATTCCAGTTGAAAATGATCACTAAGGTCAGTGGGATATTGGGACAAAAGCAGTTTTTAAAATAAATAAGTATAGGTCCCTTAACTTTTGAAAATCTAATTTTTGTCCCATTTTGAAATAATCGCCTTTAAGGCTTTTAGGAGTCCAATTGTTATGAAATTTGAACTTTGGGTCCAAAATATAATTGTTAGTTAAATTAGTATTTCAGGTGCATGGACTGCATAAGTCCTGAAAATTTCATTTTGGTCCTCAATTTTAATCTTCTACGATTTGGTCCTTCAATTTTTATAAAATTACTTTCCAAGCTCTAAGCACTTGGATTTTTGGAATACACTTAAATTATGTTATTTCCAGTCCCTTAAGAGTTAAATTTTCAAATTTTAAAAATAGGGCCTGGTACAGTTTCGAAAATTGCAAAATAGCCCTTAAACTTCTAAAATTTTACAATCTAGTCCTTGGGCTTTTAAAGGTTGATTTTATTTATCTAAAAACTCTTAAAACTTTATTAAAATGTCCAAATATCATTTTTGAACCTGAGTACAGTCCCAAAACTCGAAAATTACAGAGGGGTCCCTTAAGTTTTATTTTCTTGCAATTAAGTCCACCAACTTTCTATTTTTGCATTTTAAGTCCAAATATTGAAATTTAATCAATTATGCTCGACTTTTCCAGGTTATAATTCATACAAAACATAGATTTCAAGGGTCATACACATACATGACCATCTCATACAAGAATTCATCAAATATAATATTAAAGTGTACATGTATGCCTTAATTTTCGATAAATCACATTTTTGAGCAACACTTGGGAATTTTTCCAACTTGATACAAGAAAATAGCATGCAATACATAATATATATCTCAAGTGCTCAAAATCAAAATACTACATGCATTTTTAAGTAAAACACCTAGAAGTTGAAATGATTTTTTCACCCACCTCGTAGTAGTTTTTTCGGGTTGATCTAAAATAGAGTCTTCTTCTTGGTATCAACTTCTTGACTCAAACTCCTTAAGGTCAGCCCCTAAGCTCCAAAAATTCATATCCTTGAGTCAAAAATTAATTCTTCATGTTGTCAAGAGAAAAATACTAAAACCCCAATTTTCTCACCTTAAAAGTGTGTAGTATTGAATTTCCTCTTCAAACTTGTAGTCAAGTCTAGGTCTCTTAATTCTTCATGAAAAATTCTTCTAGGAGTACCTCAATGAGAAGGGTACAACATGATAGAAATTGGAGGTATAGGTTTGAAGTTTCAAGGAGCTAAAAATGAAAATGGAAGAAAAATTTCCTCAACTTACTTAGTAATTTTCGCACCTTAGAGTATTTTTGGAAGTGTTTTTGGTGTGTTCTTGTTCAAGGATGAAGTGAAGAAGGTTGCAATGCATGAATGGATGGAGGAAAAAATTGATTCCACCTAAATCCTAGTGGCCGAAAGTTTGAAGGGATAAGGGAATTGTTTTTCATTGTTTGTTGTGTAATAATTATGCTAAAATGGATGTTGGGATATTTTAAACAAAATAGAATGATTCCCCTATAAATGCTATGGCCAAAAGCATGGTGTAGGAGGAATAAAAAAAATTTGTCTTGTAAATTGTTTATTGAAAAGGAAGTAAATTATTGTTGTAGGAAAAAAAATAGTATTATTTCCCCAAAAATTTTGCTATGGCCGAAAATGCTTCAAGTAGGAGGATAATTTTATTCTTTTTTTTTTATCTTGTAATGGGAGACAATGGTTGGTCAAGATGATGTGTAAAAAAAAAAGAAAAAGAAATAGGAGAACATGTGATGTTTGGTGAAAGATAAATAAAAGATGGAGAAAGTGAGGGTAGTTGGACAATTATGTTGAATAGAATAAATAAGGTGGAAAAATTAAGTGCAAAATATTGAGATAAAATTTTTAGCAAGTTGACTTGCATTTTGTCACTTGGCCGTCCACTTCAAGGATTTGTTCTCACATTTTCCTTTTTTTTTCCCAAGATTGGTGATATTTTGTGTAGGTTATCAAGTTCCAAAATTCACATCTCAATTCCACAATCACTTATCAATTCCATAATCACTTATGTAATGAGTCATCTAAATTATAAGGTGTCCAATAATTCCCAAGTATTATATCATCACTTAAAATCTAAGGTACCAAATAAAATTTAAAATCAATAGTACTAGTAAAAAATATCAATCAAGTAATTAATTAAATTATACAATTACTTTGAAATATACAAATTTTAATTTCAAATTTTAAAATAAAATAAATATATTATGCTAAAAACAATTATTATCTAGTCACTCAAGAACAAGTTGAACCTAGGTTAAAAGCCGGCGTTAAAAGTCGAAAGAAATCTATAATGGTTAAAGAAGTGAAAATAAGTATCATTAACAAACACCATAAAATAAAAATGATTCCAAGTATAAAATAGTTAAATCAAGTAATAAGTAAGTTGACAAAATCAAGTATGAGACACTTGTTATTTCAATATAAAAGTTGGATTTTCATATAAGGTAAACCCCAAGTACTATTATTTCAAAAATATAATGTTTACTAAATGATTTTTCAAGACAAATGTATTGTATTTTTAAAAGACTAATTTAGTAGTAGATAGTTTTCAAAGATAATTAAGATGAAATAGATAACCGATGCTAAATCTATTAAAATAATTCGAATCACAAAATAAATAGTAGATATAAGAATAAATTATCGGATTATTTAAAAATTGTATCGGAATAAGAAAGTAATACCCGCGATCGTGTCATCTACAGTTGAAAAATCCGGGGCTTCACATTCTCCCCTCCTTAAAGGAATTTGGTCCCCAAATTCTCTTCTTAAATAATTCCTTTCAAATTCTAGATAAGATTCATACTTATTGTATCTATTCATGAAGGATCTATCCCATCCTCAATATCAAAACTTATGGGCCTGGAGGTGCTTATATTCGATCCAAGTTCCCATCAGTCAATTTCCAATAATCATTCTGCAAAAATATCTCTAACAACCTTAGTGGTACTCAAAATTTCTTGTCATTACCTTGTAATAGAAACTATTCATAGTACCCTATTCATGTGATCCGTAACATATGCACCAATATACGATTATCACTTAACCAATCATTTCCACTCCACATTTCATTCTAATGTATTATTCCCATAATTATTATCTCAAAACATACTTCTCATAATCCAATCCCGAATATATCATTGCTTATCACATCTAGTCAATATTTCATTTACTTAAGAAAGTGGTACTCATAACAATAGTCTCGTTTTAACTAAATAGTGGAGACTTATTCATATCGCCGTATCTTTCATTGAAAAAATCAATTGTAGATTTCATCGTTAAAAGTATAAGGTCAACCCAAAATTTCTATCCACCAATATATAATAGCCAAGATCTCACCAATCATTTCCAAAATCGCATAGGGGTAGTTCCTACTAAAACCTTGATAGTGATCTCAATTTCCCATATCCACACGAATCTTCACCATTCCAAATAAACCCCGCGCTTCTTAAATACCTTATATAAAGTAATGATGTTCATCTCATCATTAGTTAATCAATACTTAATCAATCGACAATTAAGTCACAATCAATCAACTCAAATAATCAATCCATTCAAATATCGATAAATGTATCAATCACAATAGTAGTCTAAATAATTCTAGATAATCATCATCCAAAAATAGTTCGTAACTCAGACATTATAACTTATAAAATACTATGTGGCGACATTCATTCGAGGTCTTATAATACTCACATCCTTAACGTATCTTATCCATGATACCCAAAAACACATGTCAAATTTTCTTACTTAAGCTTATACAAATATTTGGGAATAAATAACGCAATGGCACTACCATCGGTAAATCATAGTCAGTGATTCTCACACTATCATTCTCTAAAGTAATATCATTAGTCATCTAGATTCCATAAAGTGTCCTATAATCAAATCATATACTATTAAGTGATAACTCTATATCCTTCAAGTCTCATCATATCAAAGCATTATAACTTCCAAATTAAGAAATTTCTAAATGTTGTGAAAATTTGAAGTAATCCAAAGCAATGTAAAAACAAAATCGAGAGAAACCCGAGGCGTGTTTGTATAACACTGCCCTCTAAAGGATTTTATTCCAATCCCCAGATTCAACAGAATTTGAATAGCAAAAGAAAAATGAATTTGTAAAACCCAAAGAAAGAGAGAAAAATTTTGGAACAAAGGTTGTGAATATATTTTTGTTCTAACTCTTTTTTCAAAGATTAAAGTAGCTTAAGAAGGAACAAAAATATATAAGTTTTAAAAGCCAACGGTTGAAAGCGAAAATATTGGAAACTGACTCAACGGTTGATTGACTAATCAATATATTTTCAAAAGGTGAAGATATTGTTTTAAACTTGCTGAAAACAAACGTTAGTGGGAATGAAAGGATAATGACCAATTATAGATAAGGATTCATCATTAATTCAAAACAAATGCTGATAACGTTTATTTTGAATAATTCAAGGTTTAATCAATTAATCCCAAAATAATAGGCTGATGGATTAATTCAAAAGATTAAAATTTTAAGTGACAAAACAAGATGGGCCGAGCCCGTATCGCCCGCGCGATTTTACACTTTGGCCCAGCTCTTTATGTGCGCGAGGTCTCCTTATTCTCTTGGCCCATTATTACTAAGCCCATAATGGTCTCCCATTAATAAAGAGGATAAAACTTGTTTTGGTTTCCTATGTGGGATTGAAAATCTTTTAAAAAACACTCAATAAATACAACAATCCCCCACATGTTTTTAAAAGATTTATAAAGAATAAAAGGAATGATCTGCTGGGTTACAAATATAAGTGTAAAATGCATCGAATCTGGTGTCTTTTGGACTATGAACCAGACCTAGAAAAATAAGATTTAAAATACAGAGTTTTGGTGAAGCATGTAGCTTCTATGAACCAAAATTCTTTATTGTAAGTTAAAATCTTATCAGTCACATTACACTATCTCAAAATTTTGCCATTCAATGCGGTGTTGCGCTAATAGGCCATGCGCGTGCCTGGTATTCATGAGTGCTCTAGAGACATGCCAAAGTCTCATAGGAGCGGCCCCACTCCACACTCATATAGGTGAATTTCATCAAGTATATTTTGCAATTAAATATACCACCCTTAAGGGATATAAAATTCATTAAGAGTTTTAGTAACTCATCCTCACATAATTGCAATTTAGCACTCTCACACAATAGGAAGGACAATTAATTTTTAGTACTAATATAATTAACAAGTGACTTGTTATTACCCATATGAACCTTATTCATGGGATCTCCAATCACAAAGATTGGGTTTTCACATCGTAAATTTATCAATGGCTTAAGTCCCATTCCCTCGATGTCTCAATAATTAATTTTCTTCCCAAAGGTTTAGTCGAGGATCGCCAAATTCACTTCGACTTCACATAATCAATGGATATTACTCCATCGTTTAAAAAATTGTTTAACCACATCATGTCTCGCATTTAATATGTATGTTTTTACCATTAAAGGTTTTATTCTTTGCAATTGCGATTCTTCGCTTGGCAATCACAATGCATGATTAATCGAAGGTGTTGGTTTTGAACCCAATGGAATATCTAAGAAGTTTTTCAACCACTCGGCCTCATTGCCGGCTAACTCTAATGCAACAAACTCGACTCCATAGTAGATTTTGCTATGATAGTTTGTTTAGCCGACTTCCAAGTAATTGCACCCCACCAAGGGTGAATATATAACCACTAGTGGATTTAATCTCATCCGAATCGAGATCCGATTAGCATCACTAAATCCCTCCAAGACGGAGGAAATCCACTATAAAGAATACCATAATTCATGGTACCTCTCAAATATTTCATTAGTCGACTAAAGCAAACCCAATGATCACGGTTGGGATTATGAGTATATCTGCTCAATCGACACACAACATATGCTATGTCAAAGTCGTGAAAAATTCATTAAATGCAACAAACTCCCAATAACTGAGCATACCAGAGTTGAGCCACCGGATCACCAAGATTTTTCTTTAATTGGGTGTTAGCATCATAAGGAGTACTCACGGGTTTGACATCGAAATGTCCAAACTTCTTAAGAAGCTTCTCAACATAATGTTCTTGCGTTAACATAATGTTATTATTTTTCCTTATGATTTTAATACCCAATATCACACTTGCTTCACCCATATCTTTCATATCAAAGTTTGAAGCAAGAAACTCTTTGGTTTTATAAATTAAATCAAGGTTGCTACCAAATATGAGCATGCCATCCACATATAAAGAAATAATTACACACTCATTTTCAACAAGTTTTGTATAAACACATCTCACAACTTCAATAGAAGTAAAACCATCGATTTCAAAACTTGATCAAATTTCTCATGCCCTTTGTTTGGGTGCTTGTTTTAAACCATACAATGATTTAAGTAATTTACAAACTTTGTTTTCTTTTCCGTAAATAACACACCCTTCCTCGGTTGTACCATATAAATCTCTTCTTCCAAATCACCATTTAAAAAGCGTTTTTACATCCATTTGATGAATAAAAAGTCTATGGATAGAAGCCAAAGCAATCAAAACTCGGATAGAAGAAATTCTAGTTCTTGGTGCAAAAGTATCGAAATAATCCACATTTTGTTTTTGAGTAAAACCTTTTGCAACCAATCTAGCTTTATATTTTTCAATAGTTCCATCAGGATAATATTTCTTCTTAAAAATCCATTTGCAACTTTGTAGGCCTAGCACCAGGTGGCAAATCAACTAAAGTCCAAGTTTTGTTTTGTTCAATAGAATCAATTTCGGTTTTTAATGGCTTCTTTTCTAGTATAAAGAATCGAAGAAAAAAAACTTAGGAAAATGTTAAAGGGTCATTTTCTACAAGATATGTATAAAAATCATTTCCAAAAGAAGTTTCTTTTCTTTGTCTTTTACTCCTTCTCAACTCCTCAAAAGAGTTCTCAAAATTATGTTCAATAGGAGCATAAGAAGTAGATTCAACAGTGCATGAGAAATGGTCTCGTTTTTAAAGGAAAAATATGCTCAAAAATTCAAGCATTTTTGTCTCAACAATTGTATTAACATCTAGCACATCACTTTTCAAAACAAGAAATCTATATGCGGCACTACGATCGGCATGACCAAGAAATAGGCAATCGAAGTTTTAGAACCAATTTTTCTCTTCTTAGGATCGTGCAACATAACTTTAGCAAGACACCCCACACTTTTAAATATTTTAGGTTAGCCGATGATAGCCTTTCCATAATTCATAAGGTGTCTTACCGGTTTTCTTATAAGGTATTCTGTTTTGTAAGTGACATGCAGATAAAATAGCTTCACCCCAGAAATTATTAGCAGCACCGGAACTAACTAGCATTGCATTCATCATTTCTTTTAAAGTCCTATTTTTTCTTTCTCGCTACACCATTTGATTCAAAGAATAACGAGGGGTAATTTCATGAATTATTCCTTGTTGTTCACAAAAATCATTAAATAATGTATATTCGCCACCTCTATCTGATCTAACTCTTTTAATCTCCCTATTCAACTGATTTTCAACTTCAGACTTATATAAACGAAACATGCTAAAAGCTTCATCTTTATTTCTAAGTAAATATACCTTAGCATATCTAGAATAATCATCTATAAAAGTCACATAGTAATTTTTACCACCTCTAGTCATGGTTTGTTTTAAATCACCTAAATCAGTATGAATTAGACTAAGCAATTCAGATTCTCGTTGAACAGAAAAGCATGATTTCTTGGTTAATTTAGCTTCACAACAAATTTCACATTTATTTAGGCTAGTGTTATTAATACCAGAAATTAAACCAAGAGTTTGCATTTTATAAATATAGGAAACACTAACATGTCCTAATCTAGCATGCCATACATCAATAGAATCAATCAAGTAAGCAGAAGAAGAAGCAATTTTATTAATAACATCGGAAACATTCAATACAAAAAGACCCTGATTACAATAACCTTTGCCCACAAGGACATTATTTTTTGTCATTACAATCTTATCAGATTCAAATGACACCCTAACCCCAGCCTTTCCTAACAGAGAAACGGAAACTAAGTTTGCCCTAATATTAGGCACATGAAGTACATCATTAAGAGCCAAGGTCTTGCGGATGTGAGTTTCAAGAACTTTGTCGTTGCCAAGAACTTGTGCAGTTCGAGAATCCCCGAGATACACATGTTCTTCTCCATCCCCCACAATATTGTAGGATACAAAAGCCTCTTTATTTGCACAGATGTGCCTGGTAGCCCCAGAGTGTACCACCCATTCTTTCACATTGGCCACGAGATTAATTTGACTTAGTACGCCAAGAACTACATCATCCCCTTCAACCAAATTTGCATTTGGCTTTGGGGAATTAGTAGGTTTCTTTCTTTGTTTACATTGCGGTGCATGGTGACCTGGCTTTCCACAAACATAACAGTTTCCTTTTTTTCTTGAAAGTAGTGGGGTTATTCACTTTAGGTTTGTTATCAGGTTGATATTTCTTAATGTGCTTGGTAGAAGGCTTACCTTGTACTATATTTGCCTTTGAAGCTATCTCCTTTGCCTTTGTAGCTTTAAGTTCCCTCCGGTTTGTGTCCTCAATGATGATATGTGTTATCAGGTCCGCAAGCGACAATTGCTTGTGTTTATGCTTGAGTTGTTGTTTGTAGTCACTCCAAGTTTCGGGTAGCTTCTCGATCAAAATCCCAAAGAACAAATTCTTCTTGCGATCTTATCTTTTGACTTTAAGATCCTCCAGTAGCTTGTGGTACTCATTGATCTGCATCTTGATATCCTTGTCATCAGTCATCTCCCAGCGATAATAGTTTCCAATCACGAACTTCTGCTTTCCAGCATCCTCAGCAGTGTATTTGAGATTTATTGATTCCCAAATTTCCTTCGCCTCTTTATATGAGCAGTAGACATCAAAAAGATCATTAGTTAATGTGCTAATGATCGTGTGCCTACATACTTTGTTGGCATATGTCCAAAACTCCGCCGTCATTTTTGGATCAACAGAAGCATCGGGTTTTTCTTGAGTAAGAGCAGAGACGACCCCATGCATATCAAGAACAGTGTAGATACGCTCCTGCCATCGCTTGTAATTCTGTCCTCCAAACATCTCGATTTTGGAGATATCTGGAAACGGCTTGGCGAACTGGAATGTAGGCTGATGAATGGATGGCACGGATTGGGGTGTCGGAGTAGCAGTAGGGTCGACCTGGGAGTCGTGAAGTGAAATTAGCTCTGTCGTTTCGTTGGCTCGTCGATTGCGAAAACAGGGGACATTAGTCTTTCCGGATTCCATGTTTAAAATCCTTTAGATTGTTGTGAAAATTTGAAGTAATCCGAAACAGAACAGAAACAAAATCGAGAGAAACCTGAGGCGTGTTTGTATAACACTGTCCTAAAGGATTTTATTCCAATCCCCCAGGATTCAACATGAATTTGAATAGCAAAAGAAAAATGAATTTGTAAACCATCAGCAGAGAAAAATTTTGGAACAAAAGGTTGTGAATATATTTTTGTTCTAACTCTGTTTTTTTCAGTACCCAGTAGCTTAAGAAGGAACAAAAATATATAAGCTGAAAAGCCAACGGTTGAAAGCGAAAATATTGGAAACTGACTCAACGGTTGATTGACTAATCAATATATTTTCAAAAGGTGAAGATATTGTTTTAAACTTGCTGAAAACAAACGTTAGTGGGAATGAAAGGATAATGACCAATTATAGATAAGGATTCATCATTAATTCAAAACAAATGCTGATAACGTTTATTTTGAATAATTCAAGGTTTAATCAATTAATCCCAAAATAATAGGCTGATGGATTAATTCAAAAGATTAAAATTTTAAGTGACAAAACAAGATGGGCCGAGCCCGTATCGCCCGCGCGATTTTACACTTTGGCCCTGACTTTTATGTGCTGTGTGAGGTCTCCTTATTCTCTTGGCCCATTATTACTAAGCCCATAATGGTCTCCCATTAATAAAGAGGATAAAACTTGTTTTGGTTTCCTATGTGGGATTGAAAATCTTTTAAAAAAACACTAAATAAATACAACACTAAATCACCTAATGCCCAAACCGAGAAATATCTGGATATTTTAACATTATAGAAACCCAAAAGAGTTCAAATAGTCATCCAAGATTCAACTTAGGCCATCTAGTAGTGGTAATCAATCCAAGGTCAGAGGAACATATCCTGGGTCAGCTCGGTGTAAGTTTCCTCCTTACAAACCGAGCTCTGATACCATAACTGTCACGCCCCAAACGCGACGCGACCACGATCAATCACTTAAACAGAAATAATTCAATAGTCTAAACCAATGATACAAACTCCAAGTGAAATAGATCTAATGCAATGGAATAAAATACACACAAGTACAAATTACATCTTAAGGTCCGACGAATCCGAATACAACCCAATAGATTATCCGAATTTAACTTACGGTCCAAACTGAAATAAAATTAAGCAAAGATAATCAACAATAAAAGTAAAAGGAATGTCTCTCCACATCAATGGTAGGGATTCAATCTGTGGTAGGTTCGACGTCTTCAACGTACTCTTCATCTAAAGGTTAGAAAACAGGAGGAGTGAGTGAGAGAAATCTCGATGGATGGGGTGATCATGTGCAAGTGTGGCGATATATATGTTAATGTGAGAAATTTAGTTGTATGAAAACGCGTGAGAGATGATGCATGATTTCACACACGATCCCAAGCGTCGTGATAAATATATTTAAGTAATATACTTATACGATTTAAGAAAACAATTCGTGGTCACGCAGGCACTATGGTTCAGCGATCGGGAGGATTGCGTGCGATGTGTAGCGCCAATCCCATGCAAGACAATTAGTGGTTGCGTATCAAGTGTAGCGCCAACCCATGCATTACAAGTAGCGGTTGCGTCTTGAAGTGTAGCGCCAACCAAACGCCCGTTCAACTCCGGGAATCGTGTGGATCGACAGCCGATTCCTTCGTTCTTCCTTGTAACTCCCCGTTCATGATGGTCCAAGACCTGTCACCTTATCGCTCCATAGGCAAAGACAAAATCCACGTTGGAGCTAGCAAGGCTCGGATTCGTCATAATCATGATTATACCTCAAGTACTACGACCCGCTTCCCTTGGACAAACTCCGTCCCTCGCCATGGGATTAGGACGATGGGGCCGGAGAGTGGAATAGCAGCCGAGCTGCCCGGTTCCATCCCCGACGAATCATTCCGACTGTGAGCTCGACACACCAAGTTGACTTAGGCAGGAAATTAAATACACGTTCAGGTAGTCAACCAGGCAGTCGAGTATATTGATTCGGGAAGCATGAAAAGTTTTGAAAATCGCGAGTGGTAATTATGGCGTTGGTGGAGTTATTTGGATGAAGATAATTATCGGGAGGATAAGCAATCTTCGATATCTTGAGAGATTAGGTGGAACATAAGTCCGTTATAGATTCGAAATCACAAGACGAGGAAGTCGCCCCACGATTTCGTATTAATCGGTCAAGACGATCCGATAATTCAGGGAATTTTTGAGAAAATAAAATATTTTAATCAATAAGTAAAGTCAGAGGGTCCAGGGCAGTTTCTTTAAAAATAAAAATAATTCGAGTTAGGTCCTTGTAAAAAGAAAATTTACAATTAGCCCCGTTTCATAAAAACCAATACTTTTGGGGTTAAAAATTAAATAAATAAATATCCCGACCTTGAAAAATTATGAGGTCAGTTCCTAAATTCTCTAAATTGTTCAATATTAAGGTTTTAAAAGTTTTGAGGTCGAGTTTTTTTTATAAAATTTACACATTGGCCCCAAATTTGTTAAAATTATCATTTCGGGCCCTAAGTTTAAAATAATTAGAACTCACAAACCGGAAGAGATTTTAATGTGATTCCAGTTGAAAATTATCACTAAGGTCAGTGGGATATTGGGACAAAAGCAGTTTTTAAAATAAATAAGTATAGGTCCCTTAACTTTTGAAAATCTAATTTTTGTCCCATTTTGAAATAATCGCCTTTAAGGCTTTTAGGAGTCCAATTGTTATGAAATTTGAACTTTGGGTCCAAAATATAATTGTTAGTTAAATTAGTATTTCAGGTGCATGGACTGCATAAGTCCTGAAAATTTCATTTTGGTCCTCAATTTTAATCTTCTACGATTTGGTCCCTCAATTTTTATAAAATTACTTTCCAAGCTCTAAGCACTTGGATTTTTGGAATACACTTAAATTATGTTATTTCCAGTCCCTTAAGAGTTAAAATTTCAAATTTTAAAAATAGGGCCTGGTACAGTTTCGAAAATTGCAAAATAGCCCTTAAACTTCTAAAATTTTACAATCTAGTCCTTGGGCTTTTAAAGGTTGATTTTATTTATCTAAAAACTCTTAAAACTTTATTAAAATGTCCAAATATCATTTTTGAACCTGAGTACAGTCCCAAAACTCGAAAATTACAGAGGGGTCCCTTAAGTTTTATTTTCTTGCAATTAAGTCCACCAACTTTCTATTTTTGCATTTTAAGTCCAAATATTGAAATTTAATCAATTATGCTCGACTTTTCCAGGTTATAATTCATACAAAACATAGATTTCAAGAGTCATACACATACATGACCATCTCATACAAGAATTCATCAAATATAATATTAAAGTGTACATGTATGCCTTAATTTTCGATAAATCGCATTTTTGAGCAACACTTGAGAATTTTTCCAACTTGATACAAGAAAATAGCATGCAATACATAATATATATCTCAAGTGCTCAAAATCAAAATACTACATGCATTTTTAAGTAAAACACCTAGAAGTTGAAATGATTTTTCACCCACCTCGTAGTAGTTTTTCGGGTTGATCTAAAATAGAGTCTTCTTCTTGGTATCAACTTCTTGACTCAAACTCCTTAAGGTCAGCCCCTAAGCTCCAAAAATTCATATCCTTGAGTCAAAAATTAATTCTTCATGTTGTCAAGAGAAAAATACTAAAACCCCAATTTTCTCACCTTAAAAGTGTGTAGTATTGAATTTCCTCTTCAAACTTGTAGTCAAGTTTAGGTCTCTTAATTCTTCATGAAAAATTCTTCTAGGAGTACCTCAATGAGAAGGGTACAACATGATAGAAATTGGAGGTATAGGTTTGAAGTTTCAAGGAGCTAAAAATGAAAATGGAAGAAAAATTTCCTCAACTTACTTAGTAATTTTCGGCACCTTAGAGTATTTTTTGGAAGTGTTTTTGGTGTGTTCTTGTTCAAGAATGAAGTGAAGAAGGTTGCAATGCATGAATGGATGGAGGAAAAAAATTGGATTCCACCTAAATCCTAGTGGCCGAAAGTTTGAAGGGATAAGGGAATTGTTTTTCATTGTTTGTTGTGTAATAATTATGCTAAAATGGATGTTGGGATATTTTAAACAAAATAGAATGATTCCCCTATAAATGCTATGGCCAAAAGCATGGTGTAGGAGGAATAAAAAAAAATTGTCTTGTAAATTGTTTATTGAAAAGGAAGTAAATTATTGTTGTAGGAAAAAAAATAGTATTATTTCCCCAAAAAATTTGCTATGGCCGAAAATGCTTCAAGTAGGAGGATAATTTTATTCTTTTTTTTATCTTGTAATGGGAGACAATGGTTGATCAAGATGATGTGTAAAAAAAAAAGAAAAAGAAATAGGAGAACATGTGATGTTTGGTGAAAGATAAATAAAAGATGGAGAAAGTGAGGGTAGTTGGACATTATGTTGAATAGAATAAATAAGGTGGAAAAATTAAGTGCAAAATATTGAGATAAAATTTTTAGCAAGTTGACTTGCATTTTGTCACTTGGCCGTCCACTTCAAGGATTTGTTCTCACATTTTCCTTTTTTTTTTTCCCAAGATTGGTGATATTTTGTGTAGGTTATCAAGTTCCAAAATTCACATCTCAATTCCACAATCACTTATCAATTCCATAATCACTTATGTAATGAGTCATCTAAGTTATAAGGTGTCCAATAATTCCCAAGTATTATATCATCACTTAAAATCTAAGGTACCAAATAAAATTTAAAATCAATAGTACTAGTAAAAAAATATCAATCAAGTAATTAATTAAATTATACAATTACTTTGAAATATACAAATTTTAATTTCGAAATTTTAAAATAAAATAAATATATTATGCTAAAAACAATTATTATCTAGTCACTCAAGAACAAGTTGAACCGGTTAAAAGCCGGCGTTAAAAGTCGAAAGAAATCTATAATGGTTAAAGAAGTGAAAATAAGTATCATTAACAAACACCATAAAATAAAAATGATTCCAAGTATAAAATAGTTAAATCAAGTAATAAGTAAGTTGACAAAATCAAGTATGAGACACTTGTTATTTCAATATAAAAGTTGGATTTTCATATAAGGTAAACCCCAAGTACTATTATTTCAAAAATATAATGTTTACTAAATGATTTTTCAAGACAAATGTATTGTATTTTTAAAAGACTAATTTAGTAGTAGATAGTTTTCAAAGATAATTAAGATGAAATAGATAATTGATGCTAAATCTATTAAAATAATTCGAATCACAATATAAATAGTAGATATAAGAATAAATTATCGGATTATTTAAAAATTGTATCGGAATAAGAAAGTAATACCCGCGATCGTGTCATCTACAGTTGAAAAATCCGGGGCTTCACACTATTTTTCGACCGGAAAAATTATTCGCTCTTGTAAAATTATTTTGGGTTGTAATCATCAAAAAGGCGGAGTTTGTTCGGAAAATATTTTTATCATGATTTTGATGATTTTGTTTAAATGAGTTTTTATACCAAAACAATGATTTAAATGATTTTTATTAATTTTTTGGAGTATTTCTTGAACTTTATTTTTGACAAAAATCGGATAACACTTCTGTTTTGAGGCCAACCGGTCGCCCTAGAGGGAAACCCATGCCAGAAGATGAAACTTTGAAACATAAACGAAACATGAGAGGAAAAGGGTTAGGCCGATCAGTCGACCAAGAGGCCGACCGGTGAGGCCGATCGGTCGACCGATGTCTGAAAGAAAGCTTTTTGCAAATTTGCTTTCTGTCTCACAAATGCTCTTGGTGGACCGGTCCAGGTAGGTGCGACCAGTCGACCTACACCATGCTTTTGGCCATAAACAATTTACAAGACAAATTTTTTTTATTCCTCCTACACCATGCTTTTGGCCATAGCATTTATAGGGGAATCATTCTATTTTGTTTAAAATATCCCAACATCCATTTTAGCATAATTATTACACAACAAACAATGAAAAACAATTCCCTTATCCATTCAAACTTTCGCCACTAGATTTAGGTGGAATCCAATTTTTTCCTCCATCCATTCATGCATTGCAACCTTCTTCACTTCATCCTTGAACAAGAACACACCAAAAACACTTCCAAAAATACTCTAAGGTGCCGAAAATTACTAAGTAAGTTGAGGAAATTTTTCTTCCATTTTCATTTTTAGCTCCTTGAAACTTCAAACCTATACCTCCAATTTCTATCATGTTGTACCCTTCTCATTGAGGTACTCCTAGAAGAATTTTTCATGAAGAATTAAGAGACCTAGACTTGACTACAAGTTTGAAGAGGAAATTCAATACTACACACTTTTAAGGTGAGAAAATTGGGGTTTTAGTATTTTTCTCTTGACAACATGACGAATTAATTTTTGACTCAAGGATATGAATTTTTGGAGCTTAGGGGCTGACCTTAAGGAGTTTGAGTCAAGAAGTTGATACCAAGAAGAAGACTCTATTTTAGATCAACCCGAAAAAACTACTACGAGGTGGGTGAAAAAATCATTTCAACTTCTAGGTGTTTTACTTAAAAATGCATGTAGTATTTTGATTTTGAGCACTTGAGATATATATTATGTATTGCATGCTATTTTCTTGTATCAAGTTGGAAAAATTCCCAAGTGTTGCTCAAAAATGTGATTTATCGAAAATTAAGGCATACATGTACACTTTAATATTATATTTGATGAATTCTTGTATGAGATGGTCATGTATGTGTATGACTCTTGAAATCTATGTTTTGTATGAATTATAACCTGGAAAAGTCGAGCATAATTGATTAAATTTCAATATTTGGACTTAAAATGCAAAAATAGAAAGTTGGTGGACTTAATTGCAAGAAAATAAAACTTAAGGGACCCCTCTGTAATTTTCGAGTTTTGGGACTGTACTCAGGTTCAAAAATGATATTTGGACATTTTAATAAAGTTTTAAGAGTTTTTAGATAAATAAAATCAACCTTTAAAAGCCCAAGGACTAGATTGTAAAATTTTAGAAGTTTAAGGGCTATTTTGCAATTTTCGAAACTGTACCAGGCCCTATTTTTAAAATTTGAAATTTTAACTCTTAAGGGACTGGAAATAACATAATTTAAGTGTATTCCAAAAATCCAAGTACTTAGAGCTTGGAAAGTAATTTTATAAAAATTGAGGGACCAAATCGTAGAAGATTAAAATTGAGGACCAAAATGAAATTTTCAGGACTTATGCAGTCCATGCACCTGAAATACTAATTTAACTAACAATTATATTTTGGACCCAAAGTTCAAATTTCATAACAATTGACTCCTAAAAGCCTTAAAGGCGATTATTTCAAAATGGGACAAAAATTAGATTTTCAAAAGTTAAGGGACCTATACTTATTTATTTTAAAAACTGCTTTTGTCCCAATATCCCACTGACCTTAGTGATAATTTTCAACTGGAATCACATTAAAATCTCTTCCGGTTTGTGAGTTCTAATTATTTTAAACTTAGGGCCCGAAATGATAATTTTAACAAATTTGGGGCCAATGTGTAAATTTTATAAAAAAACTCGACCTCAAAACTTTTAAAACCTTAATATTGAACAATTTAGAGAATTTAGGAACTGACCTCATAATTTTTCAAGGTCGGGATATTTATTTATTTAATTTTTAACCCCAAAAGTATTGGTTTTTATGAAACGGGGCTAATTGTAAATTTTCTTTTTACAAGGACCTAACTCGAATTATTTTTATTTTTAAAGAAACTGCCCTGGACCCTCTGACTTTACTTATTGATTAAAATATTTTATGTTCCACCTATGATTAAAACCTTATTGATTAATACGAAATCGTGGGGCGACTTCCTCGTCTTGTGATTTCGAATCTATAACGGACTTATGTTCCACCTAATCTCTCAAGATATCGAAGATTGCTTATCCTCCCGATAATTATCTTCATCCAAATAACTCCACCAACGCCATAATTACCACTCGCGATTTTCAAAACTTTTCATGCTTCCCGAATCAATATACTCATTCCTGGTTGACTACCCGAACGTGTATTTAATTTCTGCCTAAGTCAACTTGGTGTGTCGAGCTCAAATCGGAATGGATTCGTCGGGTATGGAACCGGCAGCTCGGCTGCTATTCCACTCCGGCCCCATCGCCCTAATCCCGCAACCGAGGGACGGAGTTTGTCCAAGGGAAGCGGGTCGTAGTACTTTGAGGTATAATCATGATTATGACGAATCCGAGCCTTGCTAGCTCCAACGTGGATTTTGTCTTTGCCTATGGAGCGATAAGGTGACAGTCTTGGACCATCATGAACGGGAGTTACAAGGAAGAACGAAGGAATCGCTATCTGATCCACACGATTCCGGAGTTGAATGGAACGTTTGGTTGGCGCTACACTTCAGTACGCAACCGCTACTTGTAATGCATGGGTTGGCGCTACACTTCAGTACGCAACCACTAATTGTCTTGCATGGGATTGGCGCTACACATCATTACGCAATCCTCCGATCGCTTGAACCATAGTGCCTCAACTGCGTGACCACGAAGCTGTTTTCTTAAATCGTATAAGTATATTACTTAAATATATTTATCACGACGCTTGTGGATCGTGTGTGTGAAATCATGCATCATCTCTCACGCGTTTTCATACAACTAAATTTCTCACATTAACTATATATATCGCCACACTTGCACATGATCACCCCATCCACCGAGATTTCTCGTCTCACTCCTCTCCCGTTTTCTAACCTTTAGATGAAGAGTACGTTGAAGACGTCGAACCTACTACGATTGAATCCCTACCATTGATGTGGAGAGGCATTCATTTTACTTTTATTGTTGATTATACTGCTTAATTTTATTTCGGTTTGGACCGTAAGTTAAATTCGGATAATCTATTGGGTTGTATTCGGATTCCGTCGACCTTAAGATGTAATTTGTACTTGTGTGTATTTTATTCACCGCATTAGATCTATTTCACTTGGAGTTTGTATCATTGGTTTAGACTATTGAATTATTTCTTTAAGTGATTGATCGTTGTCGCGTCGCGTTTGGGGCGTGACAAATAGTATATCCGTTTTAAGCAACATTTATCAAAAACCAGGTTTTATCAAGGAAATGAGCAAGATTTTTCAAAATAAGTTTTAAGAAGCTTCCCCTATCAACAAGCTTAATCAAAACACAAAATAAGCTAAAATCATAAGCAGAAAAAGCTCCAACTTTTACATTATAGCTTAAAAACTCCCACTGTCAATAAAAAATATTAGTAAAAATGCTTAATAAATATAGGTGCAAAATATAAAGAAGTTTGTAGCTCCAAAAATCTATTTTCTTAAGCGCTTTTTCTTAAGAGCTTTTATTAAGCTAAAAAAGCTTAAAAGCTCTACCACAAAACAAACTTGTTATAAGCAAAGCTCAACATAATAAGGGAATCAAAACACATGTTCATAAAAAAAAGCTCCAGCTTTTGTAAACCAACTTTTTTTATCCAAGAGTTTTTTCGGTGAGCTTTTACTAGCTCTTTTACCTTATCAAAAGAAAGTAAGCTCAAGACTAGCTTCTCTCCCATTGGAATCATCAAAAACACCATTAGCATAAATATGACATTAGAATTAAGCATCAAAATTCCGCATAAAGAGAGAAACATTCCAAAATACATGAGTTAACAACAAGATAATTTTATGAAATATAAGAAAAGCTAAGGACATCATGGGAAAATGATCATTCTTCGTCGGAAGAGAAGCATGCGGTTAGAAGTAATTCTTTGATAAACTTCTTCAATTTTCCAACTGATTTTTTTAACTTGGACTTCTCGTGATGAAGCTCTTCATTCCTTGATTCGAGTGAAACACAACGAGCTTGAAGAGTTGTAATGTCGGTTCTAAAATCATCATCACTTTGATCACCGGCACCAGTATTACCCTCCGAATTATCTTGATCACCTCCCGCCGTCAATCTTTCGGCCTCTTCATCATCAAATATATCATTGGGGTTTTGAGAAGATTGAGCTTGTGACTTACCCTTTGCCGATTTCATAGGACGTTTGGGCATGGTCCTACGCATCCGAAGTATTTGTTGGACATTGTTGTTATCAAAATCATCTTGGATATTTTAGAGTTAAATTCGGAGGGAGGAAGACCCGACTATAGAAGAAGTTTACAAATCAAATTCCCCATTGCACATTTCTTAGTCCCATGAGTGACCGACTCAATTATACACTGGATAAGTACGGCTCCAAAGTTGACTAGCTCCACTTTCTTGATTTTATAGGTCGAAATAATCTATACTATTTGGCAACTTGATGATTTCCCACAAACACAATATGCCACTATCATAGATAATAAGCGGAGCTCGGTTATCATAGACAAAGTAGTATAATCAAGTCATATTTTTCACTATCCCAAGGGTGAAACAAAATAATCCTATCATCCACATTACGTTCAACAAACAACAAATATCATTAGGCCCAATGGAAATGACATCCTTTAACAAATGAATTAATAGCCACCAGGTTATCTACCAAATCATATTCAACCCACAAATTCAAATAGAAATGTAAAATCAAGTCATCATCAAACATAACAAATAGATGTTCCCACAAATACATCAAACCTTGAGTTTAATAAATTCTCTAATAGTAGGAAATTCATTTGAAAAGTACCAAAACGGCAAATTTTGGTACGTCCAATCATCTTATTACCCAACTCCAAATCTTCATAGTATTTTTCCACGAATTTATTGATAAACAACATCGATCTTGGAATGAGTTGGAGCTTGAGATAAAAGAGGTTTTTTTACCTTTCACCCATTTAACATTGTCTTTAGAAATGGTAGCCCGAAGCTCGACAATTTGGGCTCGAGAAAGTTGGGGATTTGATTTTGTGAAATATTTATAGCGGACGTATTGTTACAAAAAATATGAACATTTTCGAAAGAACATTTGTAATCAGCTAAAGATTGTTTAATCCAAAGAAGTTGAGTACAACAAAAGGCCACAAAAATATATTTGGCTTCGGTCGTTGATAAAGATACACAATTTTATTTCTTAGAAAACCAAGATACTATGATCAGGAAGTACTTTTTACGATCATCAATATTTTCCGCATAATACGAATCACTATATCCTTTTAAAGTAAGCTACCAATCATACATCGATATTTTGTTTGGTCTACCGGTTTACCTTTCTCATCTTTGTCAAGCTTGATATTTGTTGCCATAGGAGTAGCAACGGTTTTTCCTTCTTCAGTTCCGAACTTCTTTAGAAGCTCTTTGGTATACTTGGATTGGGATATATAAATGCCTTCTTGGCATAGTTTTATTTGAATCCCAAGGAAGAAGTTGAGTTTTCTCATGATGCTCATCTCAAATTCACCTTGCATGAGCTTAGAAAATTTCTTACAAAGAGACACATTAGTAACAAGAAAAATAATATCATTGTTGGGAAATTTATTGTTTAGATTTTGATGAATGCCATGTAAAACTTAGAATAGGAAGTTGGCACCCCATTTTTGTTGTAAACCGCATTGTAATAAATAATTTGGTCAAGTGAGTTAAGTCACTATGCCCAAACATGCAAGAAGACAACCGGAGACTAGAAGGAAGACTCATTTGCAAGACAAATTTGAGTATGGCAAAGAAGAGAAGACGGAACTCGATGAAGGAGCGGTGAGATGCGGTGAGTGGAGTATCATCAAGTCAACTCAAGATAAGCCAAGTCTCAAGTTGAAGTGACGGAAGAGTCATCCAATGATTGGAAGCTGACTCTAAGTCACCTGGGGGAAAGCAAGGAAATGCGGTCAAGTCGAGATAATCGAAAGAGATCATTCAAGGTACGTAAATCAAGAGAATTACTTAAACAAGTAATATATCCATGCTACCTTTCTCAAAGTGCTCGACCCTAGAAGCGCAAAAGGAATAAACCAATGGGAAGCACTACACCGTGTCATAACTCAAAAAGTCAAGAACATTTTATACGAGGAAGTGGCAAATTCAAGGACTGCAACAAGACAAGCCAACGTCCACAAGTGACTTTCAAAAATAAGCCTATCTATTCAACGGGCAGATTTTTGAAAGATCACTATAAAAGGCTGAGGAAAAGTTACGAAGGTTACCTTGACCATCTAAGAATTGAACACAAGCAAGAAAGAAACATTTTGTAACCTGAAATATTCTCAAGTTATTAAACGCTCAATCCTGAAGCCTACATTACGAAGAACATCAATCCAACACTCACATGTGAAGGAAAGATAACTTCAATCAGTTGAAGAGGAAATTACTGAAGAATCAAGGGGTCTACATTCCACGAAGGATTGTAGGAAGGTTCATGGTCGAACCAGTCTTGAGCTTTTGGAGGGCTTCGTGATCAAATCCAAAGAGCTTGAGCAAGTGGGCTGTAGTAGCAAAGGCAAATGCCCTATGAAGAAGCCGAGTCGTCACGAGAAGCGGTGAGTGACCAAGGCATCTCGATCGAGTCCCGAAGGATCAAGTCATTTGTGTGATCAAGACTTGTATCCGGACTGTATTACCACTTTGTATACTTGATCAATACCTAGTGGATTCCTCCAGAGTTGGAGAAGAGAGTGTAGAAGAATTACCCCATCTTCGAACCTCTATAAAAATTTATCGTGTCATTTACATTTCAAGAGTTTAATTCTGCATCATATTTGTTTAATTCTGTGACATATTTGCTATCCATTTGATAATCTCTAAGTACTAAAACCCAGTATTAAATCACAACTAAACCAAACTTAAGGGTGTTAAGTCTTCCAATGAAAACAAACCACGATTGAGCTAATTGGTCTTAACGGTGAGTTATTCTATCAACACTCAGTCGAGTCATTGAGTGACTAACTCTCTTGATTAACTAAATTGGTGTCCACCTAGGACACAATTGTGTAGTATCAACTCGAACTTTTAAAAGGACTAAATCGAAAATTTGGTAAGGTTTATTCAACCCCCTTCTAAACCTTACACTCACACCCCTTGGGACTACAAGTGGTATCAGAGCGGTTGGTTCAATGAGCCTTCCGCACCGGTTTTTTGAACTAGATCTCCAAACTTTTCAAAGTCTCGCTTTAGTACTTAAATTTTCAAAACTCCTTTTATCATTAAAAATTATTATCATGGAAGCAAATTTGACACGCATCCCTATGTTCACAATTGAAGAATTTGATGATTGGAAAATTCGTATGCGAGGCTCATCTATCAAAGATTACATGATGATATGTGGATAGTGATAGAGGATGGGCCATTGCAAATCTTAAAAGTGAACACTGGTGTAAGTAAAGAGTTTTGCGGTGAAGGTGAAGAGGATGTTGCCCTACACCACGGCCTATGGTTGAATAACCAAGAACCGAATGGACAAATGATGACGAGAAAAAGATACAACCTGGACAATGTAGCCAAGGACATCCTTTACAAAACCTTGGACAAAGCGATGTTCAATAAAGTCAAATCATGCAAAACGGCTAAAGAAATGGGACAAACTAACATTGATTTGTGAAGGCTCGGAGCAAATCAAGGAAAATAAATTATCGGTGGTCAGTACAAAAATTTGAGAATTTCAAAATGATCGCAGGAGAAAACCTGGATCAACTGGATGCTCGGTTCACGTAAATCACCAACGAGCTATCGCACTTGGAAAGGAATATACACAAAAGGAAATGTGTATGAAGATCCTAAAAAGTCTCCCGGTGAATGGGAAATGAAGGTCATGGCATCGAGACATTTCATGGACCTATCGAAGACCTCCAACCATGAACTATTCTCGGATCTCAAAGCCTACAATTTGAGCCGAGAAGAAAAGATCGAGGAAGAGATTTGTACCCAAAACAATCGCTCTAATTGTTAAGGATGGAAAGAGAGCCGAGGTCAAAAAGTCATTGATCCGGAAGAAATAGCCTTGATGGTTAAAAGGTTCAACAAGTTCTTCAATAAGAACTACAAGAAAGGCAAGGGCGAATCTTCCGAGAAGACACTCGGCTCCCTCCAAGTCAAGGGAAGATAGGCCAACCAAGAGAATAGATCATCAAAAAGTGAATATCAAAGGTGACAATCCAAGAATGGAAAGAGTCGATCAAAAGGTTGAATATCTATGTTGGGCGTAGGCAACCAGGTCACTATGCCATTGATCGCCCATATCCTGTAGTCAACAAATACAGGGAATGAAGAAGAAAGAAAGGTCTTGTGAGAAAGAAGACAAGAAAAGAGAAAGGCAATGTCAGCGCAGAGAATCCGAGTCAAAAGACATATGAGTCGAGAGAGTAGTGAAGTCGACTACTCAAGTGACTCGAAGAAGAAGCCCCGATCTGTTTGATGGCCAAGGAACAAGATCAACTTTGACCAAGAAGATGAGGTACACTCTAACTCATCGAACTCGCATTCTAGTGATAGTGGATCGTGACACACACACTTCATCACCCACTGATCTTTATGATTCATTAGGCAAAATGATGAAAGATTTTGAACACATTAAATCCTCACACACACTACTAAATGAGGAAAACAGACTACTAAGAGCAAAACTCACGGTGACTAAGGAGCCGAGTACTCTAAGTCAAATAGGATGAGAATAAAAGTTTAAAAGGTGAAAATGCCAAGCTAAAAGCGTAAATAGTGCCATAGAAAAGAGGGAGAATGACCTCAAAAATGTGATTGCCTCATTCACTAAGGCATCTAAATCGTTGGATGATCTTATTATGAGTCAAAGAGAATGTGGAGACAAGACAGCTTAAGATTTAATTCTCTGTGCTATGTCAAACTCCAAAAGTAATTTTGGAAAAAGGATCTTCAAGCAATGAAGAGTCTAAAAATCCAAAACTCCAAATGGTGCACACACATTCACTCCAAAGCACAATTACAAGCAAAGCGCCTTGGTTATAAAGGAAAAGGAAAACATCCATTGGGTGCGTTGAGAGGACAGTGAGAAGAAATTCGGCCGAGTTCCTCAAAGAAATTCCAAAAGAAAATACTCGTAAAGAAGAAACAGAGCTACCAAAAACCCGGAAAATCTATAAAAGAAATACATATGATGGGAATGGTAGAAAATATCCAAGCCAAGCCGATTGGAATGATGTGAACTATCAAAGATAGACTTATGGAATATAAGCCCAAATGGCAAAGGCCAGAACTCAAGAAAGGCCATTCTAAAAGTATAAGAGCTTTCATCAAGACACACATATGCACCTAGGCACTACACTCAGAGACACCACAATTACCCAAAGAAGGTGATTGCTAAAACACATATACAGCATACAGACAAAAGAGACAATTTTGTATGAACCTAGAATCCCAAGCAATTTGCCAAGATTAATTATGATTATGGCATCGATAGATGGCAACCCCTTAGAGTCAAATCATTTGGCTATAAGTTGGTTGGATCATCTTACAATTCTAACCCCTCAGACCTGGACAAGTATGGGTACCTAAAACATAATTTCTTGATTGCAGGTTCAAGGAACAACCGAGTGCCAAGGAACCTGGTACATGGATAGTGGTTGCCGGACATATGACAGAAACAAGAAAAATCTGTCAAAATTCAAGGAAGTTAAAGGAGCAAAAGTCATATTTGGAGGAAATGAAGCTCCAGGTGAAATAAGAGGCATTGGATCCACCAAGAAGAACGGATTAGTAATCACAGATGTTGCATATGTTGAAGGACTAAACTTCAATTTGCTAAGCATCACCCAACTCGCGTGACAAGGGTTATAATGTTGGATTTAACATGGGTGTATGCCAAATCGAGGATCTTGAATCGAATGAAGTTGTGTTGCAAGGATGCGGAGACAAAAGAACATGTATGTCGTGGATTGGTCAATCGCAACACCCAAAGACTGTCTATTAGCAAAGAGCACGGTGAATCAAGTTGGTTGTGGCACAAAAAGTCGAGTCACCTAAATTTCAAAACGATTAACAAGCTTGCGAAGTAATCTTGTGGAAGGACTTCCGGATCGAGTATACAAGAGGGAGAGTATATGTGACGCATGTCAAAAGGAAAACAGATCAAATAATCATTCAAAGAAAATACCCGCCCATCTTCAACAAGAATATTACATCGCTACATATGGATCTATTTGGCCCAAAGTGGAACCAACTAGCATAAGTGGAAAGAAATACACCTTGGTGGTAGTAGATGACTACTCAAGATATACATGGACTATATTCATGTGTAAGAAGAAAGAAACTCTACGAAACTACCACGGTGATGAAGAAAATTCAAAATGAAAAGAGCCAAACCATTATCAAAATAAGATCGATACGTGAACCGAGTTTGTCAATGGGATAATAACTCGATATTGTATTGAAAATGGCATTGGTCATGAACTATCTCGCAGCAAGGACTCCCTGTGAGAATGGAGTTGCGAGAAAGAAGGAATAGAACTCTCAAAGAACAAAGAAGGACCATGTTAGTCAAGGGGGTTACCAAAAAGATTTTGGTCAAGTAATCAACACAAGATGCAACACTCAAAATAGATGCATGATAAACAGACGGTGACAAAGACTCCTATGAGATTTGGACGGGAGAAAACCAAATGTTGCATATCTTAGAATATTTGGATGTAAATGCTCCATCCATAACAATGGCAAAGACAATCTAAAGGCTTTCGATGCTAAAGTCGATGAAGGTATCTTCTTGGGATACTCAAATCGGTGAAAGCAAAGCTTACAGAAGAGTACTCAACAAAAGAACTATGGTTGCGAAGAGGAATCCATTCATGTGGTATTCGATGAGCCAAATGTAAATGGAGAAGACAATGAAGAATCGGTGATAAGTTTGAATCATCAAAACATACGAAAAATCCCTATCTTTGTCAAGCCTAAAATCGAATTGTAAACTCGGAAGAAGATGAGATAGTGAATCTCAAAAACAAATTTGGAAAATTTGCTAAGAAGTGATTACGAGAGAGCTGATCAAAGCAACACACCGCAAGATGATTGAATCCGCTAACTTACTCCAACCTCGATGTAAGATGGCCGAGAGACCATCCTTTGAGAACTTGTCATTGGAGATATAAGAGAAGGTATCAAAACAAGATCCGAACTTAACAAGAAGCTATGTTCACATGCTTTATCTCACAAATAGAGCCTAAAGATGTGTTACAAGCATTGGATGACACACATTGGATTCAAGCTATGCAAGAAGAGTGAATCGGTTTGAAAGAAATAAAGTATGGGAATTAGTTCAAAGACCCACCCATCAAAATGTTATTGGTACTAAATGGGTGTTCGAAACAAGATGAACGAAGAAGGGTGCGTGGTAAGAAACAAAGCAAGACTAGTAGCCAAAGGATATTGCCAAGAAGAAGGAATAGATTTTGATGAAACATTTGCTCTGTAGCAAGATTGGAAGCTATAAGGATGTTTCTTGCCTATGCGACTCACAAGAATTTTATTGTATATCGAGATGGATGTAAAAGTGCATTCCTAAATGGTTTATTGGAAGAAGAAGTGTATGTTGAACA
This sequence comes from Rehmannia glutinosa, assembly GCA_016081115.2. Taxonomy (NCBI): domain Eukaryota; kingdom Viridiplantae; phylum Streptophyta; class Magnoliopsida; order Lamiales; family Orobanchaceae; genus Rehmannia; species Rehmannia glutinosa. The sequence continues at coordinate 129,463 of JABTTQ020003015.1, forward strand.
ACCTCCAGGATTTGAGCAGAAGACTCTTGGAGATAAAGTATACAAACTCAAGAAAGCTCTGTATGGATTGAAACAGGCACCTGAGCATGGTATGATACTTTGTCACAATTCCTAATCGAGAATGGATTCACAAAAGGAAAAGTAGATAGAACACTTTTCGTAATTCAAGACAAGAAGAGTATCTTCGCTTGTTCAAATATATGTGGATGACATCATTTTTGGATCCACAAACAAAGAGTCTGTGTGATAAATTCTCAAACCTCATGCAAAGCAAGTTCGAAATGAGCATGATGGGAGAGTCGACATTCTTCCTTGGACTCCAAGTGAAACAATCAAGGATGGAACCTTCATAAGTCAAACAAAATACACCAGAGATTTAATGAAGAAATTTAGTATGGAGGAGAAGTCTTCGTGAAAATACCAATGAATACATCACCAAAATGAACATGGATGCAGATGGCAAGCTCGTAGATCAAACAAGATACGAGCACTTATGGATCATTACTCTATCTCACAAAGAAGCAAAGCCGATATCACCTTTCTTTGAGGTGTATGTGCACGATTTCAATCGCTCCAAAAGAGAGTCATATGACAAAGAACAGCCTAAGAGAATCTTGAGATACTTGAAAGGAAGCAAGAAGTTGGCTTATGGTATCCAAAGGAAGGTGGATTCAAGCTAATTGGCTATTCGGACTACGACTATCCGATGCGAGATGACATGAAAAGCACCTCAGGCACATGTCAAATGCTTGAAACAGTGATTTCTGGTTTAGCAATAAGCAAAATTCAATAGCCACCTCTACACGGTGAAGCATAATACATAGTCAAGGGCACACAGCCCAAGTCCTATGGATGAGACGGTGAGACTATGAAGTTGAAGAAAAGGAAATTCCAATCATGTGTGATAACACAAGTGCAATTGCAATCACTCGTAAATCGTGTTGCACTCAAGAACAAAGCATATCGATGTCGATATCACTTCATAAGAGATCATGTTGAAAAAAGTACATCATATGGAATATATCTCAACCGAGCAAACAGGTTGGCTGACATATTCACAAAACCATTATGTGAGTCAAGATTTGAAGAACTCAAGCATGAGTTAGGGTTAATTAAGCTAAGCCGACACTTTCGGAAGACTCAAAGAAAAGAAATGAAACACAAAAAGAGAAAAGGGATGAATTCTCAAAATCGGCCTAAATGAATCGCCATGTCGGAAAGACAACTATACTGTAATTAGGCGACAACCGAGTCACCGAGAGAACTGTGAGAAGAGTTAAATCGCCTAAGGGATAAGCCGAGTCATTTATGAGCAAAGTGACAAAAACGCAAATGTTTTTACTAAGCGAGAATATTTTTAAGAATGACGTCAAAGATAATGATGATGTGTACATACAAAAAGCGCATACCAAGCTTATGATTGGATATAAATGCCGCATTAAATTCGAGACATTAAATGCTAATCGGCGTGCAAAATCTAAGTCATTGATTTTGATCACATTTCAAAACCACCCGCACGCCCTTTCGTAAACCATACTTAACCCATTTTCGTCTCTGCTTTTCTCTCACATATCACCAAAACGGTTCATTTCTATCTCGAAGCAAAGGCAAAACTCTCTCAAAACCCTCTCGTATTCAAATCAAATTTCTAAGTTTCTTTTCGGTGAAATCCGAAAAATGGCATCAACTTATGATTTCGTCAAGTTAGGGAAACAAATCCACACTGGGTCTCTTTGTGGATTTTGGGAATGGTCAAACAGGGGTCCGATGACGCACTCATAAAGAAAAATTGAAAAGCTCGAAACGTCGGTGAAACCATTTCGACGATGGAGTTCTCGATGACCTATGTGGAAGAGGTCGCACGTTCTACGTGAACGCCGAGATTCACGATGAAGGGATAAGATCCTCTGTTCATGGAAAGAAGTTCACCATCTCTCGCCAAGGATTTGGTTGAACACCGCTCACTACCGACGGAATGAGCATCGAAATCAACGGTTGATGTAAACCTGGCCGCCGCTTGGAAGAAGTAGCCAAGTCCGACTATCTTTGATAAAATAGTTTACACAAGAAAAAAAAGGTTTGAAGGAGGACTACCACAAACTGTTGGACATAGTTGCCAAATGCATAGACATCAAATTTGGCGGCTTTGATCAATCAAAAGCAAAGTTGATCGTAATGGCTGCGATCATTGAAGAAAGGAAAATAAATCGGGCCGAGTTTGTCTACGTGAGACTCTTCCGAATGTAGGGAACAAATCCTTCAAGGAAGATGGTGCATTTGGAGGATCCTAGGATATGGCCTGGTGATTGGCCGATGGAGGTGAAAGAGTCCTCTTAGACATGGAAAGGCGTTCCATGTAAACAAGAGGATGTTCAGATCAAACCTCTCTCTCGGCGCACTGTAAGAGAGCCTACGCCAAGAGAGGCGACACGAGTGATGGGGAATCGGTGACCAAGATAAAGCTGTTTCCTCTCCACCAAAGAAGAAAGTCGCCTCGCAGCCGCTAAGAGAATCACGCCCCTGCGGTGCTAAAAGAAGATCACGCTGCTCTCCCGCAGAAAGAAAAACAAACTCGCTCCCGCCCTACAAAGTGAAGTCACCGCCCCTCGCAGCCGTGTCTCCGCCCAGAAGTTAGCCGGTCGAGAAGGACTCTCAACTACCTTCTCCGATCGTCAAAAAAGAGGAGAATCGATAAGCCAAGACGGCCGCCTCCTCGAAGAAAACACCAAAGACGCCCCCACCGCCAAGACTCGGAAGAAACTCTCTCTAAACCGAAATCCCTCCGGTACAAACTAAGAGACGAAGAAGAATCATCAAGCACTCCGAGCTTGAGAAATCGGCCGAGTCACCCACTCACCGAGCAGATATCGGGAGATCGCCGGAGAAGTAGAGTCTCCAGATATTATAGATGAAACAACCTAAGTCTGCTGAAGGCGATCAGAGGCAAATCAAGACACTACGTAGTTCGCGGTGAGACACAAGAAGAAGCCGATAGAGATGATAGTGATGTGATGATCCTATCCCCACCTTACCCGGACATCCAAAATCGTGCGAGAGTGGAGGAAGTGGAAATTGAGTCGATCAAGGGAATAGTTCCAACGGCTGAATTTATAGAACAGGGAAGAGGAAGCGCTGAACTTCCTTGGGATCGCCTCGTGATCTCAAAGATGGATGAAGAAAAATCGCAAAGATATCTTGCAGATCTTCAAGGATAAGGAGAAGGAGAGAGGCAGAGGAAAGGCCGAGGCACGTGAGAAGGCCCGATCGCCCTATCACCGCACCACGAACACACACATCATCTCCTTGATGTCTTATCGCATGATGATGAGGATCTCGGACCCCGCTGCCGCCACGGAAGAGTTGCAAATGCAGCAAGCAATGCATGAATCCATAATTCTTCATGAGAAAAGCATGATGGAGGGACCAGAGAGTCCTCCAAAACACAAACCGAAATCGATCTAATGGGAGTAGTGCAAAGCAAATCGCCACCATTATTCTTGCCACCACTTCCCGCTCATTCGGAAGAAGAAATTAAGGGAACCGACGATGAAAGCGGGTTAGTGGGGACCCCAATCGAGCCAACCCCTAATGAAGGTGTCTTACCACCGCCCCAATAGTGAACACTCAAGTAGAAAAACCGGGAGTTTGGAGACGAGTGACCCCATTCCAAGTCACTCGGTGGTGCGCCACCGAGGGAGAACTCCTCCCTGGCAGAAGGTCGGAGGATCTTGCTGAGATGACTCCACAACGAATTTAGGAGGCGAAGTGGAGAAAGTACAAACACAAAATACACAAAGAAGTTGCCATCAACGAAGCTCGAGGCGATTGCTGAGACTGTCTCGGTGAGGTGCCAACCGCTCAAGGCTAATGACGCGCGATGCGATCGAGGCACGAGGAAGGAACAGTACTGGGGGAGTTAACACCGGGCGATGAAAGTGCAATCCATGGGGTTGAGACTCCAATAGATGCCACCACAGAAGACCCTAAGACAAATGACATCGAAAGGGAGGTCAGGCCTCGCCGCAGCTTGAGATCGCATGAGGTAATGAAGGCCATCGGGAGGTTGAGACTTTCTGGGGTAAAGAAGTCAAGTAGAGAACATCCCTCCCGCTATCATTTATCCATCCGAAAAGGAGATACGCGCTTCATGATTCCCAGGATAATCCTCGATGTAACATTTCGGGATCGAAAGCGCGAAAAAAGCCGAGTCATCCCCGTGATGCATCCAAAAGACTCGGTGAGGATGTTCCAAGCACGAGCAAGTCGATCTCAAGACTACTCGTCAAACTTTCAATTTTGATGGTGAGCCACCAATGGAAATCTCATCATCGTCCGATGACGCTTCGATAAGGCCGAGGACCAATCCACTCAATTGGAGAAACCATTTGAGACCGAAGTTTTGTTGAGACAACAGTGAGGCTCGCAAGTCGGGTCCACTTCACAAAAGACCCGGCTAAAAAAGAGTCCACGCGAGCTCCCAAGCCGCTGCAGCGAGTTCGACTCCAAAAGGAACTTCACGCGCACCTTTCATCATTGAACAAATCCCGGTTGGCCGTGATGATTCCTTTGTAGAATCATTTCCTTTCTCTCTAGAGGTACCCGACCTCCCTAACGAGTCGAGAACGATCTCGCGCTTCCCGCAGACTGCACTGTCCTTCCATCCGACACCATCGTTCCGGTGACTATGACTTTGATTTGCGTGGCCGTCACCGCAATCGAAGAAACAAATTGAAGTTCGGGAGGTGTTCAAAGCATTATTTGCTGAAATTGAACGGATGGAGAGGCACCAGGCCTCTATGGACATGAGATCGATAACGAGAGATGCCAACCTTACTGCCGACTTGAGAGGCATAATGATTTAATCGGGAATGGTGGCAACAAGAAGAAACAATGCATGTGGAACAAGCTAGATATTTGTAACATTGTTCAACAAGCCGGTCCGGGAGAGCCGAGAATGCCGATGCAAAAACGAAATTGAGAGAACACATTGAGCACATGCATGAAGCTCACACCGCCGAGATAAAGCTGCTGCGTGAGCAAAGTAAGAGTGATCTCCGCGTATGGAAGAAAATATGGATAGAAAATTCAGCCTTCTCATGGCTGAGATGGAGCTAATTTCAGTGAGAGTCCAACGCTACTCGCCCGAATTTCGTGCCGCATACTCAGCCAGACTTGAGGCGTAACTCGGCTATCGCCAGCTCGACTTCCTACTTGCCAAGATATGTTTCGGGGGTTCCTCTCTCCTTTGATGATGCCAAAAAGGGGGAAGAGGAATACCTTAAAGCGCTAAAGAGATCAAGGTTTTGAAAAGGAGGGAGCATTTGTGAGGGGAAAGACAGTGAGGAAGTTACAAGGAAAAAAAGAAAGTCTGTTGAGGGGAAGAATCGAGAGATGTGACCTTAATGATTGCACAAACCCCAACAAGGTCTTGTCACACGGTGATATTATCAAAGAACAAACTCCCAGTGACTCTCGCCACTCCAACACTGCTATATCTATGGCATTTGAAAAGAGAAAGACAATTGAAGCGGGGATGGAGTAAGTGGAAGGAAGGATGGATGCCCGAGTTATGAATATCTTGAAACAACATGGAGGCATTCCAATAGACAGAGACACTTATGCCATCTCGATGCCGGAATCGAGCCAAGATCGGTTGATGAATTTAAAACGCCGCATCCAAGGATACTTTGCAAACATGTCCATGGCTCAAGCTTGGGACTTGTCTCGGGAAAAGTGGTCTCACGCTATGTGAATAAGCCGACAGTGCACAGACGAGACAAGAATCGCTCTGCTGGTCACTCCGCTAGTCACTCACCGGAAAGAAGAAGACCTCGACAATACACGCCCGGAGGAAGAGGAAGAAGCAGTGGTGGAGGAAGAGGTTTCGGACCCAGGCCTCGCCCAAAAACATTGAGTACATAGATCCGGCAAGAAAGGAGGGATCTATTGGGTGGTCTTGACCAAGTAGCCAATGGCAAGTGGCTAAAAGCAATGCCGAGTATGCGAAACGAATCGAAGAAGAAAATAAAAGACAAACTCAGCTTTGGGAGGAGAGACAAGAGAGATTAAGAAGAGATGAAGTCGCCCGGAAGGCATATGAAAAGAAGAAGAAATGCGGTCAAGATGAGAAAAAAGAAGAAGACCGAGAAGATGACAGAATCAAGAAGATGAAAGAAGGAGGCAAAATGAAGGAGATGAAGTGTTTCTGTCCACCCCTTCATGTATTTTACTATGTAAATACATAATATGTAAGTCTTCCGTAATAAATCAGTAAATTTTCTATTTTTTTTTGCGTAGACATAAATGTTTGCTTTGATACACCTTGTAAAAATTTGTAGTAACAGAACAAGAATGTTATGATCAATAAAAGAATTGATTCTACGCATACATTCTCTGTGAATGCACTATCCGTATGTATCTTTGCTATTTACATTATGAATGTTTTAAGTTTTGGCATCATCAAAAAGGGGGAAATTGTTGGGAAATTTATTGTTTAGATTTTGATGAATGCCATGTAAAACTTAGAATAGGAAGTTGGCACCCCATTTTTTGTTGTAAATCGCATTGTAATAATAAATAGGGGGTCAAGCCGAGTTAAGTCGCCTATGCCCAAACATGCAAGAAGACAATCGGAGACTAGAAGGAAGACTCATTGCAAAGACAGTGAGTATGGCAAAGAAGAGAAGACGGGAACTCGATGAAGGAGCGGTGAGATGCGGTGAGTGGAGTATCATCAAGTCAACTCAAGATAAGCCAAGTCTCAAGTTGAAGTGACAAGAGTCATCCAATGGTTGGAAGTCGACTCTAAGTCACCTGGGAAAGCAAGGAAATGCGGTCAAGTCGAGATAATCGAAAGAGATCCGTTGTACGTAAATCAAGAGAATTACTTAAACAAGTAATATCTCCATGCTACCTTTCTCAAGTGCTCACCCGAGAAGCGTGCAAAAGGAATAAACCAATGGGAAGCACTACACCGTGTCGAACTCGAAAAGTCAAGAACATTTTATACGAGGAAGTGGCAAATTCAAGGATCGCAACAAGACAAGCCAACGCGTCACAAGTGACTTTGAAAAATAAACCTATCTCTTCAACGGGTGATTTTTGAAAGATCACTATAAAAGGCCGAGGAATAACTCGAGAAAAAGTTACGAAGGTTACCTTGACCATCTAAGAATTGAACACAAGCAAGAAAGAAACATTTTGTAACTCGAAATATTCTCAAGTTATTAAACGCTCAATCCTCAAGCCTACATTACGAAGAGCATCAATCCAACACTCACCTGTGAAGGAAAGATAACTTCAATCAGTTGAAGAGGAAATTATTGAAGAATCAAGGGGTCTACATTCCACGAAGGATTGTAGGAAGGTTCAGGTCGAACCAGCTTTTGGAGGGCTTCGTGATCAAATCCAAAGAGCTTGAGCAAGTGGGTTGTAGTAGCAAGGCAGTGCCTGTGAAGAAGCCGAGTCGCACGAGAAGCCACCGGTGAGTGACCAAGGCATCTCCGGCATCGAGTCCCGAAGGATCAAGTCATTTGTGTGATCAAGACTTGTATCTCGACTGTTACCACTTTTGTATCTTCGATCAATACCTAGTGGATTCCTCCAGGAGTTGGAGAAGAGAGGAGTAGAAGAATTACCCCATCTTCGAACCTCTATAAAAATTTATCGTGTCATTTATATTTCAAAGACTTTAATTCCCGCATCATATTTGTTTAATTTTCTTTGACATATTTGCTATCCATTTGATAATCTCTAAGTACTAAAACCCAAAAGTATTAAATCACAACTAAACCAAACTTAAGGGTGTTAAGTCTTCCAAAAACAAACCACGGTTGAGCTAATTCGGTCTTAAAATTTGAGTTATTCTATCAACGGCTTTCGAGTTGAGTCCGTTGAGTGACTAACTCTACCGATTAACTAAATTGGTTGTCACCCCAGGACACGGTGTGTAGTATCAACTCGAACTTTTAAAAGGACTAAATCGAAAATTTGGTAAGGTTTATTCAACCCCCTTCTAAACCTTACACTCACACCCTTGGGACCTACAATCATCAATATAAATTTGTATTAGTAAGCAATCTTGCCCTTTTTCAAAAACAAAGAGAGTAGTGTCGCTTTACCTCTTGAAAACTATTTTGCAAAAAAAAAAAAAAGAGTTAAAGTCTATCATATCATGTTGGAGGTGCTTGTTTTAAACCATATAAGACCTTTTTAAGTTTATAAACGTCATTTGGCCTCGAAAAATTTTCAAACCCCGCGGTTATTTTACATAGACTTCTTCTTGAATAAAATCATTTAAAAAGGCGGACTTAACATCCATTTGGTAAAAGTTTGAACTTTTAAAACAATAATAAGTAAGCAAAATTTGAATTGCACTAAACGAGCTATGGGTGCAAAAGTTTCATCATAGTCAATTCCTTCTTCTTGACAATACCCTTCGAGCTACTAACTTTGCTTTGTTTGAACGATATTGGCTTGATCATCGAGTTTATTTGAATACCCATTATGTGCCGATAATCGTTTGTGATGGACAACAAGGTACCAATTCCCAAACATCATTCCTTTCAAATTGGTTCAACTCTTCTTGTATTTCAAGAAATCAATCTTCATCTTCAATGGCTTCCTTTGCATTTTTAGGCTCTTTTTGAGATACTAGTAACACGTAATCCAAATTATTTTAATAATTTAATAAAAAATAAAATATTAATCAGTTGTAATTATTATTGACTAAGTTATTTTAAATTTATTATGAATATTGTTCATGTATTTTTATCTTAAAATGAAATCCGCAATATTAAAACTAAGCTTATATATTGTGTGAATATATCTTAAATGATATTACATCAAACTAAATACAATAGGAAAAAACTTAAAAAAATTAACCAAAAAAAAAGTTATTTTATGAACTCATTTGAAATATAAAAATCGGCAATTATAAGTTTATGAACCGTATATGATTTAAAAATTCCAAGTTTTCCTTACTTAAAGATTCATATGTATTTTTAAATCATTGAATAGAAGATAAATTTTCAAATTTGATCTTATTTTTTCTCTTTTAATTCAAATATGTACTTTAAATTTTGTCAAAAAAATATTTACTATAAAATATAACTGCAATTAGGTTTTCTTAAAAGTTAAGTACTTATTCAAAAATAAAGTAATATAATACTTTTGTCTTCAAATATTATGAAACAATAAATTATAGTTATAAAAACCCAAACCTAATTGTATAACTCCATAAAGTTACTATATTTGATTTAACATTATAAACTTGAGGGCAAATTGGTAGTTAAATATAATTTTTATCGTGTGATATGGCATCACATAAGTCTACTACTAGGAATAATCAATCGGACCCATATGGGATGTCAAGGCAAATGTGATAATACATCTATATTCACTTGACCAATTCAATACCCAAACTTCACAAATTTCATAACTTTTTATTACTTCACATTGTGATTGACCAATTTAATACCCGACTTCATATATCTTTCATAAATTTGTACCTCTTTACTTGACAAGACAAAAACTCCCAAGAAAGTAATTAAGACTAAAATACATTTTTAAATATTATATAGAATAAATAAAAATTAATTTAAAAAAAAAAAAATCTAAAGAAAATTATTAATTTCAAATAAACTTAAATTAATTAAATTCAATTAATAGATTAATAAAAGTAAATTAAAATTTAATTAATTGAATGAAATTAGTTTAGTAAACTAAATTTAAAAATAAAATGAAAATGAAGTAATTTAAAATTAACACAGTGAATAAGAAAATTAAAGTATTTATTTTATATTCATATATTAATTTTTAATTAGTTTATTAATTGAATTTTCAAACTTAAAAAAGTAATTAAATATTTTCACCCGCATGATGTTCCTGATTAAATTAAATATTTATATATTAGAAATAGAGATAAAATAAATTAATCAATACAATTGGAAATGGTCAATAAATTGAAATTGAAAGAACAATTGCATGCTTATATAATATAAATTAATAAACTACGATCTATTTTCATATACTATGCAAATTATATATTAATAAAAAAGGAAAAATAAAAATATGAAGAAAGATAAGTAATCTATAATATAATATTATTACATATTCAATCAATGTTAAATATTCACATATTGGAGATCCGATATATGTAGTCAAGGTCTACTCAAACATAGGGGTGTCAATTTGGGTTGGGTCCGGTTCGTGGGTCCGGGTTCGCAGGTTCGCGTCGAAACCGAGGCCGGACCGATTCTAACTATTTAATTATTCATGTCGAGAATCTTGAACCCGGACCGACCTACTTATTTCACAGTAATGAGGACGACCCGCGTAATCTGCCTAATAAAATTATTTTCATATATATTTAAAAGTTTTAATCGAATAAATTTATTTTTTTAAATCAATAACTATCATACACTATTCAATCAATAAAAAATATCACAATTCATAACATACAAAAAGAAATAACATAATTGCATAAATAACATAACACGATCATAATTTTAGGGACAATAAAAAAAAAAAAAACATGCATAATAATAACAAATACATAATTATGGAGGTTTTATCATTTAAGTTTTAAGGATATGTCTTGTTTGTTGTTTTTTCTTACAATTAATTATTTACTTAATTTTCTTTTAAATTCACAAACGGGTTAAATGGGTCGTAGTAGGTTGACCCAAACCCGACTGTTTAATTGGCGGGTTATTCGAGTTCGACCCATTTTCGACTCGGACCCACCTAAGCCTGGACCTATACCCATTAATTTCATGTTAGGTTCGTGGTCGGATTTGCGTGTCGGGTCCGAAATTGACACCCCTACTCAAACATATATGAAAGCACCTTGACGACATTGATTGTAATTTATATTTAAAATTCATGAAATAATGATTACTATTTGGGATTAATAAAATATTTATGTACTTCAAATATTAATACATTGATTCAAAATCTTCCTAATTAGATTTATTGAAAGTGATATTTTCTCTACGTATGCTTTGTTTGTTGTTTTATCAATAATTTCTTTGAAATAATAATACAAATCGTAAATAGAAATTAGTTAATATATTACACAAGTTAATTATAGATTGTGAGTACATGTATAACATTGTTGATATGATTGTTAAATTTTCAACATTGTTCAAACATATCATTTATTTTTAGTAAGTATAGATCAGAATGAATTATTAACTAATTATTTATATAACTCATTTGAAGAAAAACTTAAAAACAGTGTAAAACTATATAGGTTTTTATGTTTGGTTTACAATTTCTCTTGTTTGGTTTTGATGGTTGGAGACGTCTTTTTTATATTACTTTTAATATTTTTTTTGCATTAGATGTATTATAAATAATTAATCGTGTAATTTTACATGCTAAAATTTGATAACCCAATTTTTCGCATTGATAAAAAAATTGAATCTAAATCATATTAATTTGTATATCCGTTATTACATAAAAAGAAAACATAGATAAAGATTAATGAGTAAAGCTTGGATACAAAATATATTTTCTTAATTTTAGTAATAACTTATAATTCACTAATCTTAAAACTATATATTTTTTTATTAAAATATATATATTTCTCTGTAATTCTCAGTGGTCTCAATTCTCCATCTTCACGTATCTAAAAAATGTGTCATTTAGTTACCTCACAATTTAGGGAAAGTGATGGATGACAAATTTATTATTTTATGGGATATTTGACCAAAAGTGAATTTAGAAAATATATTTTATCCTCCTATTTATTTCAATATATTAAAATAAATGAATTAATCTTATTTATTTATTTTTATCTTTTAGTTGTAAACTCATACTTTTGTTTCTTTTTGTAGATGTATTTAGTTATTAAGAATATGTAAGAGAAATATTAGAAATGTACATTTTTACGTACACTCAACTTTTAATGGCTAAAATTATCTCATATGAAGTCTTTTATATATGATTATGATATATGATTGGAAAACTCTCGATATCTAGTTTAATATGAAATGAATATTATTTAAAAATTCAAAATATTCTAAGAATTACAATTAAATGAAAGCATATTATTAGAGTTTGGAATACAAAAGACACTAATCATATTATCAAAAACTAAAACCAAAATTAATATAGAAAACTACTTAATTACCCTTAAAATTAACTTTACTATGAGGATATTTTTGGCAATTTAATTTTTCAAGAAACCATCAAACTCATTCACACTTTTATAATAAGTATAGATATAGATAAGAGCTTTTTGGCAAATTTCCTTCTAGTTATAACTTTGTCTAGAGGATCCCAATTATGAGATCTTTTGGATGATCTCCTTTGAATTTTAATGTCATGGGAAGATCCGAGTTGTCACCTTTATCCACTTGTGGAATATTGGATGTTGAAGGTTGATCACTTTGAACATTATTTGGCACAATTAGTCCAACTCCATCTTCTTTATCACTTTCATCATTGAGTATTCTTTCAAGACTGGAGGCTTCATTGAATTTGACGTGAATAGATTCCTCGACCACCATGCTCGCTTTGTTATAAACCTTATATGTCTTACTCTTAGTCGAGTACCCCATAAAAATTCCTTCATCGTCCTTAGGATCAAGTTTATCTAATTGATCCTTAGTATTCAAAATAAAACACTTGCAACCAAATATTTTGAAATAACTAATATTTGGAGTTCTTCCTTTCCAAAGCTCATACGATGTTTTATTTAACTTGAGACGAAGATATACCTGGTTTATGACATAGCAAGCAGTGTTGATGGCTTTGGCCCAAAAATATTTTGGAAGTGAAAATTCATTGAGCATGGACCGACACATTTCTTGAAGAGTTTGATTTTCCTTTCGGCAACACCATTTTGTTGTGGAGTTCTCGGAGCCGAAAATCATGTGCATACCCCTTGGTTTCACAGAATATTCTAAAATCACCATCAAATTCACCTCCTCGGTCACTCCTTATATATTTAATCGTATCTTCTTTTTCATTCTCTGTAAGTCTACACAACTTAGAAAACTCATTTGCATCACTTTTATTTGCAAGAAAAATAGCCCAAGTATAGCTACAGAAGTCATCAACTATAACAAAGGTGTAATATTTTCCACTTAAACTTTTTGTACCAATATCCCCATACAAATCAAGATGAAGTAGTTGTAGAGGCTTGGTTGTGGAAATTTTATTTTTGGGCTTAAAATTACTTTTAACTAATTTGTTCTTTTGACAAGTGTCACATAAGCCAAGATTTTCAAAATTTAATTTGGGTAGTCATTTGATATGTAATTGTTTTGCAAATTTTTTTATCCAACATGTCCAAGTCGCCTATGCCATAAACTCGTTAAATTATTATTGGCAACAAGACAAGAAACATTTTGACTAACCAAATCACTTGTGCAACACATTGGAAAGATTGTCTTTTCTACTAGCTTCACAAATAATTTTATCATTTTTTAGAATAAGAATTTTTTTTGTTTATTAATTACAATATCATAATTAGAATCACAAAGTTGGCTTACACTTCTCAAATTGAACTTAAGCCCTTCTACTATTAAAACATGACTAAGAGAGAAAGAAGAAATACCAATGTCTCCATTGCCAATAATTTTTTCTTTGCCATTACCGAACATGACCATTCCTTCTTCTTGAGCTCGACGTTGGTAAAAAGTTCTCTCTTTCCGATCATATGGCGCGAACACCATTGTCCAAGAGCCATTTTGAATCTTACCAAATTGTTATAACTCCTAGCACCTACAAATAAATCATTTTTAGGTACCCTAAAATTTTGGGGTCCACGGGGTTAGCCTTGAGACCTTTGGGTCTCCAAAAATGACTATTGCTATTTCCAAGTTTACAATCACTAGCAAAATGTCTATTTTTACCACAATAAAAATAAATAATAATATTAGGACTACTAGCACATATGAAAGCCGAAGCTTGGTCATTTTTCTTAAAAACAGTTTTAAAAAGTTTGTAACCAAGTCCTATTGTGCACCAAGGATTTTTGTAACCTTATCCGTACTCAAATTAAAATGTTGCACATTCTTTTTCAAATTTTAAATTTTTTTGTGAGCAACTATTTTTCGGAATCGAGACTATGAACTTTTGCAAGAGTAATTAAATGAGCATGATCAAGTGATTCATAAGAAGTAAATAATCTATCTTATTCTAATTTAAGCTCTTTATCCTTTTTCAAAGTATTGTATTTACAAATCATATCTTTAAACTCATTTTGTAAATCATCATAATCACATTGGAGTTCATCAATTAAATAAGAAGATGATGAGTTAGAGTGTACCTCATTGTTTTATCGTCTATGACTATGAGACCATGTTCGGTTTCTTCTTCTTCGTCGGATGTGTCAAGAAGTTCATCCCATGTTTTGGCTTCCGCATTTAGAGCCTTTTTTTTGGGAAAAGGCTTTTTTCTTCTTTTGCTCCTCCTCCGCTAATTTTGGGCAATCGGCTATATAATGCCCGGGTTTCCCACATTTAAAACACGAATTGTCTCTAGACTTCCTTGCCTTATTTTTAGTAACAAACTTGGCAAATTTCGGAACAAGGGTGGCCATCTCCTCATCCTCCTCATCACTAGTATCATAAGTATTATTTGAATTTAAAGCAAGACCTTTAGGTGTAGTTGCATACCCGACTGAGAGCTGGAGGGTTTGGAATTCTTCCTTTCTTTGAGATAGACTTCATATAAAAGAAGATTTCCAATAAGCTCATCAAACTTAAGAATCTCAAGATTTTGAGCCTTTGTTATAGCCGTTACTTTTTCGGACAATGAGTCGGGAAGAGCATTGAAGACTTTAGTAACCTTATCTTCTTCCGAAATGATTTTTCCGAGAGCCACTAAAGGATTCACTATGTTATCAAGCCTTTCTACCATTTTAGAAATCCCTTCACCCTCAAACATTCTGAAGTTTTCAAAATCTTTAACAAGCATGATTTTTCTAGCTTGTTTAACTTTCTTAGGTAACCTTCATAAATAGATTCTAATTTTTCCCAAACTTCATGAGCCAACCTTATCCCTCGAATTCTATTATACTTGGTAGCCGAATGAGTGCAATGCAAAATGTTTAAGGTCTTACCGTGGAGAGAGAAGTGTAGGTCCTGGGGTGTAAGTGTAAGGTTTAGAAGGGGGGTTGAATAAACCTTACCAAATTTTCGATTTAGTCCTTTTAAATCTACTGAGTTCTACACATTTTGTATCCTTGATGGACAATCGAATTAGTCACTCATTAGAGTTAATCTCTCAAATGACTCAATTGAGTGAAATTAGTAGAGTAACTAATTGTTGGCTATAATTTGACTCAATTTTGGTTTTGTTTTTTTTGGAAGACTTAACACCCTTAAGTTTGATTAACCAAAGTTTTGAGCTTTTGATTTAGTACTTATGGATTGTCAAATGGATAGCAAATTTATCGTGAGATATAAGCAATTAAAAGTGCGGATATTTAAGTGTCAGTAAAGTAAATGACACAAGAAAGTTTTTATAGAGGTTCAAGATGGGGTAATTCTTCTACTCCTCTCTTCTCCAACTCCTGGAGGAATCCACTAAGTAATGATCGGTTTACAAAGTGGTAGCAGTCCCGATACAAGTCTTGATCACAACGGCCGACTTGATCCTTTGGGACTCGCTCCCCGAGACGCCTTGATCACTCGGTGGCTTCTCCGACGACTCGAAGCTTCTTCACAGGCAACCGCTTGCACTACTACATGACTCACTTGCTCAAGCACTTTGGATTTGATCACGAAGCCCTCCAAAAGCTTAAGACTTGGTTCCTTGAACCTTTCTACAATCCTTCTTGGAATGTAGACCCCTTGTTTTCAGTGTTTTCCTCTTCAACTGAT
Organism: Rehmannia glutinosa; assembly: GCA_016081115.2. Taxonomy (NCBI): domain Eukaryota; kingdom Viridiplantae; phylum Streptophyta; class Magnoliopsida; order Lamiales; family Orobanchaceae; genus Rehmannia; species Rehmannia glutinosa. The sequence continues at coordinate 145,302 of JABTTQ020003015.1, forward strand.
TGAAGTTCTCGTTCCTTCCTTCACGGGTAAGTGTTGGATTGATGTACTTGAGATGTAAGCTTGAGGATTGAGAATGTTTCGTTTTGATAAGCTCGTATATCTCACGTGTGTGTCATTCACGCATCCACGCATTATTCTTCTCAATCAAATTCCTCGCCTTTTATAGTGAACTTTCAAAAATTTGCCCGTTGAAGAGATAGGCTCATTTTTGAAAATCACTTTGCGATCGTTGGTTTTCGATTCTTGGAATTGCCATTTCCTCGTATGAAATGTTTTATCACCTTTTCGCATTCGACACGGAGTAGTGCTTCCCATTGGTTCATTTCTTTGCACGCTCGACTCGGGATCGAGCACTCCAAGAAAGGTAGTATGGAGATATTACTTGTTTAAGTAAATCTCTTGATTTCGCGGCAACGGTTCTTTTTGATTATCTCGACTTGACCGCATTTCCTCGCTTTCCCAGGTGACTTAGAGTCGCCTTCCAATCATTGGATGACTCTTTCGTCACTTGACTGGGACTCGCTTCTCTTGAGTTGACTTGATGATGTTCCACTCAACCGTGATCTCATCCGTTGCTCCTTGATCGAGAGTTCTGTCGCTCTTCTTTGTTGTACTCATTTGTCTCACACAGAGTTTTCCTTCAAGCCTTGCTTGTCTTCTTGCTAGTTGGAGCGTAGCCGACTTAACTCGGCAATTGGGCTCTAATTGTTACAATACATTACAAAGCAAGAATTGGGAGCCAACTTTCTATTCTAAGTTTTACATGGCATTCATCAAAATCTAAACAATAAAATTCCTAACAATTTCCCCCTTTTTGATGATGCCAAAACTTAAATCATACAAAGATGCAAATAACAAAGATACATACAGATGGTGTATTGGAGTATGTAATTGTCTCAAAAATTTATAGTATTATTACGTAAGACTTACATTGTATGTATTTACATATAAAATACACGAAGGGTTGGACAAAGAACACTTCATCTCTCCTTCATTGTCTCCTTCTTTCATCTTGATCAAAGATCTTCTTCTCTTCTTCTCTTCTTTCGTCATCATCATCACGCCTTTTTTTTCTTCTCATATGCCTTTCGGGCCTTCATCTCTTCTTAATCTTTCCTGTCTCTCCTCCCATAGCCGAGTTTGTCTCTTGTTTTCTTCTTCTATCCTTCTTGCATACTCAGCGTTGGTTTTAGCCACTTGCAAGTTCGCCACATGGTCAAGCCCCATTGATAGATCCCTCCTTTCTTTCCCGGATCTACGTATTCAATATTCTTGGGCAGAGGCCAGGTCCAAGCTTCTTCCTCCATCGCCGCTTCTTCCTCTACCTCGGGCGTATCTTTGTCGGGGCCTTTTTCTTTCGGTGAGTGCCAATGGAGTGACCAGCAGAGGATCGCCGGTTGTCTCGCATTGCCTCATCGCCTTCTTCACATAATGTGAGACCCTTTTCCCAAGACAGTCCCAAGCTTGAGCCAAGGACATATTTGCAAAATATCCTTCAGATTCGAGCGTTTTGAATTCGTCAATCGATCTCGCTTGTCCCGACATCCGAAATGGCATATGTGTCTCTCGCCAACCTGGAATGCCTCCGTGTTCTTTCAAAATGTTCATCACCCTGGCATCCATTCTTCCTTCCACCTCCTTCATCCCTCGCTTCAATTTCTTTTTCTCTTCGGCCCATAGATACAAAGAGAGTGTTGGAGTGGTGAGTCACTTGGGGAGTTTGTCGCTTATAATGTCACCGTGTGTGACGGGAGACCTGTTGGGGGTTTGTGCAATCATCAAGGTCATATTCTTTGATCCTTCCCCCTCGTGATTTTCCTTTCTTGACTTCAAAATTTCCTCGGTGATTTTCCTTCTCATTTGTTCCTTGTCACCGCTCCTTTCTTTTTACTTGATTTTCTTCGCTTTAAGGTATTCCTCTTCCCCTTTTTGGCATCATCAAAGGATAGAGGAACCCAGGGAACATGTTGGCAAGCATGAAGTCGAAGTCTCCGATGGTGGAATTTTGCTTCAAGTCTCTTGCGTTGTATCTTTGCACGGAATTGACCAGAAGTAGCGTTGGATTCTCAAATCGCTTCATCTCGGCCATGAGAAGGCTGAATTTTCTTGTCATGTGTTCTTCCAAACGCCAGTATATCATTTGCATTCGCTCACGCAGCAGCCTTGATCTCGGCAGTGTGAGCTTGAGTGCATATGTTCAATGTGTTCCGCAGCCGTTTTTCGCATCAACAGTTTGACTCTCCACACGGCTGACTTGTTAAATAATTGTCGAAGTATCTCACATTTCCACACGCATTGATTCCGCTATTGCCACCATTCCCTTATCCTCGATTGTGATGCCTCTCAAGTCATTTGTAAGGTTGGCATCTCTGTTGTCCGCAGCATATCCAAGGAGGCGATGCCTTTCCATCTTTTCAACTTCAAAGAAAGAGTGCCTTGAACACTTCTCGTATTTGGTGATTCTTCATTTCGGTGATGGCCATCTGGCCGTCGAAATCAAATCAAGTCGGCCGAACAATGGTGCCCGAGTGAAAACAGGGAGGCTGGTGCGTGATAGCGTGCTTGCTCATTTTCTCGACTCTTCGTGGAGTTCTCGTATCTCCGGTGAGAAAGGGAAAGATTCCACAAAGGATTCATCACCGCCATCCGGGATTTGTTCGATGATAAGCGGTGGGCGTGAAGTTCTTTTGGGAATCGATCCAGTAGCTTGAGGAGCCGGAGCAGTGGTCTCTGGTTTGGTGGTTTTGTGGTGCAAGAGATGGGCTCGGCTTTGAGCCTCAATTTGTCTTAATGCCCGTTGGTCTCGGTGATTTCTCCTTTTGAGTGTGGTCCTCGGCCTTATCGAAGCGTCATCGGACGATGATGAGATTTCCATTGGTGGCTCATCATCAAAATTAAAGGTCGACGAGTAGTCTTGGGATCGACTTGCTCGTGCCTGGAACATCCGCAGCTGAGTCTTTTGGATTTGTCATGGGGTTGACTCACTTCTTCTTCGCCTTCCGATCCCGAGAAAGGTGACATCAGGGTTGTCCGGGAATCATGAAGTGCGCGATCTCCTTCTCGGATGGATCGATGGTTGCGGGGAGGGATGTTCTCTACTACTTTTTGTGTTACCCGGGAAGTCTCAACCTCCCGTGAGCCTTCATTTCCTCCAGCAGTCTCTCTCGCTGCGAGGCCTTGGGCTTCCCTTTCGACAGTGTCACTGTCTTAGGGTCTTCTACAATGGCATCCATTGGAGTCTCAACCCCATGGATTGCACTTTCATCGCCTGCAGTGTTAACTCCGTACATTCGTTCCTTCCTCGTGCCTCGATCGCATCGCATCAGCGGCGTCATTAGCCAGAGCAGTTGGCACCTCACCGAGACGTCTCAACTATCTGAGCCGTCGATGGCAACTTGCTGTTCTTCTTGCATTTGAGTTTCTCCACTTCGCCTCCTACTTTCTTTGTGGAGTCATCTGCAGCATCCTCCGACCTTGCTGCAGTGGAGGAGTTTCCCCTCAATTTGGAGCACCGGTGAGTGACTTGGAGTGGGGTCACTCGTCTCCAAACTCCCGCATTGCAATTGATGGTTCAGCCTAGTTGGGGCGGTGGTAGCACACCTTCAATAGGGGTTGGCTCGATTGGGGTCCCCACTAGCCCGGTTTCATCGCCATTTCCCTTATGCCTTCTTCCGAGTGAGTGGGGAAGTGGTAGCAAAGAACATCGGTGGCTATTTCTTTGAACCACTCCCATTGGATCGATTTCGGTGTGTTCGAGGACTCTCCTGGTCCCTCCATCGGTCTTTTGCTCGTGAAGGATTCTTGATTCATGCAATGCTTGCCGCAATTGCAACTCTTCGTAGCGGGCGACATTCTCAGTTCCTCATCATTTTCGGAGAAGACATCAAGGAGAGGATGGAAGTGTTACGTGGTGCCGGGAGATAGGGCGGATGTTTGCCTTCTCGCGTGCTTCGCTTCTTGACTTGCTTTTCTCTCTCCTTGTCCTTGTAGATCCGCAGAATATCCATGCGATTGTCTTCATCTAGAGTGGGGTACAAGTAGATAATCCAAGGAAATTTAGTAGTTCCTCTTCTTCTTCTATGAATCGGTAGGCCGTTGAACTGTTCCTCGACTTGCTCAACTTCCATTTTCTCCACTCACGCAGACGATTCGGATGTGCGGGTAAGGTGGAGATAGGATCATTACATCACTATCTCGCCGAATGGTTCTTCTTGAGTTTGTTTGTGTGAGCTACAGTGTGTCTTGGTTGCCTCACGATCACCTTCAAGCAGACTTGGTCTGTTTCATCTACTACTCGGAGACTCTACTTCTCCAAGTAGTCTCCGATTTGTGCTAGGCAATGAGTAGCCGACTCATTTGGTTTCTCTGTTCGGATTGCTTTACAAGTCTTCTTCGTCTCTTGGTTTGTACGCAGAGAGGATTTTGGTTCGAGAGACGGTGTCCTCTCGACCGAATCTTGGGCGGTGGGGCGTGCTTGTGTTTGTTTCGAGGAGCTGGCCGCCCAGCTTGTCCGGTTCTCCTCTTTTTGACGATCGAGAAGGAATTTGTGAGTCCTTTCGATCGGCCGGGCGCAGGGCGGGCGGTGACACGCCGCTTGGGCGGGTGACACGGCCTTGGGCGGTGTGACACACGGCCACGCTTGGGCAGTGACTCTGCAGGGCAGTGCATGTTTGGTTTTCTTTTTGCAGGGCAAAAGAGATTTCTTGGTAGGCTGCAGGGCGCTTTCTTCTTGGTTGGAGAGGAGGAATTTGTGTCTTGGTCGGTGATTCCCCTCATCGGTGTCGCCTCTCTTGGCGTACGCTTGCTTTCGAGCACCGAGAGAGATTAGCTCAACATCCTCTTGTTAACATGGAAAGCCTTCCCATGTCTAAGAGGTACTCCTTTCACCTCCAATAGCCGGCCAATCACTAGGCCATATCCCAAGGATCCTCCAAATGACCCATCTTCTTTGAAGGACTTGTTCCCACGTTCGGGCAGTCAACGAGATAAACTCAGCCAGGTTTATCTTCTTTTCTTCAATTATTGCAGCCATCACAGTCAATTTTGCCTTTGACAATTGGTCAAAGTCTTTAATTTGATGTCGATACACTTGGCAACAATGTCCAACAATTTGTGATAATCTTCCTTCCATCTCTTGTTTGTTTGTGTATATTATTTTTTGTCAAAGAACGTCGGACTTGGCTATTTCTTTCCATGCGTCACCCAAGTTTACATCAGCCTCTTTGATCTCGGATACTCCCTCTGCCGGTAGTGAGCAATATTCACCAAATCCTTGGCGATTGATAGTCACCGCTTCCCGTGAACAGATGACTTGATTCCTTCATCGTGAATCTCAGCATTCACGTAGAATTGTGCGACCTCCTCCACGTAGGTCATAGGATACTCCAATGTTAGAAACGGTTTGATCTGGACGTTTTAACTTCTCCGCGATTTTCTTCACCAGGGTGTCGTCGGACCTTCGCTTCACCATTCCGTCGAAATCTACGGTCGAACCGGTGTGGATTTGTTTTCCAACTTGGTAAAGTCATAGGTTGGTGCCATTTCTTAGAATAATTTCAAGAAAAGTTCGTAAATTTGATTTGAAGGTTGATAGGGTTTTGAGAGTGTTTGCCTTTGCTTTTTGAGAGAGAGATTGAACAGTTTTTAGAAGTGTGAGAGAGAAACGGACGAAAATGGTTTAAATATGGTTTATGAAAGGGCGTGCAGACGGTTTTGAATCGGGATCGAAATCAACGGCTTGGATTTCGCACGATATTGAGCGATTCATGTCTCGTATTTAATGCGGCAAAGATTTATATCCAATCATAGGCTTGGTGTGCGGCTTTATGTCCGTACACATCATCATTATCTTGACGTGTCTCTTAAAACATTTTTCGATCCAAAAACGATGCGTTTTTGTCACTTTGCTCATAAGTTATTCAAACTTATCTCTTAGCCGATTTAACTCGCTTCTCACATTTCTCTTAGTGACTCACCTATCGGTGACTTGATATAGCTAACTTTCCGACTGGTGATTTATCGAGCTTATTTTTGTTTTCACTCTGTTTCACCTTTCTTTCCTGTTGTTCCATTCCTTTTCTTTTGATTCTTCGTGTCTCGGCTTAGCTCAATTAGCCCCAACTCATGTTTGAGTTCTTCAAATCTTGACTCACATAATGGTTTTGTGAAGATGTCGCTAGTTGCTTGTCATTGAGATATATTCCAAGATAATGTCCTTCTTTTCAACATGATCTCTTATGAAATGATATCCGACATCAATATGTTTTGTTCTTGAGTGCAACACAGATTTTGAGTGATTGCAATGGCACTTGTGTTATCACACATGATTGGAATTTCTTTTTCTTCAACTTCATAATCTCTGTTTCTTTGTCTCATCCATAGGACTTGGGCACAACAATTTGCCCAGCCTATGTATTCGCCTCTCATTTGTAGAGGTGGCTATTGAGTTTTGCTTCTTGCTAAACCAGGAAATTAGTCTCTGTTTCCAAGCATTTGACATGTGCCTCAAGTACTTTTTCTGTCCACTCTGCATCCAAAGATAGTAGTCCGAATAGCCAATTAGCTTGAATCCACCTTCCTTTGGATACCATAGCCCTACTTCTTGGCTTCCTTTAAAGTATCTCAATATTCTCTTAGCTACGGTCATATGGCTCTCTTTTGGAGCAGATTGAAATCTTGCACATACACCTACGGCCAAGGTGATGTCCGCCCGCTAGTTGTGAGATAGAGCGATGATCCAATGAGTGCTCAGTATCTTGTTTGATCTACTGGCTTGCCATCCGCATCCATGTTCATTTTGATCGATGTGTTTATTGGTATTTTTACAGAAGACTTCTCCTCCATACCAAATTTCTTCATTAAATCTCTGGTGTATTTTGTTTGACTTATAAAGGTTCCATCCTTGTTTGTTTCACTTGAAGTCCAAGGAAGAATGTCACTCTCCCATCATGCTCATTTCAAATTTACTTTGCATGAGGTTTGAGAATTTTTCACACACTCTTTGTTAGTGGATCCAAAAATGATGTCATCCACATATATTTGAACAAGCAAAGATACTCTTCTTGTCTTGAATTCAAGAGTGTTCTATCTACTTTTCCTTTAGTGAATCCATTTTGATCGGGAATTGTGACAGGTATCATACCATGCTCGGGTGCCTGTTTCAATCCGCACAGGCTTTCTTGAGTTTGTATACTTTGTCTCCAAGAGTCTTCTGCTCAAATCCCTCGGAGGTTGTTCAACATACACTTCTTCTTCCAATAGACCATTTAGGAATGCACTTTTTACATCCATTTGATATACAAAGTGAAATTCTTGTGAGTCGCATAGGCAAGAAACATCCTTATAGCTTCCAATCTTGCTACGAGAGCAAATGTTTCATCAAAATCTATTCCTTCTTGGCAATATCCTTTGGCTACTGGGTCTTGCTTTGTTTCTTACCACGAGCCTTCCTCGTTCATCTTATTTTCGAATACCCATTTGGTTCCAATAACATTTTGATGTATGGGTCTTTGTACTAATTCCCATACTTTATTTCTCTCAAACCGATTGACTCTTCTTGCATAGCTTGAATCCAATGTGTGTCATCCAATGCTTGTGACACATCTTTGGGCTCTATTGCGAGATGAAGCATGTGAACATTGCTTCTTGTTGAGTTTGGATCTTGTCTTGACACCTTCTCTCATGTCCCCAATGACAAGTTCGTGGATGGTCTCTCGGCCATCTTACGTCGGAGTTGAAGTAAGTTAGCCGGATTGATCGACTTGCAAATGTGTTTTTGGGTCGACTCTCTCGTGATCACTCATTGCAGATTTTCCAACGCTTTTGAGATTCACTATCTCATCTTCTTCAATTGATAATCCCCGCCTACCTTCAAGATAGGGACTTTTTCGTGAGGTTGGATGTTTCACTTATCGGTGACTCTTCAATGTCTTCTCCATTTATGTTTGGCTCATCGAATACTACATGAATGGATTCTTCTGTAACCATAGTTCTTTTGTTGAGTATTCTGAGGCTTTGCTTTTTTGAGTATCCTAAGAAGATACCCTCATCGCCTTTAGCATCAAAAGCCTTTAGGTTGTCTTTGCCATTATTGTGGATGAAGCATTTACATCCAAATATCCTGAAATATGCAACATTTGGTTTTCTTCCACCAGATCTCATAGGGAGTCTTTGTCACCGCCTATTTATCATACATCTGTTTTGGGTGTAGCAGTCGTGTTGATTGCTTCACCCAAAATCTTTTTGGTAACCCACCTTGGCTAACATGGTCCTTGCTGCTTCTTTGAGGGTTCTGCTCTTCTTTCTCGCAACTCCATTCTCATTGTGGAGTCCTTGCGGTGATAGTTCATGACCAATACCATTCTCAATACAAGATCTTGAGTTATTATTCCATTGACAAACTCGGTTCCTCTATCCGATCTTATTTTGATAATGGTTTGACTCTTCTCATTTTGTATCCTCTTCATCAGCTGTGGTAGCTTTTGTAGAGTTTCTTTCTTCTTGCACATGAATATTGTCCATGTATATCTTGAGTAGTCATCTACTACCACCAAGGTGTATTTCTTTCCACTTATGCTTGCTGGTTCCACTGGGCCAAATAGATCCATATGAAGCAGATGCAATATTCTTGTTGAGGATGGACATGTCTTTTCTTTGAACGACGACTTGATTTGTTTTCCCTTCTGACATGCATCACATATACTCTCCTTCTTGTATACCGAGTCTGGAAGTCCTTCCACAAGATGACTTCTTGCTAGTTTGTTGATCGTTTTGAAATTCAGATGACTCAGCTTTTTGTGCCACAGCCAACTTGATTCAGTTGTGCTCTTTGCTAGTAGACAGTTGACCAATCCACTACATACATATTTTTCTGTCTACATCCTTGCAAAGACAACTTCATTAGATTCAACATTTTTGATTTGGCATATTCCCATGTTGAATCCAACATTGTAGCCCTTGTCACGAGTTGGATCGATGCTTAGTAAATTGAAGTTTAGTCCTTCAACATATGCAACATCCGTGATTTCTAAACCATTCCTGGATGGATCCAATGCCTCTTATTTCACCAGGAGCTTCATTTCCTCCAAATATGACTTTGGCTCCTTTGACTTCCTTGAATTTTGACAGATTTCTCTTATTTCTGTCATATGTGGGAAAAAGCCACTATCCATGTACCAGGTTCCTTGGCACTCACTGTTCCTTGAACTCGCAATCAAGGAAATTAAGTTTTAGGTACCCATTCTTGTCGGGTCCCGAGGGGTTAGAATTATAAGATGATCCAACCAACCTATAGCCAAATGATTTGACTCTAAGAGGTTGCCATCTATCGTGCCATAATCATAATTAATCCTGGCAAATTGCTTGGGGAGTCCAGGTTCATACAAATGTCTCTTTTGTCCGTATGCCTGCATATGTGGTTTAGCAATTGCCTTTCTTGGGTAATAGTGGTGTCTTTGAGTGTGGTGCCTAGGTGCATATGTGTCTTTGATGAAAGCTCTTATGCTTTTGGAATGGCCTTTGTTGAGTTCTAGGCCTTTGCCACTTGGGCTTGTATTCCATAAGTCTCAGCTGGTAGTTCACATTATTCCATCAGCTTGGCTTGGATATTTTCTACCATTCCCATCATATGTATTTCTTTTATGAGTTTTCCGGGATTTTTGGTAGCTCTGCTTCCTCTTTCAGAGTATTTTTGTTTGGAGTCCGCCGAGGACTTGGTCAATCTCTTCTCGGCCCTTTCAAAGACTCTCAACTCGGCCATTTTCCTTTTCCTTTGTAACCAAGGCCAGTTTGCTTAGTATTGTGTTTTTGATTGAAAGTGTGTGCAACATTTAGAGTTTTGGATTTTTCGGACTCTTCATGACTTGAAGATCCTTTTTCCAAAATTACTCTTGTGGTTTGACATGGCACATGAGAGGAATTAAATCCTAAGCCTGTCTTGTCTCCACATTCTCTTTGACTCATAATAAGATCATCCAATGATTTAGATGCCTTAGTGAATGAGGCAATAACATTTTTGAGGTCATTCTCCTCTTTTCTATAGCAGCAATTTCTGCTATTAATTTAGCATTTTCAGCCTTTTAAACTTTTATTCTCATCACTATTTGACTTAGAGTACTCGGCTCCTTAGTGACTTTGAGTTTTGACTTTTGAGTTGGCTGTTTTCCTCATTCAATAGTGTGTGTGAGGTTTTAATGTGCTCAAAATCTTTCATCATTTTGCCTAATGAATCATAAAGATCAGTGGGTGATGAAGTGTGTGTGTCACAAAATCACTATCATGGTGTCCGAGCTTGTTGAGTTAGATTGTACCTCATCTTCTTGATCTTGTTCTTTGGCCATTAAGCGGATCAAGGCTTCTTCTTCGAGTCACTTGAGTAGTCACTTCATCGCTTTCTCTCGAGTCATTGTCTCCTTGACTTATTGTCTCAAGATCTCTGCAGCCATCATTGCCTTTTTCTTCTCTTGTCTTCTTTCTCTCAAGACCTTTCTTTCTTCTTCGTTTCTCGTACTTGTTGACAACAGGATATGAGCAAATCAATAGCATAGTGACCTGGTTGTCTACAATTCCAACATAGATATTCAGCCTTTTGATCGCTCTTTCTATCTTTGAGTTGTCACCCTTTGATACTCAACTTGTTGATGATCCTGCATTCTCTTGGTTGGCCTTTCATCCCTTGATTTGGAGGGAGCCGAGTGTCTTCTCGGAGGATTCACCCTTTCCTCTCTTGTAGTTCTTGTTAAAGAACTTGTTAAATCTTTTAACCATCAGGGCAATTTCTTCCGGGTCAATTGCCTCTTTGACTTCAGACTCTCCTTCCATCTTTGACAACTAGAGAAAATTATTTTTGGGTACAAATTGTCTCTTCCTGGTCTTTCCTTCTCGGCTCAAACTCGTAGGCTTTGAGGTCCGAGAATAACTCATGGTTGGATGTCTTTGATAGGTCCATGGAATGTCTCGGTGCCATGACCTTCATCTCCCATTCATTTGGAAGACTTTTCAGGATCTTCATACACATTTCTCTCGTGTATATTCCTTTCCAAGTGTAGATGACTCATTTGTGATTTCAGAATCGAGCATCCATTGATCCAGGTTTTCTCCCGAGATCATCTTAAAGTTCTCAAATTTTTGCACTGACCACCGATAGTTTGTTTTCTTTGATTTGCTCAACCTTCACAAATCAATGTCGGTTTGTCCAGCATTTCCTTAGCCGTTTTGCAAGATTTGACTTTATTGAAACATGGCTTTGTCAAGGTTTTGTACAGGATGTCCTTGGCAACATTGTCAGATTGTATCTTTTTCTGTCATCATTTGTCCACTCAGTTCTTGTTTTTCAACCATAACTGGTCCAGGTGCCGGATCTTCTTCCCCTTCACCGCAACTCTTCGCATGTTTGTGTTCACCTTTAATATTTGCAGAGGCCCATCTTCTATCACTATCCACATCTCATCATGTAATCTTTGATAGATGAGCTCGCATACGAATTTTCCAATCATCAAATTCTTCAATAGTGAACATAGGAATGCGTGTTAGATTTGCTTCCATGATAATAATTTTTAATGATAGAAAAGAGTTTTGAAAGCTCAAGTACTAAAGCGAGACTTTTGAAAAGTTTGGAGATCTAGTTCAAGAACGGTGCGGAGGATTCAATGAACCAACCGCTCCGATACCACTTGTAGGTCCCAAGGGGGTGTAAGTGTAAGGTTTAGAAGGGGGGTTGAATAAACCTTACCAAATTTTCGATTTAGTCCTTTTAAATCTACAGAGTTCTACACATTTTGTATCCTTGATGGATGATCGAATTAGTCACTCAAGAGAGTTAATCTCTCAATGCACTCATTTGGTACATTAGTAGAGTAACTCAATTGTTGGCTATAATTTGACTGTTTGGTTTTGTTTTTGAAGACTTAACACCCTTAAGTTTGATTAACCAAAGTTTTACAAATTTTTGATTTAGTACTTATGGATTGTCAAATGGATAGCAAATTTATCGTGAGATATAAGCAATTAAAAGTGCAGATATTTAAGTGTCAGAAAGTAAATGACACAAGAAAGTTTTTATAGAGGTTCAAGATGGGGTAATTCTTCTACTCCTCTCTTCTCCAACTCCCGGAGGAATCCACTAAGTAATGATCAGTTTACAAAGTGGTAAGTCCAGATACAAGTCTTGATCACAACAACGGCCGACTTGATCCTTTGGGACTCGATGCCTGAGACGCCTTGATCACTCGGTGGCTTCTCGTGCGACTCGGCCTTCTTCACAGGGCAAATTTGCGCTTTGCTACTACATGACTCACTTGCTCAAGCACTTTGGATTTGATCACGAAGCCCTCCAAAAGCTTAAGACTTGGTTCACCTTTGAACCTTTCTACAATCCTTCTTGGAATGTAGACCCCTTGTTTTGATGTTTTCCTCTTCAACTCGATTGAAGTTCTCGTTCCTTCACGGGTAAGTGTTGGATTGATGTACTTCGAGATGTAGGCTTGAGGATTGAGAATGTTTCGTTTTGATAAGCTCGTATATCTCACGTGTGTGTGTCATTCACGCATCCACGCATTATTCTTCTCAATCAAATTCCTCGGCCTTTTTATAGTGAACTTTCAAAAATTTGCCCGTTGAAGAGATAAGCTCATTTTTGAAAATCACTTTGCGATCGTTGGTTTTCAGTTCTTGGAATTGCCATTTCCTCGTATGAAATGTTTTATCACCTTTTCTTAAGTCGACACGGAGTAGTGCTTCCCATTGGTTCATTTCTTTGCACGCTTCGGGGATCGAGCACTCCAAGAAAGGTAGTATGGAGATATTACTTGTTTAAGTAAATCTCTTGATTTTGCGGCAAAACGGTTCTTTTTGATTATCTCGACTTGTTTGCATTTCCTCGCTTTCCCCAGGTGACTTAGAGTCACTTCCAATCATTGGATGACTCTTCATCACTTGACTTGGGACTTCGCTTCTCTTGAGTTGACTTGATCGATGTTCCACTCAGTGTATCTTTTGCTCCTTTGATCGAGTTCTGTCATTTCTTCTTTGTTGTACTCAATTTTGTCTCGCGCCAGAGTTTTCCTTCAAGCCTTCGGTTGTCTTCTTGCTAGTTGGAGCGTAGCCGACTTAACTTCGGCCTTGGTCACTCTAATTGTTACAATACATTACAAAGCAAGAATTGGGGAGCCAACTTTCTATTCTAAGTTTTACATGGCATTCATCAAAATCTAAACAATAAAATTCCTAACAAGAAGGACTTCTTATCATTGTCATCAAATTCCTTGAGACTTTTGAGAACCGTGGTTCCATCCTCCATTTTCTTTGTTGATTGAGCAATTCCTTCGATGACCGTATTCCAAATATCAAATCCGCAACCTTGTAGAAAGCATTCCATCTAACCCTTCCACAAGGTATATTTGTTGGCATCAAAGAGTGGTGGCTTGTTGGTGGAGGCACCGGTTGTGAGGTAGCTTTCGATCGTAGCCATGGATGTCATCTTTACTCGCGAAGATTAATCGAGCTTGCCAAAGAGTTTGGCTTTGATACCACTTGTTAGTCAAAGTGGTTACGAAAATCTAGAAGGGGTGAATAAATTTTCCCGATTTTCCGATATGTGCCCTCTTTTTCGAATGTGAAGATGATGAAGTAATAAAAGTGCAGAAATAAAAACAACACACAATGATTTATAGAGCTTCACCCCACCTAGGGACTACGTGATCTACCACCTGGTATGTCCAAATAGATTTTGAAAAGGAAAAATGTTTTATTGATACCAAACAAATACAACCTTTACCTTGAAGAGAACCACACTCTTCTTACAACACAACCTATGAAGATTATCCCAATCTTCTTCAACAATGAAGAACACCAAACTCTTCAACACCTTGAATCAACCAAGTGTGTTCTTACCACAAGAACACTAACAAGGATTTTCTTATTTTGGATGATTTGAGAATTACAATCAAGGTTACACTTTGTTTGAAAGTAATACAACTCAAAAGTGCAAGTGTAATCAAGAAGGAAGCCTAATACTCAAGATGTGCAAGTGTAAACCTTAGGCTAAAAATACAACAATAATATAGACAAGTAAGAATAAGAAGTTTGCTGATTTTTCTTGTTGTTTTGAATGCTTGTGTTGTGTATTTGATCCTTCAAATCCTTCATCTATTTATAGGAGAGTCTTCAAGATGGATCTCCGACATAGGCTCCTCCATCTTCAATTTTGTCTACAAATGAAGGATCAAAAGATCTACAAAAATGGTTAAGAATTGTAAAGTGGATCTTCCCGATAATGGCTCAACAATGGATAGAATCTTGTGTAAAAAATTATAGGTCGACCGATTGTGTTGAAAGTTCAACATTTAAAAAGTTAATCCGAGATTTGACATATTTAATCGGGGTTGGACCGGTCGACCAAGCCTTCGACCAAAGGTCGCCTCCTACCGGACCGGTCCACTAAGAACATTTGTGAGACAGAAACCAAATTTGCAAAAAGCTTTATTTCGGTCAGTCGACCGCCTCACGATCGGCCTCTAGCCGACCGGTCGGCCTAACTCTTTCTCTTTTGTTTCATTTCTGTTTCAAATTTTCATCTTCGATACATGGGTTGCCCTCAGGGCGACCGGTTGGCCTCAAAACTGAAGTGTTGCCCGATTTTTGTCAAAAATAAAATTCAAGAAATACTCCAAAAAATTAGTTAAAAATATTTAAATCGTTTTGAAGTATTTGAACAACAATTAAGGTCATTGTTTTGGTATAAAAATCATAAAAATCATGATAAAAATATTTTTCTAATAGTATAATGTCTTGTCAGGCATAAATAAATGAAAAAAATATGTTATTTTTTGTTTTTAAATTCCACATAAGCCTGTTGGGTGACTTTTACCCGCTATAGCATGTCGCATGACTAAAAAGATGGAAAAAACTTACTTAAAGGGCTAAATGAAAAATCAAAACAAGTGAGGACTAAATCTCCAAGTAGTCCACTTAGAGGATTAAAAATATTTTTCTCAACATATCTTGTAGAGGAAAAACTACTAAACCCCCAAACTATGCGCATTTTTGCACTTTACCATATCAAATAATTTGTTTACACTTCACCATATAAACTACACAAGTTTTACATTTTCTATACAATGCCCATCGCCGTGGAATATTCATTGAATAATCGGCATGTGCCATCCACGTGAGGGCAAAATCATCTTTGCCTAAAATCTAAACAAAAGTTGTTACATTTTACCATTTAAATTTTGTTAAAAGTTCATTTTGCTATATTAACTGCGGAATTTCACTTTGCCGTATCATGTTTCTTAGAAAACAATTATGTGTTTATACATTTATTTATCTTTTTAATACATAAAAAATATTAAAATAAGTTTAAACCATATAGTAATAAGTTGCATCCATATGTTTGTAAATCTTATACAATAGTTTAATCCATAAATATATTATTTATTATTTATCGAATAAACTAAAGAAATTTTATTATTTTTGCAAATTTTTGATTTACCTAAATACCGAACCACAATACTAAAAATATTCCGTAAAAGTCGAAAGAATCGATTATTTTTTGGTACATTATTTAATACACCGATGCGTACTAAGTTTACGATTCAATTATAATTTTTGTTCGATTACCAAACATCTTTTGAACTTAAGTAATACTCAGCGTACTCGTAAGAGTACGAGATCAATATACTGGTCTCCATAAGAAAAGTTTGTTGGGCATGTAATAAAGTGAATTTATGAAAAAAAAAATAATTTCTAAACATTATAATCAAGTTTTGAATATGCAATTATGAACTGAACTAAGAACTAAAAGTTGTTATCTTAAAATAACATCACAATAGAAAATTTTGACGAAATCAATATAAAAATATCTAAAACCTAAAACAATTAAAAAAAATATCTAAACCGCCCGAAATAAATCAAGATCAATGATGTCTAAATGGCTAAACCTACCTAAATCCTAAACAAGAAACCCTAAAATATATCCTTGATAATACAATCCTCCGTGGAATGTAGACCCCTTGATTCTTCAAAAGTTTCCTCTTCAACCGATTGAAGTTATCTTTCCTTCACAGTGAGTGTTGGATTGATTTCCTTCGTAATGTAGGATTGAGGAATAATCTTGAATGATTTGAGAATATTTTGGTTCTGATTCAAATGTTTTCTTGAATGTTCGTGGTTCGTAGTCAAGGTAACCTTCTCTCGTAGTCATTCCTCGGCCTTTTATAGTGATCTTTCAAAAATCGCCGTTGAAGAGATAGGCTTATTTTTGAAAGTCACTTGTGGTCGTTGGCTTGTCTTGTTGCGATCCTTGGAATTGCCACTTCCTCGTATTAATTATTCTTGACTTTTCGAGCATCGACACGGTGTAGTGCTTCCCATTGGTTCATTCCCTTGCACGCTTAAGGGATCGAGCACTTCGAGAAAGGTAGCATGGAGGTATTACTTGTTTAAGTAATTCTCTTGATTTTTGTGCAACGGATCTCTTTCGATTATCTCGACTTGATCGCATTTCCTTGCTTTCCCGGGTGACTTAGAGTCGCCTTCCAATCATTAAATGACTCTTTGTCACTTCAACTAGAGACTTGACTATCTTGAGTTGACTTGTCGATGCTTTACTCATTGCACCTTGATCGAGTTCCGTCTTCTCTTCTTTTGCCAAACTCATTGCCTCAGCAATGAGTCTTCCTACTAGTCTCCGTTGTCTTCTTGCATGTTTGGGCATAGCCGACTTAACTCGGCTTGACCAACCCTATTTGTTACAATGCGATTTTACAACAAAAAATGGGGTGCCAACTTCCTATTCTAAGTTTTACATGGCATTCATCAAAATCTAAACAATAAATTTCCTAACATTTTCCCCCTTTTTGATGATGCCAAAACTTAAAACATTCAAAATGTAAATTGCAAAGATACATACAGATAGTGCATTCACAGAGAATGAATGCGTAGAATCAATCCTTTTATTGATCATAACATTCTTGTTCTTTTACACAATCAATTTTACAAGGTGTATCAAAGCAAACATTTATGTCTACGCAAAAAAAATAGAGAATTTCTGATTTATTACGAGAAGACTTACATAGTATGTATTTACATAGTAAAATACATGAAGGGTGGACAAAGAACACTTCATCTCCTTCACGCTTCCTTCTTTCATCTTCTTCATTTATGTCATCTTCGGTCTTCTTCTCTTTTTCTCATCTTGACGCCTTCTTCTTCTTTTCATATGCCTTCCGGCACTTCATCTCTTCTTAATCTCTCTTGTCTTTCCTCCCATAGCTGAGTTTGTCTTTTATTTTCTTCTTCGATTCTTCTCACATACTCAAAGCATTGTTTTTAGCCACTTGCATTGGCTACTTGGTCAAGACCAAAGAGATCCCTCCTTTCTTGCCGGATCTATGTACTCAATGTTTTTGGGCGGAGGCCCAGGTCCAAACCTCTTCCTCCACCATCGCTTCTTCCTCTACCTCTTCCTCTCGGGCGTGTATTGTCTTTGGGGTCTTTTCTTTCCCGGTGAGTGATCGGCGGAGTGACCAGCAGAGTGATCGCGGTAGTCTCGCTGTCGCCTTCTTCACATAACGTGAGACCCTTTTCCCAAGATAAGTCCGTGCTTGAGCCATAGACATGTTTGCGAAGTATCCTTCGAGATGCGAGCATTTTAAATTCATCAATCGATCTTGGCTCGGTCCCGACATCCGAGATGGCATAAGTGTCTCTGTCTACTAGAATGCCTCCATGTTGTTTCATGATGTCCATAACTCGGGCATTCAACCTTCCTTCCACTTTCTCCATCCTCGCTTCAATCGTTTTTTCTTTTCACCATAGACACAAAGCAGAGTGTTGGAGTGGCGAGTCATTTGGGAGTTTTCTTGATAATATCGGTTGTGACAATACCTTGTTGGGGGGTTTGTGCAATCATTAAGGTCGCATCTCTCGATTCTTCCCCTCAAAGACTTTCCTTTCTTTTGTTTTGACACTTCCTCATTTTGTCTTTCCTTTGGTGCTTCCTTCCTTCTCAACATCGAACTCTTTCAAGATTTTTTGGTATTCCTCTTCCCCTTTTTGGCATCATCAAAGGAGAGAGGAACCCCCTGGAAACATACTAGCAAGCGGGAAGTCGAGTGGCGATAGCCAGTTCGCTTCGAGTCTGTTTGTGGAGTTTGCGGCGCGAAATTGAGCGAGTAGCGTTGGACTCGCTGAAATTTGCTTCATCTCGGCCATGAGAAGGCTGAATTTTCTATCCATGTTTGCTTCCGCACCCAGGAGATCACTCTTATTTTGCTCACGCAGCAGCTTTATCTCGGCGGTGTGAGCTTCATGCATGTGCTCAATGTGTTCTCTCAATTTCGTCTTTGCATTAGCACTCTCAACTCTCCATACCAACAACTTGT
Source organism: Rehmannia glutinosa (assembly GCA_016081115.2). Lineage (NCBI taxonomy): Eukaryota > Viridiplantae > Streptophyta > Magnoliopsida > Lamiales > Orobanchaceae > Rehmannia > Rehmannia glutinosa. Next base: position 163,682 of record JABTTQ020003015.1, read on the forward strand.
TGAACAATGTTCGAAATATCTAGCTTGTTCCACGCGCATTGTTTCTTTGTTGTTGCCACCATTCCCCGATTCGACTATTATGCCTCTCAAGTTAGCGATAAGGTTGGCATCTCGTTGTCCATTCTCATGTCCATCGAGGCTTGGTGCCTCTCCATCCGTTCAATTTCGCAAATAATGCTTTGAACACCTCCCGAACTTCGAGTTGTTCCATCATTGCGGTGATGGCCAAGCAGCGTCAAAATCATAGTCTCTTTTGGAACGATGGTATCCGGATGGAATGATAGGATCAGTGCGTGGAAGCGCGAGATCGTTTTTTCGACTCTTCAAGGAGGTCGGGTACCTCCAGAGAGAAGGGAAATGATTCTACAAAAAAAGAATCATCACGGGCAATCGGGATTTGTTCAATGATGAGTGGTGCGCGTGAAGTTCCTCGTGGAGTCGAGCCTGCTGCGGCACTGGGAGCCTGCGCGATGGACTCTGTTTCACTGGGTCTGTTAGAAATTGACCCGACTTTGCCGAGCCTCATTTGTCTCAGCAATCACTTCGTCGGTCTCATTTGGTTTTTCCAATTGAGTTGATGGTCCTCGGCTTTATCAAAAGCGTCATCGGGGACGATGATGAGACTTCCATGGGTGGCTCATCATCAAAGTTGAAAGTTTGTGAGTAGTCTTGAGGTCGACTTGCTCGTGGTTGGAACATCCTTAGCCGAGTCTTTTGGATCAGTCATAGGGGATGACTCCTTCATCATCTTCTTCCGATCCCGAAAGGTTACATCGGGATTATCCGGGAATCGTGAAGGGCGCTAATCTCCTTTTCGGATGGATCAATGATAGCAGGAGGATGTTCTCTACTTGACTTCTTTACCCCGGAAGTCTCAACCTCCCGTTGGCCTTCATTACCTCCTCGAGTCTCAACCGCAATGAGGCCTGGACCTCCCTTTTGACGGTGTCGGTTTGTCTTAGGGTCTTCTCGTGGTGGCATCTATTGGAGTCTCAACCCCATGGATTGAACTTTCATCGCCCAGTGTTAACTCCTGTACATTCCTTCCTCGTGCCTCGATCGCATCGCATCGCGCGTCATTAGCCTTCAGAGCGGTTGGCACCTCACCGAGACAGTCTCAATCGCCCCGAGCTTCGTTGATGGCAACTTTCTTTGTGTATTTTGTGTTTGTACTTTCTCCACTTCGCCTCCTAGACTCGTTGTGGAGTCATCTGCAAACATCCTCCGACCTCTTGTAGTGGAGGAGTTTCCCTCTCGGTGGCGCACCACCGAGTGACTTGGAATGGGGTCACTCGTCTCCAAACTCCCATTTGTTTCTGCTTTTACCGAGTGTTCGATCGTTGGGGCGGTGGTAAGACACCTTTATTAGGGGTTGGATCGACCGGGGTCCCCACTAACCCAGATTTCATTGCCAATTCCTTAATTCCTTCTTCCGAGTGAGTGGGAAGTGGTGGCGAACAACAAGCGTGGGGCAATATTTCGCACCACTCCCATTGGGTCCAACTCACGGTGTGTTTTGAAGGACTCTCCTAGTCCCTCCATCATTCTTTTCTCATGAAGAATTCTCGATTCGTGCATTGTTTTCGCATTTGCAACTCTTCGTGGGCGAAGCAGGGTCCATATCCTCATCACTATCTCGATAAGACGTCAGGAGATGATGTGTGTGTCTTCGTAGTGCTGGTGATAGGGCATATCTTTGGCCTTCTCACGTGCCTCGGCCTTTCCTCCGCTGTCTCTCCTTCTCCTTGTCCTTGAAGATCCGCAAGATATCGTCATGCGATTTTTCTTCATCCAATGCTTGGACCACAGTGGTCACTCCAAGAAAGTTCATCAGTTCTCTTCTTCTTCGATAAACTTAGGCCGTTGGAACCATTTCCTGGATCGACTCAATTTCCACTTCCTCCACTCTCGCATACGATTTTGGATGTCCGGATAAAGTGGGGATAGGATCATCACATCATCATCTCTTTCAAACTTCCTTGTGTCTCACTGTTCGAACTACAACTGGTCTTGATTGCCTCTCTTGATCGCCTTCAAATGAGACTTTCAATTGTTTCATCAATAATATCGGAGACTCTACTTCTCAGTAGTCTCGATATCTGTTTTCAATTTGAGTGGTCGACTCGGCCCGGTTTTTTCAAGTTCGGATTGCTTGATTATTCTTCTTCGTCTCTTAGTTCGTACTAGAGGGGATTTCGGCTCAGAGAGAGTGTCTTCTTCGAGTCTGGGCGGGGCCGGTGTTGGTGTTTTCTTCCGAGGGGCAGCCGTCTTGGCTTATCAGATCCTCCTCTTTTTGACGACCGGAGAAGGTATTTGAGATTCCTTCTCGCCGCTCTTGAGAAGCGGCAGAGACACGGCTGCGGGGAAAGCGACTTACTGCGGGGCAGGGGGGAGCGATTTGTTTTTCTTAGTCTGCAGGGCGTGATTCTCTTAGCAACGCAGGGGAAGCTTTCTTCCTTGGTGGAGAGGAAACAACAGATTGTATCTTGTGGTGTTGATTCCCCCTCACTTGTATCGCTCTCTTGGCGTGGGCTCTCTTCGTGCGCGAGAGAGGTTTGATCGAACATCCTCTTGTTTACATGGAACGCCTTTCCATGTCGAAGAGGGACTCCTTTCACTCCATCACCGGCCAATCACCAGGCCATATCCCAGGATCCTCCAAATGCACCATCCTCTTTGAAGGATTTGTTCCTACATTCTCGGCGAGTCTCCGTGTAGACAAACTCGGCCGGTTTACATTTGCTTTTCTTCAATGATCGCAGCCATTACGATCGGTTTTGCTTTAGAAAGTTGGTCAAAGGCGCCAAATTTGATGTCTATGCATTTGGCAACTATGTCCAACAGTTTGTGGTAGTCCTCCTTCTTGGCGGCCCCTTTTTGGTGTGTAGACTATCTTTTCAAAGATAGTTGGTCTTGGCTACTTCCTTCCAAGCAAAGAATGACCAAGTCTACGTCCCTTCATTGATTTCTCGGTGCTCCTTCCGCGGTAGTAAGCGGTGTTCTCCGCCAGATCCTTGGCAGAGATGATGAACTTATTCCCGTGAACAAAGGATTTGATCCCCTCATCGTGAATCTCGGCGTTCACGAGAAACGTGCGACCTCTTCCACATAGGTCATCGAGAACTCCATCGTCAAAATGGTTTCAGCCCGGACGTTTCGAGCTTTTCAGCGATTTTTCTTTATGAGGGCGCCATCGGACCCCTATTTGATCATTCCTCGAAATCCACAAGAGACCCAGTGTGGATTTGCTTCCCTAGCTTGACGAAATCATAAGTTGGTGCCATTTTTCAGTATTTCACGAAAAGAAACTTACAAGTTGATTTGAATATTGATAGGGTTTTGAGAGAGTTTTGCCTTTACTTCTGAGATAGAAATGAAACGTTTTGGTAAAGTGAGAGAAAACAGACGAAAATGGTTTAAGTATGGTTTCTGAAAGGACGTGCGGGTGGTTTTTGAAATGTGATCGAAATCAATGGCTTAGATTTTGCACGCCGATTAGCATTTAATGTCTCGAATTTAATGCGGCAGCATTTATATCCAATCATAAGCTTGGTATGCAGCTTTTTGTCTGTACACATCATCATTATGCTGATGTCATTCTTAAAAACATTCCCGCTTAGTAAAAATGATTGCTTTTGTTGTCACTTTGCTCATAAATGACTCAGCTTATCCCTTAGCTGATTTAACTCTTCTAGTCACAGTTCTCTCATTGACTCAGCTATCAGCTTATTCGGTATATTTGTCTTTCCGACATGGTGATTCATTTAGTGATTTTGAGAATTGATCCTTTTTCTCTTTTTGTGTTTCATTTCTTTTCTTTGAGTCTTCTCGAGTGTCACCACTCAATTAACCCTAACTCGTGCTTGAGTTCTTCAAATCTTGACTCACATAATGGTTTTGTGAATATGTCAGCCAACTTGTTTATCGGTTGAGATATATTCCAAGATGATGTCCTTCTTTTCAACATGATCTCTTATGAAGTGATATCGACATCGATATGCTTTGTTCTTGAGTGCAACACAGATTCTCGAGTGATTGCAATTGCACTTGTGTTATCACACATGATTGGAATTTCCTTTTCTTCAACTTCATAGTCTCTCAATTTCACCGCCTCATCCATAGGATTTGGGCACAACATTGCCCGCAGCCTATGTATTCTCCGCCTTGACTATAGAGGTGGCTATTGAATTTTGCTTTTTGCTAAACCAGAAATTAGCCTATTTCCAAGCATTTGACATGTGCCTGAAGTGCTTTTCTGTCAACTCGCATCCAAAGATAGTCGAGTCGAATAGCCAATTAGCTTGAATCCACCTTCCTTTGGATACCATAACCCAACTTCTTGGCTTCCTTTCAAATATCTCAAGATCCTCTTAGCAAATCATATGGCTCTCTTTTGGGGCGATTGAAATATCGCACATACACCTACAAAGAAAGGTGATGTCGACGACTTCTTTGTGAGATAAAGCAATGATCCAATAAGTGCTATGTATCTTGTTTGATCTGAGTGCTTGCCATCCGCATCCATGTCCATTTTGTGATGTATTCATTGGTATTTTCACGAGAAGACTTCTCCTCCATACCAAATTTCTTCATTAAATCTCTCGGTGTATTTTGTTTGACTTATGAAGGTTCCATCCTTCATTGTTTTACTTGGAGTCCAAGGAAGAATGTCGACTCTCCCATCATGCTCATTTCAAATTTGCTTTGCATGAGGTTTGAAAATTTTTCACATAGCTCTTTGTTTGTGGATCCAAAAATGATGTCATCCACATATATTTGAACAAGCGAGTATGTTCTTCTTGTCTTGAATTAAAGAAAAGTGTTCTATCTACTTTTCCTTTTGTGAATCCATTCTCGTTAGGAATTGTGACAAAGTATCATACCATGCTCAGGTGCCTGTTTCAATCCATACGAGTTTTCTTGAGTTTGTATACCTTATCTCCAAGAGTCTTCTCGCTCAAATCCGGAGGTTGTTCAACATACACTTCTTCTTCCAATAAACCATTTAGGAATGCACTTTTTACATCCATCCGATATACAATAAAATTCTTGTGAGTCGCATAGGCAAGAAACATCCTTATAGCTTCCAATATTGCTACAGGAGCAAATGTTTCATCAAAATCTATTCATTCTTCTTGGCAATATCCTTTGGCTACTAGTCTTGCTTTGTTTCTTACCACAGTACCTTCCTCGTTCATCTTGTTTCGAACACCCATTTAGTACCAATAACATTTTGATGGGTGGGTCTTTGAACTAATTCCCATACTTTATTTCTTTCAAACCGATTCACTTCTTCTTGCATAGCTTGAATCCAATGTGTGTCATCCAATGCTTGTAACATATCTTTAGGCTCTATTTGTGAGATAAAGCATGTGAACATAGCTTCTTGTTGAGTTCTAGATCTTGTTTTGACACCTTCTCTTATATTTCCAATGACAAGTTCTCGTGGATGGTCTTTCAACCATCTTACATCAAAGTTGAAGTAAGTTAGTGGATTGATCGTCTAGCTTGTTTGTGTTGCTTTGATCGACTCTCTCGCAATCACTTAGCCGCAAATTTTCCAAGCATTTTATGAGACTCGGCTATCTCATCTTCGTCTGAGTTTATAATTACGACTTCGGCTTCAAAGATAGGGACTTTTCGTATGGTTGGATGATTCAAACTTATCGGTGATTCTTCAATGTCTTCTCCATTTTTATTTGGCTCATCGAATACCACATGAATGGATTCCTCTCGTAACCATAGTCCTTTTGTTGAGTACTCAGAGGCTTTGCTTTTTTGAGTATCCCAAGAAGATACCTTCATCAGCTTTAGCATCAAAAGCCTTCAAATTATCTTTGCCATTGTTATGGATGAAGCATTTACATTCAATCATTCTAAAATATGCAATATTTGGTTTTCTCCTGTCCAAATCTCATAGGAGTCTTTCGTTGTCTGTTTATCATGCATCTATTTTGAGTGTAGCATGCTATGTTTATTGCTTTCCCAAAATCTTTTAGGTAGCCCTGCTTGCCTAACATGGTCCTTGCCGCTTCTTTGAGAGTTCTATTCCTTCTTTTCGCAACTCCATTCTCATTGTGGAGTCCTTGCTGCAGATAGTTCATGACCAATGCCATTTTCAATACAATATTGAGTTATTATACCATTGACAAACTCAGTTCCTCTATCCGATCTTATTTTGATAATGGTTTGGCTCTTCTCATTTTGAATCCTCTTCATCATTTGTGGTAGTTTTTGTAGAGTTTCTTTCTTCTTACACATGAATATTGTCCATGTATATCTTAAGTAGTCATCTACTACCACCAAGGTATATTTCTTCCCACTTATGCTAGTGGTTCAATGGACCAAATAGATCCATATGTAGCGGTGTGCAATATCCTTGTTGAAGATGAGCATGTCTTTTCTTTGAATGATGATTTGATCTGTTTTCCCTTCCGGCATGTGTCACATATACTTTCCTTCTTGTATCTTCGAGTCCGGAAGACCTTCCACAAGATTACTTTTGGCAAGCTTGTTAAGTGTTTTGAAATTCGGGTGACTACCTTTTGTGCCCAACCAACTTGATTCAAATTTGTGCTCTTTTGCTAATAGGCAGTCTTTGGGTGTTGCGGTTGACCAATCTACTACATACATGTTCTTTTGTCTGCATCCTTGCAACACAACTTCATTTGATTCAATATCCTTGATTTGGCATATACCCATGTTAAATCCAACATTATAGCCCTTGTCGAGAGTTGGCCGATGCTTAGCAAATTGAAGTTGAGTCCTTCAACATATGCAACATCCGTGATTTCTAATCCGTTCTTCTTGATGGATCCAATGCCTCTTATTTCACCTGGAGCTTCATTTCCTCCAAATATGACTTTTGCTCCCTTAACTTCCTTGAATTTTGACAAATTTTTCTTGTTTCTCGTCATATGTCCGGAACGACCACTATCCATGTACCAGGTTCCTTGGCACTTTCACCGCTCCTTGAACATGCAATCAAGGAAATTAAGTTTTAGGTACCCATTCTTGTTTGGGTCCCGAGGGGTTAGTATTGTAAGATGATCCAACCAGCCTATAGCCAAATGATTTGGCTCTAAGGGGTTGCCATCTATCGATGCCATAATCATAATTAATTTTGGCAAATTGCTTGGGGATTCTAGGTTCATACAAGCTGTCTCTTTTGTCCGTATGCTGTTTATGTGTTTTAGCAATTGCCTTCTTTGGGTAGTTGTGGTGTCTCCGAGTGTAGTGCCTAGGTGCATATGTGTGTCTTTGATGAAAGCTCTTATACTTTTGGAATGGCCTTTGCTCGATTTCTAGGCCTTTGCCATTTGGGCTTATATTCCATAAGTCTATGCCGATAGTTCACATCGCTCCAATCAGCTTGGCTTGGATATTTTCTACCATTCCCATCATATGTGTTTCTTTTATAGAACTTTTGGGGTTTTTGGTAGCTCTGTTTCTTCTTTATAGAGTAATTCTGTTTGGAGTTTCTTTGAGGAACTTGGTGAATTTCTTCTCGTTGTCCTCTCAACGCACCCAATTGGTTGTTTTCCTTTTCCTTTATAACCAAGGCCGGTTTGCTTGTAATTGTGCTTTGGAGTGAATGTGTGCGCACCATTTGGAGTTTTGGATTTTTGAGACTCTTCATTGCTTGAAGATCCTTTTTCCAAAATTACTTTTGGAGTTTGACATAGCAGAGGAATTAAATCCTAAGCCTGTCTTGTCTCCACATTCTCTTTGACTCATAATAAGATCATCCAATGATTTAGATGCCTTAGTGAATGAATCAATCACATTTTTGAGGTCATTCTCCCTCTTTTCTATGGGCAAACTATTTCTATTTATTAGCTTGGCATTTTCAAAGCCTTTAAACTTTTATTCTCATCGGCCTATTTGACTTAGAGTACTCGACTCCTTAGTCACCGTGAGTTTCGCTCTTGAGTAGTTGTTTTCCTCATTTAGTAGTGTGTGTGAGGATTTAATGTGTTCAAAATCTTTCATCATTTTGCCTAATGAATCATACAGATCAGTGGGTGATGAAGTGTGTGTGTCACATCACTATCACTAGAATCGAGTTTGATGAGTTAGAGTGTACCTCATCTTCTTGGTCGAAACTTCACTACTCTCGAATCATTTGTCTCTCTTGACTTTTGTCTCGTGATCTCTGTGAGACAACATTGCCTTTTTCTTTTCTTGTCTTCTTTCTCTCAAGACCTTTCTTTTTCTTCTTCATTCCCGTATTTGTTGACTACAGGATATGGACAATCAATGGCATAGTGACTGGTTGCCTACGGTTCCAAAGATAGATATTCAACCTTTTGATCACTCTTTCCATTCTTGGATTGTCGCCCTTTGATATTGACTTTTTGATGATCTGTTCTCTTGGTTGGCCTATCTTCCCTTGACTTGGAGGAGCCGAGTGTCTTCCGGAAGATTCGCCCTTGCCTCTCTTGTAGTTCTTATTGAAGAACTTGTTGAACCTTTTAACCATCGGGCTATTTCTTCCGGATCAATGACTTCTTTGACCTCGGCTCTCTTTCCATCCTTAACAATTAGAGCAGTTGTTTTGGGTACAATTGTCTCTTCCTCGATCTTTTTCTTCTCACCAAATTCGTAGGCTTTGAGATCCGAGAATAGTTCATGGTTGGAGGTCTTCGATAGGTCCATGGAATGTCTCGGTCTATGACCTTAATTTCCCATTCATTTGGGAGACTTTTTAGGATCTTCATACACATTTCTTCTCGTGTATATTCCTTTCCAAGTGCGAGATAGCTCGTTGGTGATTTCAGTGAACCAAAGATCCAGTTGATCCAGGTTTTCTCCTGCGATCATTTTGAAATTCTCAAATTTTTGTACTGACCATTTGATAATTTATTTTCCTTGATTTGCTCCGAGCCTTCACAAATCAATGTTAGCTTGTCCAAGATTTCTTTAGCCGTTTTGCATGATTTGACTTTATTGAACATGGCTTTGTCCAAGGTTTTGTAAAGGATGTCCTTGGCTACATTGTCCAGGTTGTATCTTTTCTCGTCATCATTTGTCCATTCGGTTCTTGGTTTTTCAACCATACCGGTCTAGGGGCAACATCCTCTTCACCTTCAAATTTGTAGCTCTTCTTACAAATTTGTGTGTTCACTTTTAAGATTTGCGATGGCCCATCCTCTATCACTATCAACATCTCATCATGTAATCTTTGATAGATGAGCCTCGCATACGAATTTTCCAATCATCAAATTCTTCAATTGTGAACATAGGGATGCGTGTCAAATTTGCTTCCATGATAATAACTTTTAATGATAAAAGGAGTTTTGAAAACTTAAGTACTAAAAAGACTTTGAAAAATTTGGAGATCTAGTTCAAGAACGGTGCGGAAGGCTCAATGAACCAACCGCTCCGATACCACTTGTAGGTCCCAAGGGGTGTGAGTGTAAGGTTTAGAAGGGGGGGTTGAATAAACCTTACCAACTTTTCACTTTTGGTCCTTTTATAAAACTCAGAGTTGACACCCTTCAGACAATTGTGTTTGGTGGAGACTTCGGACATATATTGTTTGTTGTACCTAAGGGAAGTTGGAAGTTGACATGATATTGTGAATGACATGATAAATTCATCATAATTGTGAAAAAAGATGTACAATTTTGAAATTAAATAAGAAAACATTACTTCAAAGACTTGATGAAACCGATGGTTATACGAATTTGGTTCAATTTTTGGATGGATCGCAAAGCATTGGAAGCAAAACAATTGGAGGAGAAAATAATATTGTGTTACTGTTGATATTCCTGAAAATATTTTGCTCGAAGTCTCTGGTGATCCCAGTTCCCACAACACCTGAAATCGGACGCCAATAATGACTTCTTGCATGTTCTGCACACAACAAAATTCTTAAATGGTATAAGATCTTTCAGTGTTCCTGATCATGAATATATCTGAAGGTTGCGATTTCAGTTATGCTCTTGCCGAACCTAGACCATCCGATTGGATTGTGTAATGGTATGAGATTAGTGATTTTAGAACACATGTACTTGAATCTAAAATTCTCTCGAGAACCAATGGGGGTCATAAGGTGTTGTTCTCACTAATGACACTGACCCGTCTGACCTCAGAATACCATTCAAGTTTTAACGAAGACAATTTCTTCTGATCGTTTCTTATGTCATGACTATAAACAACAACCAATGGCAATTTCTCTCCAATTTTGCGACGCATTTAAAGAATTCAATTTTTTACCATGGCAAATTATATATTACAGTTTCAGGAGTCACAAATCGTATGCTTTTGAAAATATTACTTTGTGGTGACGAAAAATCCAAAAACAAACAAATGAATAATGTTGTTTACCAAAAATTATTCCAAACTTGTAACTTTTAAATTAGTGATTTGGTGTGTGTTAGGAAACATTTTTAAAATAGAAGTCATCAATGAAATGAGCTATTTAATATGGATTTTTTTAGAAAAGTACTTAAGTATCGTTAAGTGTTTGGTAGAAATGCAATTTAATCCCCATACAGAAGAAGTATGCTAGTAAATGAAATTCGAAAGTTATAAAGTCACACTCCATCAAAATAGAGTGACTTATTCTATAAGTCCATTTAGTAAGAACCACCAAACATATTGTTTTCTTTTCAATTGGATTTTTATACCTAAATGTCCATTTCAAATGGGTCCCAAACATACACCTAACTTAATTTGTTTAAAGCATGCATTATACAACTTTATAATCATTAATATTGTAATTATTTTATGCATTCAATTTACGTGCAACAACACAATACACCCTGTTTGCATGAGTAAAATTATAATAGAGAGCCAATAGAGTACAATGATCATTATTATTATTATATTAAATTTTTTGACATTAAACGTTGTTATAATTTCTATGTATTTTAGTAACTCAAGTTTTTTTCTCTAACTCCTTGTTGTATAAAATAAAATTAAGTTTGCTTCTCATTTCGTTTTAAGAAATACAAATGTGCAGACAAATATTATTACATTCTGGGTTAATTTAAAGAACTATATTTATGCTTTTTTTTTAACCTTTAGTAATTTTTTTATCACAAATTAAAAAAATTAATCTTGCAATCCTATCTCGCCACTGGTATTCTATTTTGGAGCTTCTGTTACTTGTTAGTTTCTGTTGGCTTAGGGTTTTAATATGCAGTAAGGAAGAACAAGTTTGCAGCAGCAACTGCCCAAAACTGATGAATATCAAAGCTTGGAAAAATTACTGCCAGTCTAGGCATTGATGGAATCAAGAAGCAGCCAATGCTAACAAGGTCCAAAAGTTAAAAACCAGAATCTATATGCAATTCTTTCATATTACATCAATCATCGCTCTATCAAGGACTTACAGGGTATTTGGTATAGCTTATATAACATTTTTTAAGCTCCTAAAATGGTAAAATATTTGGCCGACCTTTTTAAAGAAAGATCTTATAAGCATATGAGCTTATAAGCTAATTTTAGAAAAGTTAAGGAAACCCAATTTATGCGAACACTTAAACAATTTATTTTCAATTAATATATATTATCTTATATATTATAAGCTATAAAAACGTCTTATATAAGAGCTTATAATATATTTTAAATAAGCTCAACCAAACAACCTATCATCAGCGTAGAAACTTAAAAAAAGGGGAGAGGATAAAAAGAACTACACACACACAAAGAAAGTGGAAAAGAAAATCATGCAAAACCTAAACCTTGTGCTCTCACCCGGATGAATTACATGTGTCCATGCATTGAAACAATCGACGACACGGATTTATCTTATAGACAGCCCATTAATCCAACAAAGTGAATGGGAAAGTGAAAGCTGAAATTCAGATTCGTCCATTGAACCCGTAAATGAGTTATATACTGAGATATTCAGACCAAAGATTCCATGTGAGGCTGCTCCAGGTTTCGAAGTAGAATACGTGCAAATATTTTCACTTCAAGCGGGGCCTCTGCAGCCGCTGCGTGTAGTCGCAGCACCCGTGGAGCTCCAGCATTCTGGAGAAGCCTCACGTGTTCCACTGCATACTTTCCACCAGGGATGGTAAACTGAAATTGTGAATTTAAAAGATAAAAGAGTTAAATTATAAAAACTACCCCTTAAGTTTCGTCTAATCAAAGTTATCTTACAAAATTACAAATACCTCTTTGAGGTATAAATTTGTTTACAAATACTATTCCCAATAAGGTTCAATTTGTTAAATAGAAATAAATATCAACGTGGTATTTGTAGTTTTGGATAGGGGTGTCAATTTGGGTTGGGTTCAGGTTCGGGGTCCGGGTTCGCAGGTTCGCGTGTCAGAAACAGTCGACCCGGACCCGACCTGTTTAATTATTCGTGTCAGAATCTTGAACCCAGACCCGACCTACTTATTTCACAGGTAACCCGGACCCAACCCGCGTAACCCGTCTAATAAAATTATTTTCATATATATTTAAAAGTTTTAACTGAATAAATTTATTTTTTTTAAAACCAATAAGTACCATACACTATTCAATCAATAAAAAAATATCACAATTCACAACATACAAAAAGAAATAACATAATTGCATAAATAACATAACACGCTGATCATATTTTAGGGACAATATTAAAAAAACATGCATAATAATAACAAATACATAATTAAGGAGGTTTTATCATTTAAGTTTTAAGGATATGTCTTGTTTGTTGTTTTTTCTTACAATTAATTATTTACTTAATTTTCTTTTAAATTCACAAACGGGTTAAACGGGTTAAATGGGTCGTAGTAGGTTGACCCGAACCCGACCAGTTTAATTGGCAGGTTCTTCGGGTTCGACCCATTTTCGACCCGGACCCACGAAGCCGGGACTCATACCCATTAATTTCGTGTTAGGTTCGTGTCGGGTTTGCGTGTCGGGTCTGAAATTGACACCCCTAGTTTTGGAATATAGCAATATATAATAGACTGAACCTTAAAACTCCATTTGGATTGAGGGATTCAAAGCTAAGGATTTCAAATCCATTGGCTTCTTTGTGTGATCTTTTAATACATGACTTTTCAAATCCACTGTGGACTTGAAATTTGAAATTTTGCCCTCAAAATCACCTTCAAATCAATATCTTTCTATCCAAATGCAAAATAAGCATAGTTATAGGTTCAGAATGGAAGTTTTGTTCCGCGTGAGTGTTGTGAGCATCTGAGTTTATTTTTGTGTATGGACAAGTTAGAAAGCATTATATTTTTACCTGAAGAAGAGCAAATGCACCACACGACTTCAGCGCAGGAGAAGGATATTGTAGTAAAGCAATAAAACTTTCAAGCTCATCTCCACTGAGGAAAAAAAAGCAAAATCAATCCAACGACCACAAGGACAGAAATTTTCAAATTTTAAGAAAATGGTAAAGATCAGATCCGAAAAACTAACATGTATGTTTTTACAGAAAACCATAATTGAGGTAACAAAAACAGAAATCAACCCTAAATTTTACTTGATTAAATAATACTCTTTACAGAACTTTTCTTCTGTATGGTATAAAATATGTTCCACTACCATGTAAATTATAAATTCACGATTAAAACTGAAAATTATCCACTGGCAATTCAGATTTAGGACCCTATTGGACAATCAAAAGCTCACCAGTTCATACACAACATTGGCAAGGTTGACCACAATTTTTCATTCAAAAAGCAAAACATATCAAAATTGAAGAAGATTGACGTTGAATATCAACATTGCGAGCTTAGAAATATAACGTCAGTTGTGCCCCCAAGGTTTTTGATTCAATCAGGTGTTAGTAAAATAATTAAAAACCATGGTAAATACGGACCATCTTACGTATAATGAATCCAAGGGGCCATCTTTAGAATATACTACCGAGGAAGTGAACATATATGCTGTCCATCAGCATTCTGAATATCAAGCCATAGAAAGTATTCCTAGTGGAAATTGACGGTAGTATGTGCAAAAGCAATGCTTCGAGTAATTAAAAACGCTGGTTGCCTACAATCAGTTTTAACACTGCTGTTTAAATTATTTCATTCGTACATATATGTTTGACACAAAAAAGGACAGATATGAGATTGAGACATGAAGAGAACCTGCATCTCAGTTGACCTGCTTCTTCAATGCGAGCATACTCGGTTACTTGCACCAATGATGCAGGATCCGATGACGTCGCAGCAGCAGACAATAATCGAGGATCGGAAATGGTCATGACAAAATCTTCAATGTGTTTCATGGCCATTCTTCTAGGGCCATCTAAGCCTACGCTCTTAGAAGTGCCATCTGTTGGTGTTCCATTCAGAGCAATATCATCGATTCTGCACAATGAAATTGAAATGTTTAGAAATATTTGGCCAAAACCAGCCAGTTCCACAAAAAATTTAAAGAAAAAACCAGAAAAAAGTAAAACAATACATAGAGTGGCATTAGGCAACAGCAGAAGACAGATTATCATGACAGTAATATGCCACCAAATTGTCATAAATCTCCTTTCCAGGATGAAGGATAACTAAGACACACCAGCATAACTTATTCAATTTGAAGAATGTGTGACGAACAAAATGAATCTTCTCTTTCAAACTTAAAAGCAGCAGTTTGGAAAGTAAAAGATAGGACCGAGTCTATGAGAGTCAGCTTCTAAGTGTGCTTTAAGTGGACATGACACTATTTAATGGTCCTTAATGAAAATGATGTACATTTGAAAAAATTTTTAATATCAAATATCATAGATGCACCAATTGATAACAACTTATGATTAAATTTATCATGCAGGTTTATAAAGCCCTATTCAGGTGCAAATCTTTCACTTAGAATGTGGAATTTGTTCCTCTGTAAAATAAGCTGTTAGAAATGGTAATATTTGAAAGGACAACTTAGAAGCTTCAAACAAAATTTGCTCTGTCATAGTCAAACATTCACTAATGCAAAAAAAAAAAAAAAAAAAAAGACATTTACATATTTTGTTGTCTCATCAAAATTAAAAAAATATATATACAGAAAGAAACGAAAATATCCAGATTAAGATGATTCATATATACCTTCCATCAAACATGTAGGCCAGTGTCAATGCAGACATGAAGCGTGCCATTTTTGATACAGAAGAAGAACAAAGATGAGCTAGAGCATGAATCCCATCTTCCTCCATAATGTGTAGAGCATTACTAGGATAGAAAGCAAGATTCCAAAGAGCTCCTGCAGCGACCTCATGCACGTCCTGAAAGTTGATGCATACTGATGTGATAAGAAACACAGAGAGCTTAACTGATGTATCACATCACAATGATTAATTTTATGACAACAATGGTTAAACAATAAGTCGACGTAAGCCTAATACTTGATACATGTGATCTAACTAACAGAACTCCCGTAAAAAAGCAGAAGCATAATCATTAGAAAGGCATGGATATTTATGAGGTTATCTGATATTTATTCATAATCACTAGTCATTTATTGTTTTGGAATATAATAATTCAAAAAGGGAAAGTCATGAGACAATTGTTATTATCCAAAGGCAGCTGTTCAACTGGAGAAAAATAAAGAGTATGCATCACCATTTTGAAACTGCAGCTTAACAAGCACACTTCAAATTTTGGTAAATCATAAGCAAGGAAGCAGATGTCACATGGAAAAAGAGAAATATGTAAGTCATGAAAATAATAAATCAAGAGACATATCGAAAGGTTCTGCATTTGTTTTCTAAGTAACCTCACCTCAGCATTTGATTGAGCCAATGCTATTAGTGGTGCCACGCCTCCTCCTCGGTCAATAGCAATGCTATTACAGAAGGAAAATTAGACACAAAGTTATAGTTGAAGAAAATAAATAAAAGTTGCATATTCGCCGAATGTGATTGTGATAGAGTCAAGGGTAAAGTGAATTGAAAGAAAAGCAATAATCAATAATATTAATGTAGAAAACAAAACAAGAACGCGAAGTTCTCCTCGGGAAATCTCCCGCCCAGCTTAAAGCCGACAAACACAATTAATTCCAAAGTGTACTATATGAAATAATAATACTCACTTAAATAGCAACATAACCCTAAACCTAACGCTACGGGCCTAAAGCCCATTAATAAGAAAGAACTGAAAATCTTAATTCAACTAGGAAATAACTGAAATAGGAAACCGTATCTTAATTGATCTAGGAAATAATTGAAATAGGAAACTGAATCCTAACAAAACTAGGGAATAACAAATACCTTAGTTAAACAAGCACTAATTAAACTAAATAACCGTAATTAAATAATAAAAACCGACCGCAACAACTCTCCGCCGATTCGAAACAGTCTTGTCCTCAAGTCGAATCGAGGAAACTCTCCGCGAAAGTCGAAAGGTCCACCGGGTCGCCTCCTCCGCCTCACGTCCCTTCCACTTAATCAACACTCGCGACACCCGATCATCACCCCGCCAAACTTCCCGATTTTACGGCAAAACTATACGAACTTTACAAAAAAGAACTCCATTGATTGATGCATATGGGCCTCGAATCTCACCGACCGCTTCTAAATATCGGATAATCCCCGCACCATCAATCCAACCAGATAGGAAATTAGCGGACAACTTGTTGTCATCCTCCGATTGACTAGATAAGGCATCTACCATGGATTTATCAAAGATTGGGTGTATGATAAATGCAAGAGAGAGACAAACATGTAACGGTGTCATCACCATGAACAATGAGAAAATCCATACGTCGGGCCTGCCAAAAACGTGGCCCCACCTAGCTACGGAACCGGCCGCGCATGGGTGGCCGAGGAGAGGCAACCGATTTTTCGTCACCATTGAGTTCCCCATTTTTGTCGCGGGGAGCGGGACGTTGAATCACTTGCAATGCTAGATAATCCTTTTTCTCACAACAAAGTCTTGATAATTCTTCAATCCGATTCAATTTGGTAAATTTCAAGTGGATTTTAGCGATCTCCGCCCACAACTTCTCAACACCCTTCTCTATCGTATCGAAGTGTGAAACCATACGTGTGATGAGCATGAAGCGAGATTCGGCGGGTCGGACCATTTAATAGAGTCGAGGTAAAGTGAATTGAAAAGAAAAGCAATAATCAATATTATTAATGTAGAAAACAAAATAAGAACGCAAAGTTCTCCTGAGGAAATCTCCCCGACTTAAAGCCGACAAACACAATTGATTCCAAAGTGTCTATATGAAATAATAATACTCACTTAAATAGCAACATAACCCTAAACCTAACCTCCAAGCCTACTGACCCATTAACAAGAAAGAATCGAATCTTAATTGAACTAGGAAATAATTGAAATAGAAAATGAATCATAACAAAACTAGGAAATAACAAATACCTTAATTAAATCAAAGACAAATTAAACTAAATAACCTTAATTAAATAATAAAAAACAATCTATAACAACTCTCCGCCCTTCGAAATGACTTTGTCCTCAAGGGTGAACAAAGGAAACTCTCGGCCATAGTTGTTAAAGCGCGCCCGAGGCGCTGAACCCAAACGCCTCCGGTGCCCAAAGGCGGGCGTTGTGTCGAGGCGCGCTACTGAGCTCGCCTCGGGCGAGCTGAGGCGTCAGCGCTCGTAGGCGTGCCTCATGTGCTTCCCAATGTTTTCTTCTGTTTAAACCCTATCCAAAGTTGTTTTTTTGGAAAGGTCCAAAGTTGTTGCTTATTCTTTTGACACTTCTATTAGTTCATTTGAATATTCATTTAGGATTTTGAAAAGAAATTAGAAAACAAAACTAAAAGGACGTGACTTAGCCACAAGGCACACCAAGATAAAATGTTTCTTCTTCACGCTCCCATTTGAACTTGTCGCCGAGTCGGAGCGCGCCATCCTCGCCGGAGTCGCGTCCCCTCCCGGCCGAGCATCGCCGGGGACATTTTCCTTTTTCTTCTCGTTATTTATTTAATTTGTTGAATGTTTTTATCATATACTAGGGCTATAAAATTAGGGTTTCTTATTTTAATTCTTCTATTATTTACAGACATGAATACTATCTTTTATTGTTATTGTTTTTTGGTTTTTATTATTACTTTTTATTATTTCAACATATTTTCTTGATTAAAACATAAGTTATATATTTTTAAATATTTTTATTATTTATGCGCCTCATGTACAAAAGGCGAGGCGAGGGCTCCGGAGGCTTTCCGCTTGTGTGCGCCTTTCGCTTTAACAACTATGCTCTCGGCGAAAGTTAGAAGTGGTCCACCCGCCGCCTCCTTCGCCTCACGTCCCTTCCACTTAATCAACACTCGCTACACCCGATCATCACCGCCCCGCCAAACTTCCCAATTATACGGCAAAACAATACGACTTTTATAACAAAAACAAACCCATTGATTGATGCATACGGGCTTGAGTCTCATCGAACGCTTCTAAATATCGGATAGTTAGTGCGCACCTTTTTATGCAACTTATGCCAATCAATCCAACTAGATAGGAAATTAGTGGACAACCTGTTGTCATCCTCCGATTGACTAGATAAGGCATTCGCCATATATTTATCATCCTGGGTGTATGATAAATGCGAGAGAAAGACAAACATGTTACGGGGTCATCACCATGAACAATGAGAAAATCCATATGTCGCCGCCAAAAAAGTGACCCCACCGGGTCGCAAGACGGGTGGCGGGAGGAGAGGCAACCGATTTGTCATCACCGTTGAGTTCCCAATTTTGTCGCACAACCAAGTGATTCGCGGGGAATGAGGGCGTTGAATCCGCACCGCCAATGCTAGATGATCCTTTTTCGCAACAAAGTCTCAAAGATATCTTCAATCCGATCCAATTTTGTAAATTTCAAATGGATTTTGGCGATCTCCGCCCACAACTTCTCAACACCCTTCTCTATCATATCGATGCGTGAATCCATACGTGAGACAAGCATGAACTAAGATCCGGCAGTCGACCATTCGATATAGTCAAGGGTAGAGTGAATTGAAAGAAAAGCTATAATCAATATTATTAATGTAGAAAACAAAACAAGAACACGAAGTTCTCTCGGCAAATCTCCCGCCTGACTTAAAGCCAACAAACACAATTAATTCCAAGGTGTCCCATATGAAATAATAATACTCACATAAATAGCAACACAACCCTAAACCTAACCTACGGGCCTAAAGCCCATTAATAAAAAAAAAGAACTGAATCTTAATTGAACTAGGAAATAATTGAAATGGGAAACGAATCCTAACAAAACTAGGAAATAACAAATACCTTAATTAAACCAGCACTAATTAAACTAAATAACCTTAATTAAATAATAAAAACTGATCTGTAACAGATTGACCATGTAAATAAATTATAAAAGCTGATCTACACCCCCGCTGCCAGCAAAATACAAAACTCTTCGATCTAGTCGTCACCTCAAGTACACAGGTCGTTATTTTGTCCAAGTTGTCTCTGAGTCCAAAGTCCAAACTGTGGTCTGTCTAATTATTATGCCTACTACAACTGGATGAATGCCCAATAAATATTTCGTCTTGCATTCCCCTGCAGATGAATACTTATACCTTCATCCAAAAATTGAACTTGGAGATCAATACCAGCCGGTCCAGCCCTTTCCTAAGTGGCACTCTTTTTCCTTCTCACACACAATACACTAGAGTAAAATAAGTGTTATGTGTCAAATGGGTTTTTCTTTTCACGACTTATGCCCCCTGATAAGAAACATTTCCCCTCCTATGATGATGGAAGAAAATGATGCAATAAAATTTTATTTGAAGTCATTCAGTTCACAATTATTAGGCCAACAAATCGACGAGTGGCAACAAACAATCTCTTAACTCATCTCTTTCTTCAAGAAAGTAGTAATTGGGAGTTTTAATGATAACAGTTAAAACCAGTTTTATTGCAAACACATTAGGCAGTAAAAGGATTAGTGGCCGATGGAAACATAATATAAGTTATAGCTAATAAAAAATGTCCATTTTCCAGGATCATTATGTACCAACCAGAACAAAAGGTCGAATCTTCATTGCAACAGAAGCAGCAAACATATATGAACAGAAGATAAAATTGATATGACACAGTCATAAGGAACTCTTTCTAACCTGAATATAGTATATAATTGAAAAGCCGTTTTTTTAATATTCAAATCAGTCAAAAATATTATGAATAAATGATTGTTATCTCTATGCTTCTAAAGCTTCTCAAGGTGTAAGGCCTAGAATAAATATTAAATGGTCATGACTAATCATGAACACTTACTGATCTATAACTAGAGATAAATAATTTCCTCCTCAAAGGTGACAGCAACTGTGTTTGCTTAAAGTTCACTACCATATTCACCAATACTTGCACAAATCCGAATAATAGGATCCCACATTGAGAGTCACTACAATGTTCCACGTTTAGAAGACGGAATAATGTAATAAAACTCTGTACCACGCTGTCCATTTATTTATTCTGTTTGATTGTCCAGTTATTAAGCTATCACATATTCAGGCCCATAAACATCAATAAACAAGAATGAAGCTGATTCAATAGAAAAAAAATTCCTCATAAACAGATCTCAATTTACATAGAAGTTTGCTAAGTTCATTTACACTTTCTCCTATAGGAATGGAGCTGATTGTTTAGGCCATTTACAACTTTCATCAATAAGGATGGGGCTGATTGAGTATTGTGAAACACTATATAGAGTTTCCAGATTACAATCACCTACCCTCATCATTAGAAGCAGATATATCAGATGAATAAAAATAACCTGAGCTCATACCTATATGCTTCTGACTCGGACAATCCCCAGAGAGAACCAGCAGCCCTGAGCTGAAGGCCAAGAGAGGCATTTGAACATGAATTGGCCAGGGCAACCTAACAATCAGAAAAGAAAGAAAAAAAAATTGAACACTCAAAGTGAGTTGAAAAATTCTTCTTTTATAGAATTAAAACCTAGGGAGCATTTATAGACATTCTTCCTTCTAGAGAAAGTGATTATTTTAGAGACGGTTGTAGAAATTGCTAGGCGCTAGTCGGGCGTCGGCCTAGCACCTAGGTACAACACTATTTTTTTAATTTAATCTATTTGGCTGATATTTGCCGGCAAACGGCCCTAGGCGGGCACCTAGGCCCGATTTTTGCCAAGGCGGTTTTTTATCGATTTGGACTAAATTGCCTCGGCTTAGGGGCGCCTAAAGCCGATTTTAACAACAAGTAATTTAGAATAAGTAAAACAATTGAGTATTAGAAGGTGGTTGTGTTTGCAAACTTTTATTGAAAATTACAATAAATTGAAAGAGCAAATTTGGTAAATACCTATGATGATGATGGTTTTGGAATTTCATCTCCTTCGTATGAAGGTTGCGTCGTCAGAAGGGCATTCGGCGTAAAACTTTGCCACTTTGCTTTTTGTGTGAATTTGTAGTGTTAACTAATTTTAGACAATTAATTGACACTATAAACTTCACACCACCACGTAGTGTGATGAGGTGCGAGTTGATGATGATGATGATGATGATGAGAGAAATGGTAAATAAGTTATACAAGTGGTTTTATTAGTGTAAAAGTCTAAATCGTACTTCATTTTAGTAATTTGTCCACTTAAATAAATATACACAAATATATAAACATATATATAGTTATTCATTGATATAAATATATATACATGCATTTATATATTCGCACAATTATTTTTAAATACATACATTTATATATTCACCAATAAAAATATATAAAAATAAATAAAATACACATCGAGATATTTATGTATACATGTATTTATATATTCACATAATTATTTATTGGATGTATTTATACATTAAAGATATAAATATATGAAATAGAAATATATACCTTTCAATTAGTATATGTTTATACATTAAATATATATTTATTACATATGTATATATATTCATATATTTATAATATACGAATATAGAAATCCATAAATTTGAAATACATACTAATATATTTATACAGTTTCTTAATATCTAAATATATTTGAGAATACAAACATATGTGGTGACAACTTTTACAACGGAATCATCATAAACATGGGCACACGCGTACCATCAATTTTAATCTTGGTTTATATCAAAATTAAATTCGGACAAGTCCGTTCCAAAATTATCGTGACTTATAACTAATAAAAATGCTTAGCAAAATCAAAAAGGATTTCTAATGTTCCTAATGACTCACAATAATACTTCAAAAATAAATCCACCCAAGGATAATATATTGCTCCTAAACAGTTAGTCCGCATTTCTAGGTTTTAAAGTAAAGCCTTAACTTACCACCGACTTGTAGCTCAAGTGGTATTGCTCACCCTTTGTAAGGGTGTTGACCGGGTTCGAACTCAAGTATCTTTCAATTTCTTTGAAATTTATCCCTTCCCCTTCAACCACTACTCCCAACTTATTAAAAAAAAGCAATGCCTTAACTTATGTTTGTGGTCTGCAGGACGAAGTCTTAAATGTACTAAACACAACAGCAACTTGCCAGTAAAACTGACTGTGATGAACCAAAATATATGCAAGGACAAACACAAGCATGACAAGTGAAGGCAAGGGAGGGAGGTACCTAGAGATTGCAAACTTTCTATCCATCAGTTCAGTGCATGAATGTGCCATGTAGTAAGCACGCTAGAATCACGAATAAACGAACCTAAATGGACAGGAGTGTTCCAACAGCAAGAGGTGGTGTAATGCAGATTTTACTTTCAGTTGAGACGGTGGGTGGTTGCAGAAAATAAGGTTTCGACGCCATTGAATGGGAACTAAACACAGTATTTACTATGGAACATCCAGTTCTAGAATGCGTTTCCCAGGACTATTTGGAAACATGATATCATATAATACTGTTCCCATTTTGGAAGCTCTACATAATGAAGAGCTTCATAGACACATGTACGAACATTAATAAAATGAGAGTCCACAAATAGGAAAGAGTGTAAAAATTCAAGCACATGGAACAAAACTTGCTCAACTGGGATATAACATTGAGAGCCCTAACCCACAAAATATAAATTCATTCAAGCTGGTTAGAGATGGCAAGTTCAACTGATTGATTCTTCCCATGTCCATATCAAAGTTCAAGCTCATGAATTACAGACCACTGCTATCAACTCTATAATATGCCATAAAGCTAGTTGAAGGTCTAAATTTCCTCTCTACATGAATCTTTTAAGAACAATCAATGTGGAAGAGTTGAAAGTGTTCAAAGCCAAAAAAGGGGAGTAACTCTGTTAGATCCCCACTAAGTGAGGCTGGCTAAAAAGGAGAGCGCATAGAACTATTTGACATTGCTTACATAAATTGGCTGCCCATGGACTACCTAATGCAACTTTCAATGACATCTTATGCTTACTCCTAATAAATTTATGTCTTCCAGAAGTGTTTGCTTTTACAAAACATATGTTATAGGCATCTTTAGAGCAATCAGTAGAGGCTTTCTATAAATGATTTAACAAGGAAATAAGGTAAGAAAAATAATAATGCCATACCAATGCCTCAACTCCACCAGCCGCATTTCTTCTCGATTTCTGTGGTCATAGGATAAATTCCATAATGCGCCAGCAGCTTCTTTCCTATACAACAGCAAAAGATGGTTTTATATTTATTCTCACAAGCATTGAGTATTATCGAACACCAAGATATCAATAGTTGGACCTTCGGCAGGAAGTAATACCTAACACCATCATGACGAGAGCGAGTAAGTTGCACAAGAGCATCAAGAGCTCCTGCCTCTTGTCCTACAGCAGAATCATGACCGTTAGTATCCCAATGAGCAGCCAAATTTGTCAATGCCCGAGCTGCCTGAACAATAAGATCAAGAGAAATTTATAAGAAACTGACACAGTTTTTTTTTATTTATCTAAAATGCATATGAATGCTGGATAAAAGTCACTGAGTAGGAGCTGATAATTCAAAATCAAACCATTTGGAAAAGGAAACTTAGTCAGGCTAATACAAGAAAGCAACTAAAAGTCAATGCACTTCAAAGTATATGAACGCATAAGTTGCAAAATCATAATGTGAAGCAAAACGAATGGTATGTGGAAAAGGCTAAAGGGATAATTACAAAAAGTACCCCTGAGGTTTGACCTTATTACAAAAAAACCCAGCTAACTTTAAAACTTACAAAAAGCACCCCTGAGGTTTGATTTAGTGTTAAATTTAGGGGGTAATCTGTAATGATTTTACAAATATGAAGGGGGATTTTGAAAATATTTCAAACCTCAGGGGTACTTTTTGTAAGTTTTAAAGTTAGCTGGGTTTTTTTGTAATTAGATCAAACCTCATGGGTACTTTTTGTAATTATCCCAAAGGCTAAAATAGGCTTTTACACATGAAAAACAAGTTGCAGATAACTCTCAACATATTATTTTAAAGATGATAAAATGATTGTGCTCAACTTTGATCCACACCCTGAGGCAGCTTATTTCAGTTATAATTTGAAAAGGGTAGACATTCTTCAATCTCGGATGCTAACACTAGTTTATTCTGTTAAAACAGGCTGCATATATAACAAAATCAATGTTAGCTTATGGAATGAAAATTCAGTCCCTAGCTCGTGTGGACCAAATGGGATTACCTTCATTCCGTAGGCGGCACAAATAAACTCTTTTGTTCTTAGTCATAGTTTTTTACAGATTCATGATGTAATAAGCTCATTTCGTAACCATTCTTTGTAAACATTCATTCATCTAATTCATAGGTCGGGGAAGTGACCTTGATCCCCCACCCTCCGAGGGTGTTTATTCAGAGAAAATGTTATGGAGTGAAAAATACTCCTTGGGACAATATTAGCAAAAGATGATGTATAACTCGCGTAAAAAGGAAACTGAACAACTGTGGGGAAATATTGCCATGGCAAATTTAATGATAGTAACTGATCCGACAATATTTATGTGTAGACTGTATTAGCTATTTCAGAAGTGTTTGGTATTGTCAAGTGGGGATTCATTGCAGCCACCATAGCAAACCAACAAGAAGTTGGTTGAATGGATTAGGATCTGCATTACTACCCATGGTGAGCAGGCTGCATCATAGATGGTGTTGGTGAAGGAGACATTTCAAATGTTAAAAATTCACCCTCCACAACTATTTCCACACAATTTTACTCATTTATAGACCAAGAGAAAAAGAAAGGGCAGGGCACAGCTCATTTGGTACAAGTGGCTTTAATATCAAATCAGAATAAAGGATTCTGTAACAAACTGCTAAAAACAATAGCCAGTTAACACATAAGAAATACTCATTTGCATTCAATTAGAACAGAATTGTACCTGCTCTTGCACTCTTCCAACCTCGCAACTTCGAGTTAACATCACTAAGGCATGTACACCACCCATTGAAGCAAATTCAATGCTGCATTTGTCGTCTGCTGCCAAATTTGCCAGTACACCAGCCAAACGTTCCCGAAATCAATCAAAAACCAGCCACAGCCATAAAGCCAAGAACTTGGTTCCCTTCCATTGTAGGACATCATAAAGGAAAAGAATAAATAGGAAATAGGAATTCTGAGGGTTGTGGAACATACCAAAATTTGTTCACCACCTGTAGACCTTGACCATTGGTAGATAAGGTCAACCAAAGCTTTTACCCCAAAAGCTTCGTCAATGGCACACTAGAAGAGGAATTTAATTTTGTCATCTGAAGTATAAAGCATCAAATGATACGAAAATTATGTGTGAATTAATCGACAGAAAAGAAAACCTTGAGCTCTTCGCGAAAAGAGAGGTTCCACAGTGCTCCTGCAGCCTCTTCAGCGACCAATCTATTAACAGACCTGGCAAGATTTGCAAGAGTTCTGATGCCTCCTAGCTCCACCACAGCTTTCGCAGCCTTAGCGTTTAGCGATAAGCTTGCAATGGCCTGCATGCAAAATCAATTTGAACACAACATGAGCTAAAATGATGATAAAGCTTAAACAAGACTAAACACTCTAAAGCATTCACTATTGAAAGAATTCAATTAATTGTGCCACGACTTGAGAAATGATCTTTTGCAACCCTTGTAATTTGTACCTCTGAGAAAGTGAAAATACAAGAGTAAGGATAGAGTGACAATATAATGAAAATGACAACAGAACCAAATTAGTTGGTGAAGTAAAATGAAGTTAAGGAATGACAAATGACTTTTTAATAAATAAAGAACCAATACTGAAATCTACCTTAGCAGCTTCAGACTGAAGCCCCTCCTGCCATGACTGGGCAAGGTTTAGGAGAAGGCGTATGCCATCGTCTTGAATAACTGCTTCAGCCCTTTCAGTGTCAATACTAAAATTATCGTCATAAATTGCGATTTAAAGTTGCAAGAGCCGTGGCTGCCCTCTCTTGAACTTCCTCCTGGGCACTCGCAAGAAACTAAGTAACAAAGTTGTGCCTTGTTTGAGCCAGAAATTATCGAAACTAGGCGGATTGCACGCAGAAACACGTAGAAGTCCATTGCAAATGATCCATTCCAGCCAATTCAAGATCTCACCTAATATCTTATCCTTCTTAGAATTTCTCCAATGCAGGAAAATGTTCCTGTCATTCTTGGCGATCGGTAAATAATTTAGCTACTCCTTTAAGAATATCCGTGAAGACAGCCAATAGAACTTTACCTTCACGATTGTTATTAGAAACAAAGGTAGCATCCTCCTCAAGTGCCGGACAATTTAAGGCGCATAAAACCTTCAAACTAAACGAGGACGAGAAAAGACCTGAAACATTATTCGGGAATATCTGTTCCGAAACATCTAAACCAATTAGGTGAGGCAGCTTACTCCATTGCTGTGCCACCAAATTCCACTTTATGTTCGTTGTCCATGCGACCGTGAGGAACCTAACCGAGGCAACATTTCCCAAGCGCCTCATCCACCTTCTCAGCTTAATGAATCCAATATCCGTCAAATTCGACAATTCTTTGCCAGAGCATTAATCGCATTCGCGCCCACTTCCAATTCCCAAATACCCGAGATCCAAGTTTCCGTGAGTTGTGGGCAACAAATTGCAGTCGCTTTTACAGCATCACTGCTGATCCTTCTGCTCATTCTTAGAAAGTAACCTCCAATCTTAAGGCACTCTAACGCTTCATGTCGAAATGCAAGTGCACAAAGCGTTGCATCGTCATTTTCCGCCACACTCCACACTAAGCTCACGTAAGTTCTTAGCTTGAAGATTTATGATAGTGTCGCAACAGATTCGTGGATCTCGAAACCGAAGCTTCCGGGAGATTCTCACACCGAGAGGCAAGTGATGAAGCGGGCCAAAGATCACACACTGTGGGCCGAGATCCAATACTTGCCACAAACATGGAGATCTACCCAGTCCGCCATGTCGGCGTGTCGATGACAAACTAGCCTCGGTCACGATAGTTCGGACATGAGAAAATCGCAATTACAAAGATCATCGTGTAATCTAGTCCAATCAAGCACCTCTTTCTCATCCAAAGTCAAATTCTCGTCACTCTCAGGGAAATCCACTTTCTCCTTGCCCCTCCCCACAACCTTCCTCAAAGACTCTCCTACTCATACTTGATTTCTTAGCACACACCAATTGCTCCAACACAGGTAATGTTAATGGCTATGGATGACACAAAAATGAAAGACACTATAGACTCAATGTTAAAGCCAAAAGGTATTAACACTGGAAAGGGATAATTACAAAAACTACCCCTGAAGCTTAGTCTAATTACAAAAGAAATCCAGTTATATTTCAAATCACAAATACTGATTAAGTGTTAGTGTTACACACACCACCTTGAGGTTTGCATGTATCTAACAAATACCCATCTTGAGAGTGCAATTTGTAAAAGAGGATCAAATATCAAGTGGGTATTTTTATAATTATGAAAGATAACTGTTTTTTCCTTTTAATTAGGTTAAATCTCACGGATACTCTTTGTAATTAACCCATCTGGACAAAAAGAGCGTAGAAAGCAGTGCCCTCCTCTTTAAAATTGCTCTGAACTGTCAAAACCAGAAAGTACTATTTTAGCACCAGTTTATCTTGACCACCAACTGCAATACAATTTTCCCAGACCTGAAACCACCATATCCCAACAATAGGGGTCCCAGCACGATGTACAAAGATGAATAAATTTCACATCAAAGGCTCAATTTTTTTTCCCAAATAATTGATCAACAGAGATCGCCATAGTTAAAAAGCATTTCAATCTAAAACCCTAATTCTGAAATTATTTAAGCAGGAGAATGTCCTAATTCATGTAGCCCACTGATCAATTAGTTAAGCAGAAACTCAATCAATGCGTGGACTAAAAGAGTAAAACAGATAGAGAGGTTCACACAATGACACAACACAAAAAAATTAGATAAATCCTCAATCAAATATGCATGATAGTCTTTTAAATGTCAATTGCGTTAAACCTGAGTGTTCTGACCTCCCGCGCCTTCGATTATATCCTTATCTCTCTTAAATTATTTGACTTCTAGGCGGATTCTATCAAAATACTTCGTATATGTATAGTAGTAATGAAACCCTAATGCACAACCAGATAGAGATGGGCAGAAAAGCTGTTTGCATGAGATTTTCCTTTACCTCCAATAAAAGCCTTCGCATAATCAGTGAGAGGGGGAGAGGAGGATTGGAGGAGTTCGGAAAAAATTAAGTATATAAAAGCTGTTACAGGTGCTAAGGGCATTCTCTAGAGTCTAGGCTCTAACCCAAAGTTAACATTGAGATATAAATATTGATTAATATTAATTAATAGTCCTAGGCTAGTAATAATTAATGTTGTAGCTATTAATTATCGTAGCAGACTAGCAGTTGTCATTTGAAAGTAAAAATTATAGAATAGAGAATTGATTTGAAAGTTAAAATTTCAAATAATTATTATTATTTTTAAAAAATGGACTCCTTCTGGCCAAAATTTACCGGTGCGGGCCAGAATATTTCAATTCAACCCAAAGAGGCGGGACGGGGTTAGCCTCAGGTAAGAGTACATGATACGGTAAACCAAACCAAGCGCACCTATACCGATATTTTCGTTACGCATCAATAATCAATCGAAATTTCGATTCAGATTCTAGATTGATTTTTGAAATTTCTAGATTCGACACGATCTCAGTAATTTGGTAGATACCGCATCGTACCAAATACCAAAATTATATATATAATTTTTATTTCGATTAAACTTATAAAATATACTTTATAAGTTTATATAAATTTATAAAGTAATAAACTTTAAATAATCAAAACAATTCCTCAAAAAATAAAAATAAAAATAATAAAAATAAATTTTATTAAAAAAAATAATCTTTAATTGTGAATTTCAAAATAATCTTTAATTATTTTTTTAATAAATTTTCAGAAATAATGTTATATTTTAAAAAAAATAATTTAATTGAATTTTACTTTATAAATTTGAAAATACATACACCATTTTTCGAATAATCGCAATCGATTTTTGCTCAAGATTCAAAAAGTGCTTTAATTTAATATGACTTTAAAAACACAATTGGATTAGCAAATCATCAATTGCCTTACAATCGAATCAATCATCAATCGAGTAAGCGTGGTTTAAGTTTTATTATGCAACCCAATTGTAATATGTCTGAGTTGATGTTTTTCCTATTCCGTGTGTTTTAAATTTATTCTAAATTCAAGCATTTTTTCAAATTTGGAGCAAAACATAGTTACACTTATCCGAAAAATGGTGTATATATTTTCAAATTTGTAAAGTAAAAATTTAGTTAAACTAGTTTTTTTAAATCAAAATTATAATCGAAAATTAATTCAATTAAAAATCAATTTTTTTAATTTTTTTGAAAAAGGAAAACCGAGAAACAAAGTTCATAACTCTATTTTCTCAAAATTTTATTACAAAAAATTAAAAATTGAGAAAGATCACCTCATATATTAATTTTTTGTTTTTGGCATTATCTCGGTTAATTAGATATTTAAATAGCTTTAGTTTAATAAATCGCCCCAATGAGCGAGCTCTCGTGGGGCACTATTTAGTGTATATGTGTAAAATGGTTAATAGATTCCTCGTGGAAGTAGTAGATGAAAAGATCAGTAGAAGGATTACACAACATTGGAAGTTCTAATTATTATTGTCTATTTATATTGCTTTACTTATTTCCTTGTTTATTTACTCTAAACAAAGTTGACACATGTCATCACCTCATCAATCTTAGACATTTGTCAACTTTTATTCATCTCAATTCCACATGGCGGCTTCACATTTACCTATGTTATCCTAACAAAAATTAAAAGATAATAAATTTAACCAAGATTCTAAAATATAAAATATAATCCCAAAAATAAAGGATTTGCTCACAATTAGTTTGGAAAAGTCGATGATGATCAAATCTATCCGAAGATATTTTTATTAAGAAATACTCCATTACTTCATAATATATATTTTTGAATTTAAAAGAAAACAAAGTTTAAAGATAACAAATATTCAAAAAATTAAGGATTCTACCTAAACTATCTTATTTAATTTGTTATCATTTAATTTTGTGACACTAAAATTTTACCTTTAGGAAAAGATTGTGTAACACACAGGTGTTATTCTAGTATGCTTACTAAATGAGACCCCCGTGCAATGCACGAGCTATATATTTGTGAGGTATCCATGTCGTACTGTGATATGTGTCCTTTCTAATAGTTCAGTGAACTTTTTCTCCCTCCATTATAATAATTTTAAAATAGAATCAGACAACAAATATCATATCTCATAATTATATAAAAAGAAAATACACTCAAGACTATGTAATTGTGTTCGATCTTTGAAAGTTGATTTTTTATAAACCCACTCAAGGGGCACTTAAGTGTGAAGATTACAACTTTAGCCATATTTAGATCTATAATAAGTGTGAAGATTACAACTTTAAAACTTAAATATCAAAACATGTTGATAAATAAAATATGTTTTCTATTAACTTGAAAAGTATATTAATAAATATAAAATTTAATTTTCTATATATTGAAAACTATTATGAATAAAATTTTATATTAAATCAAAATCTAATTTCTTCTTACATTACTATATATAAATAATGTTGCGTATGGATATATGCAATATATATATATATAATATTTTGATACATATAATGAGATATATTTTTTTCAATTAAAATAAGTATTTTTAATTGAATTTAATAGACTTAAATACAATTATATATTTATGAAAAAATGAGCGACGCTCAAATAACAACTATATATATATATCAAATAACAGAATACATAAATATATAAATTGATGTCCTATAGTCTGGACTGTATGAATATAAAAATTGTTATCCAATAGTTTGGATAGATAATTTTTAAAGCTCATAACAAACTAAAATTTTGAATAAGTATATCTTATATTCTTTATTTACTATGTTTATTTTTTATATTTATATATGCAATATGAGTGCCATACTGAAGATCATAAAATAATAATTAATTTGATATATTGTAGATCAAAAACAGATAAAAAATATAAAAACATTTATTAATTTTTTTAAAAAAATACAAATATAACAATTAATGTTGTACACACTCAAAACTGTAAAATTAATTTTATGTAATAATAATCAATATTTTTGTTAGAAAATTTATTGTATAGATTTTGATGATGCTTAGAAAACTTAGAATTAGAAAGTTGGCACCCCAATTTATGTATGTAATTTAACTTTTTAATAGTTAGAAAATTAGCAGAGTCTATAGGAGCTAAGTTGAAGATATAGAAGACTTGTTGAAGAATGCAGAGAAGAATCGGTTGAGTCACAGCTGAGTAAATCAGAAGAGCTTCAGTCAAGTACATCAGATGTGTCTTTTAGAGGACTTACAATAGAGCATGAAATGACTGAGAAGACTCAACTCATGGGGTGAAGTAGCTGAAGGACTTAAAGAAAGCTGAAGAAGTCCGTTGTGAAGAAAGTCAAAGGCTTACATGTTTTGGTAAGGAGACAGACCAGCAACCTTAAAGTTGTTTTGCTGAAAAAGTGCAAGAAGCAGAAACCAATGGAATGCTTGCAAAACTCTAAATTGTTTCGTTGCCTGCAAGTACTAAATTCAAAGGTTAGGTCAACATCAGATGCTGCAAGCACAAGACAAGCCAACGAACAAGAGTGTGAGTATGAATTTGTCAATCTCTTTAACGGATAAATTTCAAACTCTCACTATAAAATGCTGAGGACTTTTCAGAGAAAAAAAAGTGATACAAGAGGGCAAATATTCAAGCATTCAAGCAATCTGCAAATGATATCTCAAGCAAAGAAATTCTTACATCCTCAGGCCTACATTCGAAGATACTTTATCCAACACAACCTTGTGGAAGATAGAAGTTATCCTTTAAGTTGAAGAGGAAAAACTTATTTAAAGACAAAGGGTATATATTTCCAAGAAGTGAAGGAGATATAATGAGGTTCAAGTTCGAACCTGATTCAAATCTGAAGGAGGGATGGGTGATCAAATCCTAAAGATTGAAGAGCTAAAGTAGTGAGACAACTGCCTTACGAAGAGCTGAGTCCCAAGAGCATAGCCATTTTGTGTGATCAAAGCTAACTCTGATGTTGTACTATTGTAACAAAGTCACCATCACTTTAGTGGATTCCTCCCCGGAATAGGAGAATAGTGGAGTAGAGAAATTACCCTAACTGAACTACTATAAAATATGGGTCATTTACATTCCAGTATTTAAATTCTGCACATTTACTTATATGTTATTTATTTGCTATCCACATGATAATATTAAACCTAAAATATAAATGTTGATTAGCCAACTTTAAAAGGGTGTAAAGACTTCGGCTGTAAAATCTAAGAAAACTGAATTTCTAAAGAGTTAACTTCATTCAGTTGAGTTACTCTATCAACAACTCTCTAAGAGTCTGTTGAGTGGTTAACTTGTTAGTCCAAGTGGCTATGAAAACCTAGAGGGCTAGAGGGGGTGAATTAACGAAGGTATACATGGAAACTGATAACCTCACTCTTTTTCATCGACTGAAACATCGGAGTGAAGATCTCTCATATTTCGGCACCATTTTAGAAGATATTTTTCACCTTTTTAGTTTTTTCAGAGTGTGTTATTCCTAGCTTTGTTAGACGCTCAGGTAATTCTATTGCCCATTTCTTAGCTCGTCATGCTTTTGGTTTCCGTTGTAATGAGCCAGTAATTGGGGATATTCCTGATCATATGGTAGACATGGTTTCTTCGGAGATGCTCTCCCAATAATAGCTTTTATTTTCCTCAAAAAACAATTGTCAGGATTTTTTTATGAACTTTGTGAACTGTCAATTAATCAACATTTTTTGTTTAAAAGGAATTTTTTTTCTTAATTTATAAAATATAAATACCCCCTAACCTATACTTTATATAACCTAAAATCTAGAATTAGTCTAGATTCATAATAATCAATCAATTAAATAATAAAAAAACTAGAAAATAGTAAATTAAAAAAAGGCAGCGACCTTCAAGAAAAGTAAATGCACAAACACTATTTTTATACTCTTAAGTTTAAGACATAATTAAACTTGAATAGACATTTGTAATTTGAAACATCCGTCGTAATTAGTCCAAACATGAAGGTATTTTTTGACTCCCTCACAATTATCTATTTGTGCATATATGCACCACCAAAACATGCTATACAAGCATATGTATATATGTATTATCTATATATACATTCATATAGATGTAAAACATAAATAGTGTATGAGGATCTATGTTTATTTGGAGTTGAAGGTGAGATGACTACTGGCACGTATAGTGATTCAAGAGGATTAGGGTATTACCAAGTTGTGATCTTTGGTACTCGGGTCTCGCATTATATTAGACATCGCATTGAGATAATCATGGGCTTATCGGTTGGATCCTTTCCTACTATTTATCTTGGGGTTCTTATCTTCAAGGGTGCCCCCAAACATGGTGTGTTGCGGCCTTTGTTTGATAAGATTATGGTTAAGTTTAAGCGTTGGAAAGGTTCTTCTCTCCTTGGCGGTCGTGGTTCGCTTGGTTAACTCTATTATTGCCAGCTCTCCCTGGTTCACAAGTATGCTCATTTACAAATGGCCTATCGCGCTTTTAAGCAGTTGGAGAAAGCTATGCGAACTTCATTTGGATCGTGATATTAATCGGGGGGTTCTCACGTGGTTAATTGGATGCATTGTTGCACTCCCAAGAACGAGGGTGGTCTTGGCGTCCGATCCTCATTTCGCAAACCGAGCCTTTATTATGAAGATGGTGAAACTTCTCACATCGGATTCCATTGTCTTTGATACTCTCCGCCGTTTTTTGATGGACAATGGTTCGACAGCGCTCCTTCTTGCCTTCTTCTATTTGGGGGCGCCCAACAGCGTGGAGGATTACTGATCGATTCGAGATGGATTCGGGGCTCACTCTTCGGTTAATTTTTGACAGATAATCGGCTTGGTTACGCTATTGCGGATTGGATTAGCATCCCGCATGAATTTCGGGCTAACTTTCGTAATCCCATATCGACTTCTTTTTTGATAACAAATGGCATCTCACTATATCGTTTGTGGAGGCTTACTTGGATATTGTTCGGGATATTGTCCGTTGTCCGATTGCTCCAAATTCTTTGGATAAACGAGTATGGACTCGCTCTATGGATGGGACAAAGTGACATCTAAGTCAAAGATATGCATTTCTCCGACCGCCCTTTCCTTCGTTAAATGGGGATCTTGGATATGGTCCCCTACATTCCCAGAGGTGCACGGTTGTGGTTTGGGCGATTTTTGGACGTCCGTCATGGACGTTCACCGCCCCAAAGGATTTATCGGTCCCATCGCTTGCGCCTCTCAGTAACTCTCATTCGAATCGATAGATCACATTTTTGTTTCTTGCGATTTTGCGGGAGCTCTTTGGGATTGGATTGTGGGTTCATTTGCGGTGGCTTTTCGTAACGTCTATAGCTTCAACGATATTATGGTTCATTTAATGGAAATTCATTTCAGTGCGCAGATTGCTTTTCTCCGGAGGGTGGCGATTGTTTCTTGCATATGGCTTATCGGCACATCGAAATGACGTGATCTTTAATGACAAACATTGGACTACGATGCAACGCTTGTTCGATTGAGAGCCATGATTATTGAGTCGCGCTTCGCTTGACAAAGGGTGTGCATGAATACCCAGGAGGATCTTCTTTGTCCGCACTGGTGAAGGTTAGTGGGCGCCCTCCTAAAGCCCCTTGCATTATCCCAAAGTGCCTTGGTTTCTTCCCCTTCCTCGGGCCGGATTAAAGTCAACATAGATGGTAGTGCTATCGGAGCTCCAGGTCGTATCACATGTAGGTATTTTCCGTACTTATCGAGGATTTTTCGTGGGTGTTTCGTGGAGCAATGTGGAACGGGCTTCACTTTTGAGGCCGAACTTGTTGCTGCCATGACCGCAATCTCCTATGCTTTTCGCAAGGGTTGGACTAATATTTGGTCGAATCGGACTCACGTATGTTGTTGGCCTTCTTAGATCTCAGGACGGGCTCCATCCCGTGGCGTGCCTCGCTTAATCAATGGCTTTATTCTCTCTTTATTCTTTCCCAGATGCACGTTGTGGTTTCTCACATCTATCGAGAATGTAACCGTGTTGCAGACCATCTCAGCAAGTTCACGTGTAACTCCTCTTGGTGATATTATCTCTCTGTTTACAGATGACTATGTCGGACGTACACAATATAGATTTGTTACTTAATTTGTGCTATGTTGTTTCGGTTTGGTTGTATGGCTTTCACTTTTCTCACCGGGGTACTCTTTTCCTACTAAGGGTTTTCCCCACAAGGGTGGGTTTTACCTTGGTAGGTTTTTAACGAGACCTCAAACATTGAGCTACCTGGTCGCCTTGTGACCATGATTTTTCTTTTCTTTTTATTATATTTCGATTCTTATTAAAAAAAGTTGTGATCTTTGGCGGATCCAGAATTTTAATGGGGGTACGATAGATATTAAAAAAACATATATGTATATAAATATTGTTTAATATTTAAAGTGCTACAACAAAATATTATTTAAAATTTTGAAAAAGTTGATCATGTAACCGTACATGAAATATTAATAAATATATGTAAAAGAAATAATTAGAGTAATTAAGATGACAAGAGACAACACAATATAGTTTTGGTAATATTATTGATATTATTAGCTTTTTTTATACTTATATTTTTGTAGGTTTTGACTTTTGCCATGATTTATTTACTCAAGTTGTTAAGTCAATCTTTTGATCTTTGAAATTCTATTATGGGGATTTGCATTGTTTTCTTTAAATTTTCTAATTATTTAAAAATAAGGGTACAAATTTATTATTATATTCTTTTAACTAAATATTATTGTTGGATATTTTTAATTTCAAGGTACAACTATACCTCCATCTTTCTACGTAGATCCACCCCTGGTTGTGATAATTGGTTTCAAGAGGACGTGACTCGCAAGGAGGAGCGAGGGTATAGCAGGGGTGATCGGATATAATTAATTTACTTTACCCTCTTCTACTGGCCTGGTTTTATATCAAACACCCCATCTACTATTAAAATCTTCAAATACACCCCGGACTAGTAAAAAAATATTGATAGACAAATATACGCTTTATATATATAATACTAAAATTCATATCATGTCTTCTCTATAATAAAATTTCAATTAATTTGATCATATCCTCTTCCTATATTAAACAAATAAATCTATAATTAGATTTAAAATAAATAATGAGCAAAATATTGTTTCAATAGTATAGAGAAGTTGCATTAATTTTTCAACAAAATAAAAGTTTGTATTAGTATAATAACGTATGTATGTATATATTTCTCTAATTAGTAAATAATTAAGTTAATTAAGAAAAAAATAATTGATATTAATTTATATTTATTAATATTTTTGTTAAATTTGATGTGCAAGTGTATACGTCTTTAAAAATTATCAAAACAATAATTTTATTTTTGAAAAGAATAAATAAATAGTATAAGAACAAATATAATATAATACTCTCTCACAATTATATATCATTAATTTAACCTAATTGTTGTTTAACAATAATTCTTGAAGATAATAAATACTAATCGAAATTGAAAAAAATTAAATAGCTAAATATAATATTAATAGTATTATTTTTTTAAACTTATATATATATATATATATCTCACACACACACACACACACATATATATATATATATAGGATTTAGATTAGGTAAGTCCACATAACTTAGGTGAGTACACGAGTCCGAGTCATTGATTTAATTTTTAAACGATTGAGATTAATCGGGTTTTACCATTATTTAATATGTAACTTAATTAAAAAAGGACATCTTGGTAATTTTAATTAAAATCAATTTTGGGAGGGAAATTATTTTTGGTAGTGGGCTAAAAATAGGAACCGTTTATGGACGTGTGTAATCTAAGATCTCGCATATCTTATACTCTTTGGTAAACGAAGAGTCATAACCATCCCTGCAAACCAGTCTTCTTCATTTCTTCTCTGCAAACTCGTCATCTTCATTTCTCCTCTACAAACCGTCTCATCTGCAAAGCACCGAAACTACTACTAAAGTGAGAAATAACCATCCCAAGTTTCATACTTCAAGTGGTATTCTCCATTCTAGCCATCTCCAACTTAACCCTTCGTGAAAAACCCCAAACCTTCGGTCAAAAATCAAACTCCCACGTTGGTCGAAAAATCGACATCATTGGCCGCCTCCCAGAAAGAGCGATTTTTGGAAACCCTCAATTTCCCTGAAGAATACACCCAATTATGTGAAGTATTTTTTCGACGCGGCAACAGTGCTTTCTCCCACATTGTAGGTAGGGCAATATTTTTTCTCTGTATTTTTCGTCTTTTTTTATATTTTTATTTCATTTTTTATGTAGAATTTTTTTGTTATTGTTGGATTTATTTTTAACATTGCATATTCTTGTTGTTAAACATGCTTATGATTATTATGAATTATGCTTATAAGGGGGAAAGGATGGAAATTAGTATTTCCTAGTTTTCAGAACTATGGGGAGATTGTTTTATTGAGGCAAAAATTATTTATTGTTTGTTAATAACCATGGTCACATCGTGTTGTTCACAAAGTGTTGGTTGATTTGCTTTAATGAGGCAATAATATCGCTTATGTATGTTTTGTGGTATGCTTATATATATCCAAGTATGTACGAAATGGTTAATATTTTGTTGTGTTTTTGTTTTAAATTGTCTTTATTATCTGGAAAAACGAAGTTTGGTAGAGGTGGCTCTTATGGGAGTTTAAAATACATTTTTGTTGCTGATAATTCTGCTTGTTTATTTTAAAATACATATTTGTTGCTGCTAATTTTGCTTGTTTATGTTTTATGTTATGCTTATGCATGTGTTGTATAATGCTTTCACACAAAAGGTAACTAGCATTTCCCACTTTTATTCTAAGTTTGGGGGGTTGCATGTTGATGATGTGCACTTCTTATTGGTGTTTACAATTATGCTTACTCACATTCTATATAATGCTTACTTATTTCATATAGTATGCTTAAGGTTTTTTCTGTTAATATGACTCAGTTAAATGACTAATTGTCACCTTATTTTTGTTAGTTTTTCTTTTGAAATGGCTAAAGAGAGCAAGAAGAGTAAGGCAACATTAGATAAAGTGAGCAAGAAGAGGAAGATGGCGGATATTGACGCCTATGCATGCGGTGTCGAGTAAGAGAAAGGGGTGAAGGACAAAGGCAAAAAGTGTTAGACGGTAGCCAGGGTGATGAAGAATCCGGATATCCTAGCCGAGTACGAGGTCAACACTGAGGAGGTTCGCCAAAGTTATTAAGAAATTGAACCCTACACGATGGTCGCGGCTAATGAGATTGGGTTCGCGGCCTATTGCACATGAAGATTGTGGAAATCCGCACAATTAACTTATCGGGCTGGTTAAAAATTTCAATCCAATCACCGTGTGAATTGGTGATATCGAAGGGAAAACAATTCACAAAGACGCCTGAGATGTGGAACGGGTCCTGGGAATCCCAAATGGTAGTGTGAATATTGAACGAAAGAACAAATCAGGGGGATGTGAACTTTATAAAGAATGGCTAGAGATTTTTAACAAGCCTAACAACCACATCACGACAAAACATGTAACCACGGAGATGTTAAAATTTGAGGATGGAGGTGACTGGTTTAAGAGGCACTTTGTTGCCCTGGTGGACTGCTTGATTATCGAGAATAACCCTATTGGTTATGTTAACCCCCTCATGATGGATAGTCTGGAGAATGTTCAGAATATTCGCAACCTTGGCTGGTGCGAGTACACGATTAATACGCTGGTGACAAACCGGGCACATTGGGGAGAAGGCAAGAAAATTATGTTCAGTGGGCCTCTTTTGTTTTTATCGGTAAGTGGTAAATTATTATTGTTTTACATTTTTTGTATTACTACCTTGCATACTTTCTAATATTTTTTGTGAAGGTTTTTTATTTGGATAGGGTTGTTTTCTATATTAGGGATGTGGCTAGAACACTCCCCAACATTAGAGGTTGGACTGTCGAGATCATCCGGAAAAGGGTACGCAAAGAGATGAAGGAAGGTGCGTTTGGACAGGGTCATTTGGCGGAAGCGCTCCGTACAGCTGTTTTGAACGAAGGGTCGGTTGTAGTTGACATCGGGCTGTTAGGAAAT
Organism: Rehmannia glutinosa; assembly: GCA_016081115.2. NCBI lineage: Eukaryota > Viridiplantae > Streptophyta > Magnoliopsida > Lamiales > Orobanchaceae > Rehmannia > Rehmannia glutinosa. Next base: position 203,143 of record JABTTQ020003015.1, read on the forward strand.
CTGTCAGCGATGGCTGGCATGTCGTTCGGGACCGAGAGTCACGAGGTATAAATTTTACTTCTTTTTGATTGGATGAATCCACTTTATTTTATTGCTTGTGATACATGAAAATTATGCTTATATGTGTAGTTAATATTGCTTATATTAGAAAATGATGGAGCATTTGGTTGTTGTAATCCTTGCATACATGTCTAGTTAATAATGCTTATTATGTTTGCCAAATGTGCTTATATATGTGGCTGAAATGCTAAACATGTGTATATTATTGTTATTTTTGGATTTTCTCTCAAATATGCTGAAATATTGCTTATGATATATGATAGTTTTTCTTATTTGTGTTGCTAATAATGCTTACAGAATGATGAAGTATTAATTATTGCATTTTTTGTATATTATGTCAAATGTTTTTGGATTGCTTATGATTTTTGCCAATTCTGCTTATATGTGTTGCGAATAATGCTTACATAATGATGAAGTATTAATTATTTGCATTTTTGTTTGTATATTTAGGTCTAATGTTTTTTGATTGCTTATGATATTTGTCAATTCTACTTATCTGTGTTGCTAATAATGCTTACAGAATGATGAAATATTAATTATTAGCATTTCTTTTATGTATTTTGTCTAATGTTTTTGGATTGCTTATGATATTTTGCCAATTCTGCTTATCTATGTTGCTAATAATGCTTACAAAAATGATGAAGTATAAATTATTGCATTTTCTCTCTAGACAACTGTTTTGTATGCATGTGTTGTAAATCATGCTATGGAGTGATATAAATATTTCTTATGCAACTGACATTTGGTCTGATAACTTTTGAAAAGGAGTATAAATCGAGAGTGTTGCAGAAGTTGTAGGCCTTTCTACATATGTGGTCGACATAATCGCGTTGTTTCAGAACGCTCCAAAAGAGATGACAGATAACGCAAACTTTTGCAAATTACAAGATTTGGCAAGGATGCTTATGTGTGTTGACTCTAAGGGGTTGCCATCTATCAGTGCCATAATCATAATTAATTTTGGCAAATTGCTTGGGGATTCTAGGTTCATACAACTGTCTCTTTTTGTCCGTATGCTGTATATGTGTTTTAGCAATTGCCTTCTTTGGGTAGTTGTGATATCTCCGAGTGTAGTGCCTAGGTGCATATGTGTGTTGATGAAAGCTCTTATACCTTTGGAATGGCCTTTCGAGTTCTAGGGCTTTACCATTTCGGCTTATATTCCATAGGTCTTTGCTAATAGTTCACATTATTCCAATCGGCTTGGCTTGGGTATTTTCTACCATTCCCATCATATGTATTTCTTTTATAGAACTTTTGGGGTTTTTGGTAGCTCTGTTTCTTCTTTCTGAGTATTTCTGTTTGGAGTTTGAGGAACTCCTGGATTTCTTCTCATTGCCCTCTCAAAGACACTCAACTGGTCGTTTTCCTTTTCCTTTATAACCAAGGCCAGTTTGTTTGTAATTGTGCTTTGGGATAAATGTGTGTGCACCATTTGGAGTTTTGGATTTTTGAGATACTTCATTCTAGAAGATCATTTTTCCAAAATCACGTTTGGAGCTTGACATAGCACAGAGGAATTAAATCCTAAGCCTGTCTTGTCTCCACATTCTCTTTGACTCATAATAAGATCATCCAATGATTTAGATGCCTTAGTGAATGAGGCAATCACATTTTGAGGTCATTTTCCTCTTTTCTATAGCAGCTATTTCTCGCTTTATTAGCTTAGCATTTTTAGTCTTTAAACTTTCATTCTCATCACTATTTGACTTAGAGTACTCGGCTCCTTAGTCAATTTTGTGAGTTTTGGCTTTTGAGTAAGGCTGTTTTCCTCATTTAGTAGTGTGTGTGATGATTTAATGTGTTCAAAATCTTTCATCATTTTGCCTAATGAATCATAAAGATCGATGGGTGATGAAGTGTGTGTGTCATGATCACTACCACTAGAACGAGTGTGATGAGTTAGAGTGTACCTCATCTTCTTGGTCAGAGTTGATCTTGTTCCTTGGCCATCAAATAGATCAAGGCTTCTTCTTCGAGTTACTTAAGTAGTCGACTTCACTACTCTCGAATCACCGTGTGTCTCTTGACTTTGTCATCTCAAAGATCTCTGCATCCAACATTACCCTTTTCTTTTCTTGTCTTCTTTCTCTCAAGACTTTTCTTTCTTCTTCATTCCCGTATTTGTTGACTACAGGATATGGGCAATCAATGGCATAGTGACCTGGTTGCCTCTGATTCAAGATAGATTTTCAACCTTTTGATCGACTCTTCTTTCCATTCTTGGATTTTCAGCCCTTTGATATTGACTTTTTGATGCTTTGTTCTCTTGGTTGGCCTATCTTCCCTTGACTTGGAGGAGCCGAGTGTCTTCCGGAGGATTCGCCCTTGCCTCTCTTGTAGTTCTTATTGAAGAACTTGTTAAACCTTTTAACCATCGGGCTATTTCTTCTTGGTCAATGACCTCTTTGACCTCGGCTCTCTTGCCATCCTTAACAATTAGAGCATTTGTTTTGGGTACGGTTGTCTCTTCCTGGTCTTTTCTTCTCGGCTCAAATTCGTAGGCTTTGAGACCCGAGAATAGCTCATGGTTGGATGTCTTGGATAGGTCCATGGAGTGTCTCATGGCCATGACTTTCATATCCCACTCGGTTGAGAGACTTCTTAGAATCTTCATACACATTTCTTCGTGTATATTCTTTTCCAAGTCGAGATAGCTCGTTGGTAATTTCGTGAATCGAGCATCCAGTTGATCCAGGGTCTCTCTCGCGATCATTTTGAAATTTTCAAATTTTTGACCACCTGACCGATAATTTATTTTCCTTGATTTGCTCGAGCCTTCACAAATCAATGTTAGCTTGTCCCGATTTCTTTAGCCATTTGGCATGATTTGACTTTATTGAACATGGCTTTGTCCAAGGTTTTGTAAAGAATGTCCTTGGCCACATTGTCCAGGTTATATCTTTTTTGTCATCATTTGTCCATTCGGCTCTTGGTTTTTCAACCATGATCGGTCCGGGAACAACATCCTCTTCACCTTCACTTGACTCTTCTTGTATGTTCACTTTTAAAATTTGCAGTGGCCCATCCTCTATCACTATCCACATCTCATCATGTAATCTTTGATAGATGAGCCTCGCATGCGAATTTTCCAATCATCAAATTCTTCAATTGTGAACATAGGGATGCGTGTCAAATTTGCTTCCATGATAATAACTTTTGATGATAAAAAGAGTTTTGAAAACTTAAGTACTAAAAAACAGACTTTGAAAAATTTGGAGATCTAGTTCAAGAACTGATGCGGAAGGCTCAATGAACCAACCGCTCACGATACCACTTGTATGTCCCAAAGGGTGTGAGTGTAAGCTTTAGAAGGGGGTTGAATAAACTTTACAAACTTTTCGATTTAGTTCTTTTAAATATTTGAGTTAATACTTCACAAAGTGAGTCCTTGATGGACAGCTAAGTTAGTTAATCAAATAGAGTTAGTTACTCAATGACTCGGCGAGCCATTGATAGAATAACTCACTATTTTGACTAAAGACTTAACTCTGATTGTGATTTGTTTTATTGGAAGACTTTACACCCTTTAATTTGGTTTAGTACTTAGAGATTATCAAGTGGATAGCAAATTTATCACAGAGTTAAATAAATAAGATGCATAAATTAAAGTCTTTGAAATGTAAATGACACGATAAGTTTTTATAGAGGTTCGAAGATGGGGTAATTCTTCTACTCCTCTCTTCTCCAACTCCCGGAGGAATCCACTAGGTATTGATCAAGATACAAAGTGGTAACAATCCGATACAAGTCTTGATCACACTGGTGACTTGATCCTTTGGGACTCGATCGGAGATGCTTTGATCACGCACGGTGGCTTCTCGTGACGACTCGGCTTCTTCATGGGCGTTGCCTTGCTACTACTGACCCACTTGCTCAAGCTCTTTGGATTTGATTACGAAGCCCTCCAAAAACTTGAGACCGGTTCGACCTTGAACCTTCCTACAATCCTCCGTGGAATGTAGACCCCTTGATTCTTCAACAATTTCCTCTTCAATTGAGTGAAGTTATCTTTCCTTCACAGTGAGTGTTGGATTGATTTTCTTCGTAATGTAGGCTTGAGGATTAATCTTGAATGATTTGAGAATATTTTTGGTTACTGATTCAAATATTTACTTGAATGTTCGTGGTTGAGTAACCTTCTCTCGAGTCATTCCTCGCCTTTTATAGTGATCTTTCAAAAATCACGCCCATTGAAGAGATATGCTTATTTTTGAAAATCACTTGTGGTCGTTGGCTTGTCTTGTTGCGATCCTTGGAATTGCCACTTCCTCGTATGAATTATTCTTGACTTTTCGAGTTCGACATGGTGCGAGTGCTTCCCATTGGTTTATTCCTTTTGCACGCTCGGGACCGAGCACTTGAGAAAGGTAGTATGGAGGTATTACTTGTTTAAGTAATTCCTTGATTTACGGCAACGGATCTCTTCCGATTATCTCGACTTGATTGCATTTACTTGCTTTCCCAGGTGACTTGGAGTCACTTCCAATCATTGGATGACTCTTTGTCACTTCAACTTGAGACTTGGCTATCTTGAGTTGACTTGATTGATACTCTACTCACTGCATCTCATTTTGCTCCTTGATCGAGTTCCCGTCTTCTCTTCTTTGCCATACTCGTTTGTCTTGCGGTGGAGTCTTCCTTCTAGTCTCCAGTTGTCTTCTTGCATGTTTAGGCATAGCCGACTTAACTCGGCTTGACCACCCTATTTATTACAATGCGTTTACAACGAAAATGGGGTGCCAACTTCTTATTCTAAGTTTTACATGGCATTCATCAAAATCTAAACAATAAATTTCCCAACAACTATGTTAAAACAAAAAAAAATTATCACATCAAATTTTATCATTATATTTTTATTTCATATTCAATTACGTTTTCAAAATTTTATTTTCAAATAACATTTTTGTTAGGGCGTGATTTTTCACCCAAGTAATTTCTTAAAATAAAAGATTGTGTTTTTAATTATTTTGCCTTTCTAGACTTATGGTATGATTAGGATTTATTTACATTAGGAAATAAATCAAATTGATATGGTATTGATATATTAGGACTCTTTGATATTTATCTTGTTTCCTAACATAAGTGATTTACTTGTCATATATTTGTATATATATATATCTTCTTTCCTTGTGTATTAGAACTTTTTGAAGGGCTTGGATGACTATATAAAGGGAAGATGACGTCCATAATCATAGACAAGAAAGATACTAGAGATACAAAAGTTTTGAGAGAATTAAGAGCCATTCAAGCATAAGAAGTCTCATTGTACTGAATGCGATCTCGAATGTGGCTACATCTGAGATAACATTAAGTCCTCGCGATTGTGTTTGTTAGCTTTTTCATCCATAGCTTTTAGTGTTGTTATTAACAAAGTCCACACATGTCTATTGTTGGATGAGTTGTATTACAAAGATCAGATCTACTCCAGATAGGAGTTTTCATTGACTTTCTATTAGTTGATTTTAGTATTGTTGTATACGGAATCAAAACGATTTTACTAGTGAAAAATTTCGCCATATTGGCACATCTATAAGCTAGTTGGCTTGTAGATAAGTTTTTATATCTTGTGTCTTGTTTGTATTTTCTAAATTCCGTTGCATGTGATTGTAAATGTGATCACATCTGCAATCACATCTATACTCTGTGAAATTTTTGGTATTTATCCCTATTATGATTCTTTCAATTGGCATCTAGAGCCTACACTTGACGACACTAAGTGTTGATCCCGAGTGTTTGTTAGCATGGATACTCAAAATAACCCCACCTTTGGTCCCCCATTCTTGATGGCTCTAATTATTCTATTGAAAAGTCAAAGTACGAGCCTACATCAAATCTATTGAAGAAAGAGCTTGGCGTGCAATCTTTTCTGGGTGGTCACCTCTGAAACTCATTGATATACGGTGGTGACTACAATGATAAAGGAGAAATTGATTGACTAATGATGAAATAACATTGGCAAATTATAATTCGAAGGTATTGATGGCTATTTTTGGTACTACGGGTCAAAATATGTTCAAAATTACAACCAATTTTACTGTTGCCAAAGGTGCATGTAATACCCTACAAAGCCATTGTGAGGGGTCTACTAGTGTGCGACAAACCAAGCTTAGGTTACTCACCAATAAGTCTGAAAACTTAAGGATGCATGAAGATGAGAACATCGCCACTTACAGTGCTAAATTGTGTGATATTGCCAATGAAGCTCAAGCCCTAGGTGAACTCATTTCCAATGCCAATCTTGTGAGCAAAATGCTGGGATCTATTGCTATTAGGTATAATATCAAAATTTCATCTATAGAAGAAGCCCATAACACTGCCTCTTTAAGCTTTGAAAGACTTGTTGGCATTCTTCAAACCTATGAGATGAATATGGCACAACAAATGGATAGTATGGGTCAAAAGGTTGCTTTTCAAATTGAGTCCCCTTTTCGACTTGTGTCCAAAATTACGGATGACTTTGCTGAACTTACCAATGAGATTGAAAAATCTGATCTAGGAGATGAGTCTATGGCCATGTATTCGAAAAAGTTTGATAGGATCCTTAAACTCAAAAGTCAGGAAAAATCTCAAAATTTTACACAATTTTTTAAGTATGATCCAAGCAAGTTCCCTCAAAAGAACACCTTTCATAAAACTCAAGAGCATTTTTCTGGTGAAAAATCAAATAAATTTGACACAAAAACTCCTGATTCCATTAAGTGTAGGGCGTGTACTGGGTATGATCATTATGCTGCCCAATGTGCTAATACTCTTATGAAAAAGGGAATGAGCTTGAGTGTGACTTTGAGTGATAACAAATCTGACAATGAGAAGAATGAACAGGAAGAACACAAGGTTCTGACAATATTGGTGAAAAATCAAAAGTCTCTCCAAATAAATCCTTCAGGCGTTGCCAGAGGTGTTGTTAGGAAATTTATTATTAGATATTGATGATACCATGTAAAACTTAAAACAGTAAGTTGGCACCCCATTTTCCTTGTATTTCTATTTTGTAATAGATAGGACTGCATGAGCTGAGCAAAGTCAGCTATGTTGAAGAATGCAAGAAGTCAACTGAAAGCTAGACTGAAGACCCAGATGTGTGTCAGCTGAGTGTGGTCAAATGGAAGACACAGACTCGACTGAAGGAGATCTAGCTGAGGAACATCTGTGTAAAGATTGAAGAAGTATTAGTCAAGTCAATAAAGAGTCAAGTCTACCAGTTGAACTGACAGTTGAGTCTTTCCTTAAAGGATGAAGCAGACTCAAGTCAAAGGGGTAAAGACGTCTATCAAGTCAAGTCGACTGACATTGATCCGTTGGAAGGAAGTCCATGATATTACTCGATATAGTAATAAGTCCAAGTTTCCCTGTGTTAAAGTGTTTGGCCCAGAAATGTGCAAAAGGAATAAACCAATGGAAAATACTGAAGCTTGTGTCAGGCCCTGAAAAAGGTTGACATCACAATGTTGTAGATCAAGATAAGACAAGCCAACAGACAAGAAAATGTTATTTGAAAATAGCCTATCTTTTCAACGGTCAAATTTTCTAATGAGCACTATAAAAGATTGAGGAAGCAAGAGAGAGAAGTAATAATGACACACGAGAGATCAAACATTCTAAGCAACTAAAAGTAAGCAATATCTGCAAATATTCTCTTCAAGCTTATCAATATATTCCTCAAGCCTAAACATTCTAAGGAACTCGATCCAATACACTCTGTGAAGGAAAGAATACTTCAACCAGTTGAAGACTAAAAGTTTTAAGAACAAAAAGGGATATACTCTCCATGTTTGAAGGAGTTGTAGTAAGGTTCAAGGTTGAACCAGAAGTTTCGAGCTCGTTGGAAGGCTATGTGATCAATTCCAAGGGTTTGAAGGGAGCTGAAGTAGCAAGACAATTGTCTTGTGAAGAAGATGAGTCACATGAGAAGCCAGATGTGTGATCAAGGTTGTCTCTAGACTGAAGAACTACTTTGTAACCTGATATGTTACTTAGTGGATTCCTCCAGGAGTTGGAGAAGAGTGGATTAGAGGAATTACCCCATCCTCGAACCACTATAAAATTTGCTTGTGTCATTTACTTTCAACACTTTACTTTCTTGCATACTTTTATAATTGCTGTTAAGTTAACTTGTCAACCTAGCTGATAATAACATTGCTAAAAATAAGTGTTAAAAACGTGATTAAAATTAACAAGGATGTTAAATCTTCCATTTGTATAAAACCAAATCATCTAAAAAGTTAAGTGTTAGTCAAGGCGTAGCTAGGTTATAATATCAACAGCTCAGTCGAGTCTATTGAGTGGGTAATTTTGCTGAAGTGAGCCAACCTAGCTGTCCCCCAAGGACTTAGCTGATTTGAGCCAACTCTATTGAAATATTTTAAAAGGACTAAAGGGTGAAAATTCGGTAAGGTTTATTCAACTCTCATGTTCTAACCTTACACCACACCCCTTGGGACCTACAAGTGGTATCAGAGCGGTTGGTTCATTGAGCCTTCCCGTACTGGTTACTAAACTAGATCTCAATCTTTTTCAAAAGATTTAACACTTGTGTTTTCGAAGTCTCTCATTTAAAAGTAAAGTTATTATCATGGAAGCCAATCTAACTCGTATTACTATGTTTACTAGGAAGATTTTAATGACTGGAAGATTCGCATGCAGGCTCACCTATCAGTCTTACACGATGAAATATGGCTTGTGATAGAGGATGGGTCGCTGCAAATATTGAAGGTTAACACTGCTATGAGACGAGCACCTCCAGGTGAAGGAGAAGATGCTACAGCAGAGCCTAGACCAGCCATGGTTGAGAAACCTCGCTGTGAATAGACAAATGAACATAGAAAGAGATACAACCTGGACAATATGGCCAAGGATATTCTCTACAAGATATTGGACAAGGATATGTTCAATAAAGTCAAGTCATGCAAATTAGCCAAAGAAATCTGGGAAAAGCTAACCCTGATCTGTGAAGGATCTGAACACATAAAGGAGAATAAACTAACAGTTGTTGTTCAAAAATTTGAAATTTTAAAATTATTACAGGTGAAAGACTGGATCAGCTGGATGCGAGATTCACAGAGATCACTAATGAGCTTTCAACTATTGGGAAAGAGTACACTCAAAAGGAGATGTGCATGAAGATTCTAAGAGCCCTCCCAGCTGAATAGGAAATGAAGGTCATGGCCCTGAGACACTCAATGGACCTCTCAAAAACATCAAATCATGAGCTAATCTCAGACCTCAAGGCATATGAATTCGAGTTGAGAAAAAGAGCAAGAGGAGCCGTTGTACCAAAAAGTACCGCTGACCGATGGTCGATGAAGGAGAAAGTTGAGCTAAAGGAGACCATTGACCAGGAGGAAATTGCTCTCATAGTAAATAGGTTCAACAAGTTCTTTAATAATAACTACAAAAGAAACAAGGGTGAGACCTCCAGGAGACATTCATCACCTTCAAAAGCAAGGAAGGACATGCCACCCAAGAGAGCTGAACATCAAAGAGCTGACTATCAGAGAGTTGATAATCAGAGAGTTGAGAGAGCTGATCAGAGAGCTGAAAACCTGTGTTGGAATTGCAGACAACCAGGACATTTTGCTGTTGACTGTTCTTATCCACCAGTCAACAAATACAGAAATGAGGAAGAAAAAATAGTCTTCAATGAAAGAAGACAAGAAAAGAAGAAAGCCATGTTAGCAGTTGAGACTGTTGAACCACGTAAGTGTAAAGAACGAGCAAACTCAGACAGTAGTGAAGCTGACTACTCAAGTGATACTGAGGAAGAGGCTTTGATTTGCCTCATGGCCAAAGAACAAGATCAAGAAGATGAGGTACACTCTAACTCATCTCATTCTGAGTCAAGTGATAGTGACTGCGATACACACACTTCATCACCCACAGATCTTTATCATTCATTAGGCAAAATGATGAAAGATTTGAGCACATTAGAACCTCATACACACTTTTAAATTGGGAAACAACTAGCTTAAAAGCTAAAACTCACAGCTGACTAAAGACCTGAGTACTCTAAGTCAAATAGCTAATGAGAACACCAAGCTGAAGGGTGAAAATGCCAAGATCTTAGCAGAGTTAGTTGCTACTAAAAAGAGAGAAAAAGATCTTAAAATGTGATTGCCTCATTTACAAAGGAATCCAAATCATTGGATGAACTAATAATGAGTCAAAAAGAGTTTGGAGACAAGACAGACATACGATTCAATTCCTTTGTGAATAGTCAAACTCCCAGTTGAAAAGCCCAAAATACCATATGTTGCACCAACATCAACACCAAAACACAATCACAATCATACTGGCCTTAGATATAAGGGAAAAGGAAAGAAGTCAATAGAATATGCTGAGAGGACAGTTGAAAAGAAATTTACAAAAGTCCATCAGCTGACTCCCAACAGATAACACTCTGTGAAAGTTAAACATAGCTACCAAAAGCCCCAAAGATTTTAGCAAAGAAATTGCTATGAAGGGAATATTAGAAACTATCCAAACCAAGCTGATTGGAATAACGAAGTGAAATATCAATAAAGACCTACAGGATACAAGCCAAAATGGCAAAGACCTCAACCTTAGCAAAGGAGTTTTTTTTTTTTTTTTTTTTTTTTCTGAACTCTGCCCTTCTCTCTCTCTCTCTCTCTCTCTCAAACTCTCACAATTTCTCACGTCAAGTTGCAGCGGCACAACGCCGGGAGGTAGCGGCGAAAGGCAGCGGGGTTCGGGTAAAAGTCTTTTTTTTTCTCAATTTTCAGATTGTTGGTTTTGGTATTTGCCGATGGATCCAAGTTTCTAGGTTTTTTTGGAGGTTTCGAAATTTCTGGGTTTTTCCAGTGATGGTTTCGGGCCTATAGGTTCACAGCGGGTTTTAGGTGGTTTTCTGGAAAAAAAATACGGTCGGAGGTAGTAGCTGGTTTAAGTTTTAACGGGTTGAACGTGGAGGTGGCTTGGGTCCCAGCCATCCGTTTCTTCTTCTTTTTCTTGTATAAATATATGTATTGCTTGGATTGTGGGGGAGAAAAAGATAAAAGTAAGGATGGTTGGGATAATTACCTTTGGGTGAAGAAGTCGTGAGTTTGAGGTTCCAGATATCTTTTTTTCTCTTGAATGTGAGGATTATTTGCAGAGGAATATGAGTAAAATATATGAGATTGCTGAGTATATAACTGTTAAGGAGTTCTGAGATGTTTGGAGGCCTAGGAGACATAGGTTTTTAAGAGGAAGTGGGAGAATGTAGTTTGGAACGTGGGTTATGAGGTTATCTGAAGCTTAATAAAAATATTTGATGTTATCTAATTTGATATATAAAGATAAGAAAAAATAGATTTCAAATTTCGAATTTTAACTAAAATATATTTTTTAATGATTTTTAAATCCTCTAGAAACGGACATGAGCTTTAAAAAAATAATAAAATAGTAAGTTTACAAATGGGCCTGTTAATATTTTTAAGACTGAGCTTGATAATAACCAAGACTGAAAATGTTATACTGGGCCGAAATTAAAAATTCTAAAGGTCCAATATACTAAAATCCAAATTTGGTAAAATTGGGGTATTACAAAGTCCAAAGGTTTGAAGAAAAAGGCGAGCAGGATAGCGGGATAATTTGTCTTGTGAAGAAACTGAGTGCCAATAGCAGCAGGCTTTGGGATCAAAGTTCTCTCGGACTGTTAACTACTTTGCAACCAAGTCAAGTTCCCTGGTGGATTCCTCCAGGAGTTGGAGAAGAGTGGACTAGAGGAATTACTCCATCCTCGAACCACTATAAAAACTACTTGTGTCTATTTACTTTTCAGCACACTTTACTTATTGCATTATTTTCATATTTGGTGATAATAATATTGTTAAAACAAGTGTTGAAAAATGTACTAAAAACTCTAAGGGTGCAAGTCTTTCGCTGATAAAATTAAGTCAACTGTATTTCTAGGTGTTGGCAGAAAACATCTAAGTTATACTATCAACAGCTTAGTCGAGTATGTTGAGTGGGTAACTTTGTTGTATAAGCCAACCTAGTTGTCCCTTAAGGACTTAGCTGACATAAGTTAACTCTGAATATTTAAACGGACTAAAATCAAAAAGTTGGTAAAGTATATTCAACCCCTCCCCCCCTCTAAATTTTACGCATCACCCCTTGGGACCTATAGGGTGCACGCCAAAAGTGGTAGGAATATAAATGGAGCCATCTGTTGAATACAGTGTGGTCGTCCTCTCTGTTTGAAGATGCGGGGGAGCATTCATGCCTTTGGATCCCACATGGCCAAAAGCAAGGATATTATCACTTATATCCTCCTCAAAAAGTTGATCTAGTTGTTGGGGACCGATTCACTTACGGGGAATTATTGTCGCAAGCTTGTTGAAAATGGCTTATTGATGAAGGAAGTTGTCTGTTTTGCATGTTTCACTAAGCGGCTAGTAAACCGATGGTATTTTACTAAGGAAGGTTCAAAGCCACAAGCTACCTATCCCGATGCAATAACATTTCGCCGAGGCTTTCAAGCAAATCTGCATACACGCATTCATTAATTTCATTCATGTGGGGATTGTTGGGATTTGGTCTTTGAAAAATGGGTGTTGACCCAATTTGACCAAATAATTAAGTGGTTTCCATTAGTGAAAAATGGAATTAAAATATTTGTAAAAATTCTACTAAGATAGTAGATGAGAATAGCATTTGGAATTTCTCAAAACTAATTCTGGGTGAATGAGAAATTAATGCTAGAAGTTAGCCACTTAATACAAGTAAATGGTATGGAAAATGAAAAATGTGGGGAAGGAGAAATGCTCCATCCCACATAAGAAAATGAGGTAAAGTTTGCACACTTAATATATCCCAAGTTAGACTTATGGGTTTGGGATGAGGACCTACATGCTTGTGGGTTTGGTTCTAAGCACGCGCGCTCCGCTGCTGACCGGCTCAGCTCGGCACAGGCCCAATCGCTGACATTGGGCTTCAAAGCCCTTATTCTTTTTAGACCAAAAACCTTTAATATAAATAATTAAATAATTTTTTAATTAATTAATTTAAGTTTCCAACGGAAGTGTTCGCCACCCGAGCACGGGCAAAATGCGCCGTAGCCCCGTGCGTCGGGTAATGCATCGTCGATCGGTTTGTTCGCATCCGAAAGACGGGCAGATGCACGACCCGTATGTCGGGTCATGCGCTAAGTCGAAACTTTGTCATTTCCATTCGCATCCACGCACGGGCCGTGCGTCAAGTCGTGCGTCAATGCGAAGTGAAGAACAGATGCATATGTTCGGTGAAAACATGTCTTTTCGAGGCAAAAGACATGTTCTTTCCATCCGGGCACCTTGATGCCTTTATAAACTGACCCCTGGATGGAATAAACACACGAAAATAATCAGAACATAAAATTGGTCATTGCATTTTTGAGCATATTGACATTCCATCCTATTCAAAAGCTTGAAAGTCTAAACACTTAAAGTTCGATGTAGTTCCGGTTTTTGCAAGTGCTGCTAAACCGGAATTGAAAAGTCGTTGTATCTTAGAGACGAATGCCATGGAACCGTAAGCACTTTGTATACGGGGCATCTTTCATCTTGCGGAGACTGAATATAATTCAGGCCTCAACTTATCCTATTTTTCCTAACACTTAGCCATTTTCCAAAACAGAAACCTTTCCAAATATTTCACCCGACAATCACAAATGAAAGATTTGTTTATGTTTAAGACGATGGCATCAATCTCATTCACACCGATGGCTGCTACTCCTGCTCACGGTGAAAAGGTGCCTAAGTTCTCCGACGTCGTCTTCAAGAGATGGGAACAAAAGATGTTGCTCTACCTCACCACCTTGGGGCTGTCTCATTTTCTAAAGGATGACCCCCCTTTCGTTGGCGATCAAGAAATTGACAACAACCGAAGAATCGATGTGGATGCTTGGCAAAACAGCGATTTTCTATGTCGAAACTATGTTTTAAATAGGCTAGACGACACCCTCTATAATGTCTATAGCACATTCAAAACGTCTAAAGAGTTGTGGGACTCTTTGGAGAAGAATTACAAGACGAAAGATGCCGCCACAAAGAAATTTGTTGTCGGCAAATTTCTCGAGTACAAGATGGTTGACACCAAGATGGTGATCAACCAAGTTTAGGAGATTCAAATTATACTTCACGACTTAGTGTCTGAAGGGATGATTTTGAATGAATCCTTTCAAGTGGCTACAATAATCGAGAATTGTCGCCATTGTGGAAGGATTTCAAAAATTACCTCAAGCACAAGTGCAAAGAGATGGGGCTTGAGGACCTGATTGTTCGGCTTTGAATCGAAGAAGACAACCGAAAATCAGAAGTGAAATCCAGTAAGTCTGGAATGGAGGCCAAGGCCAATCTTGCTGAATTGTGCACTAGCAATAAATGCAAGCACTCCGGGAAAGACAAGGGAAAGGCCAAAAAGTTAAAAGGGAATTGCTACAACTGTGGCGAACCGAACCACATGGCCAAGGATTGTCGTCACCTGAAAAAGGGCAATTAAGGTGGCAACCAACAAGCCAATGTGACGGAGGACAGGTCAGTTCCAATCAATATGTCGGATCTCGATCTCACCGCCGTTGTGTTTGAAGCCAATATGGTGGATAACCCAAGGGAGTGGTGGATAGACATCAAGGCTACTCGTCACATTTGTGACGACAAGGAGATGTTCTCCTCCTACAACCCGATAAATGTAAGGAAGCTTTTCATGGGAAATTCTTCGACTTCTAACATCGTGGGGCTTGGAAATGTTGTGCTCAAGATGACTTTCGAAAAGGATCTTATGCTTGTAGATGTGCTGCATGTCCTGGACATCCACAAGAATTTGGTTTCCGATCCTTTGCTTAGTAAGGCCGGGTTTGACTCTTTGTTTGAGTCCGACAAATTTGTAATGACCGAGAATGGTCGGTTTTCTTTGTAAGGGCTACCTTGATAAGGGCCTTATTAAGATGTCTGTAATATCTCGATTTCCACCAAGAGGCGAAGAATAAAACTATTATACGTTTACTTGTTGGATTGTTCTAATTTATGGCATGATAGATTAGGACACGTAAACTTCAACACAATTAAAAGGTTAGTGAATGGAATTGTTGGGAAATTATTTTGTAGATTTTGATGAATGTCATATAAAACTCAGATTAGAATGTTGGCACCCCATTTTCCTTGTAGTTCTCATTGTAATAGATAGAAATTTGAATGAGCCGAGTCAAGTCGGCCTATGCCCCGGAAATACAAGAAGTCAATCAAGAAGTGAAGTGAAGACTCGATGAGGAACAATGAGTATGGCCAAGAAAGAGGACCAAGGACTCGATCAAGACGTAACAACCGAGGTGCATTTGTGTGAAGAGTCGGTCAAGCCATGTCACAAGTTGAAGTGATAGATGAGTCTTTCAATGATTGGAAGCGATTTCAAGTCACCTAGGGAAAAGCGGTGCAAGGAGGAGTTAATCGAAATGAATCCGTTGCATTTAAGTCAAGAACATTACTTAAATAAGTAATACATCCATGCCCAGGTCTTAAATTGCTCAGTCGAAGCTTGCAAAAGGAATAAACCAATGGGAAGACTTGCACCTTGTGTCGAACACGAAAAGTTGGATACTCAATTAATACGAGGAAAGGTCTACATCTCAAGATTGAAGACCAAGAAAAGACAACCCAACGAACATAAGTGACTTTTGAAAATCGCCTATCTCTTTCGTGCAGAGTGCAGATTTTTTGAAAGTTCACTATAAAAGGCCGAGGAATTTCATTGAGAAAAGGTTACTGAACCAAGAACAAGCAAGCATTATTCAAACTCTAACCCGCAAAATATTCTCAAGTGAGTGAAATAGCAAAGCAAACCGCCCGTGAAGAAAGGCCGAGTCGAACGAAGCAATTTGTGTGACCAAGGCATCTCATTGAGTCCAAGGAGCAAGTCACCTGTGTGATCAAGACTTGTCTCTAGACTAATAACCACTTTGTGAATTGATCATTGCTTAGTGGATTCCTCCGGGAGTTGGAGAAGAGAGGATTAGAAGAATTACCCCATCTTGAACCTCTATAAAAATTACTTGTGTCATTTTCATTTCAAAGATATTTACATTTCGCATACTTATTTTATATCTCACGATAATTTGCTATCCAAGCGATAAATAACTAAGTGCTAAAATCAAGTGTTAAAACAAAGTTAAATCAAATTCAAGGGTGTTAAGTCTTCCGCTAAAAACTCATCACAACCAAGTTAAGGTTTAGACTAACATCTGAGTTATTCTATCAACAACTCAATCGAGTGCTGAGTGGCTAACTCTGGTTTGATTGACTAACTTAGCTGTCCCTCAAGTACATAGCTGTGTAATTAACTCTGCAATATTTTAAAAGGACTAAAATCGAAAAGTTGGTAAGGTTATTTAAACCCCCCTCTAAACCTTACTCACACCCCTTGGGTCCTACAAGTGGTATCGAGCGGTTGGTTCATTGAGCCTTTCCGTGCAGTTCTTGAACTAGATCTCCAATCTTTCAAAGAAACTATTAACACTTGTTCTTTCAAGAGTCATTTTTATTCAGCAAAGTTAATATCATGGAAGCAAATTTGACACGCATTCTTATGTTCACTATTGAGGAATTTGATGACTGGAAAATCCATATGCAGGCTCATCTATCTGCTTTACATGATGAAATGTGGCTAGTGATAGAGGATGGGCCGCTGCAAATATTAAAAGTGAACACAGCCGCAAGAGAGAAACTGCAGCTGAAGGAGAAGAAGCTGTTGCTGAGGCAAGACCAGCCCTAGTTGAAAACCAAGGACTGAATGGACGAATGATGACAGAAAGAGATACAACTTGGACAATGTGGCCAAGGATATTCTTTACAAGACTTTCGACAAAGCAATGTTCAATAAAGTCAAATCCTGCAAAACAACAAAAGAAATCTGGGATAAACTGACATTAATTTGTGTAGGATCAGAGCAAATTAAAGAGAATAAATTATATGTTGTTGTTCAAAAGTTTGAAAACTTTAAAATGCTTACAGGTGAAACAATGGATCAGCTGGATGCCAGAATCACTGAAATCACAAATCAGCTCTTAGCACTGGGAAAGAAATACACACAAAAAGAGATGTGTATGAAGAGTTTGAGAAGCCTCCCAGCTGAATGGGAAATGAAGACCATGGCTCTAAGACACTCGATGGACTTATCAAAAACATCCAATCATGAGCTATTCTCAGACCTCAAAGCTTATGAGTTTGAGATGAGAAGAAAAGATCAAGAGGAGACAGTTATACCCAAAACAACTGCACTTATAGCCAAGGATGGAAAGAGAACTGAAGTCAAGGAAGTCATAGACCAGGAGGAGATTTCCCTGATGGTTAAAAGATCCAACAAGTTCTTCAATAAGAACTATAAAAGAAACAAGGGTGAATCCTCCAGGAGACATTCAGCTCCAAGGGAAGACAGGCCACCCAAGAGAGCTGAGCATCAAAAGGGTGAGTATCAAAGAGCTGATAACCTAAGGACAAAAAGAGCCGATCAAAGAGCTGAGAACCTGTTGTAATTACATGCAGCCAGGACATTTTGCAATTGACTGTTCCTATCCAACAGTCAATAAGTACAGGGATGAAGAAGAAAGAAGAGTCTTCAGAGAAAGAAGACAGGAAAAGAAGAAAGCCATGTTGGCTGCTGAGACTGTTGAGACAGTTAAGTCAAAAGAAGCAGCAGACTCAGAGAGTAGTGAAGCTGACTACTCAAGTGATTCTGAAGAAGAAGCAATGATTTCTCTAATGGATAAAGAATAAGATCAACCAGGCCAAGAAGATGAGGTACACTCTAACTCATCTCATTCAGATTCTAGTGATAGTGATTGTGATACACACGCTTCATCACCCACTGATCTTTATCATTCATTAGGCAAAATGATGAAAGACTTTGAGCACATTAAATCCTCACACACACTATTAGATGAGGAAAACAACCATCTCAAAAGCCAAAACTCATAGCTGACTCAGGAGCTGAGTACTCTGAGTCACATAGCTGATGAGAACAAAGAGCTGAAGGCTGAGAATGCTAAACTAATAGTAGAGATAGCTGCTATAGAAAAGAGGGAAATGTTGGGTAAATTTTCGTGAAAGGTTTCTGTTTTCAGAAAATGGCTGGATAGTGTATAGGTTTAAGTCGAGGCCGAATTAGATTGTCTCCGCAAGACGAAAACGCCCCATATACTAGTGCTTACGGTTGCGCTCGCCTCTAAGATACAACGACTTTAATCAGATTCGGTTAGCAAAGACAAAGAAACCGGAATAATAATGCGAACAAGACAAGTGTTTGATTACTTTCAAGCTTTCAAGGAGGAAAATGGGCAAGATGCAAAATGCAATGCTCGATTTTATGTTTTCGATTAATTTCATGTTTTTATTCATCAAGGGGCTCCATTAATATAGGCAACGAAATGCCCGCAGAAAGTAAAATCGCAGCCTCGTAGGCTCGAAAAGACACATTTTCATCGAACAGACGCACTGCGCGAGAGAGCTTACGACCTAGACGATGCGGGCGGCGTGCGCTTTGCCCGTGCGTGCGGGCTCAAACCTTCGGCACCAAAGACGACCCAAACGCACGGGCGTGCGCCTGCCGTGCGTGTAGGCGTAGACTCTCGACAGTAGCACGACCCGACCGCACGGCCGTGCTCTGCCCGTCTTGGGCCGAAACATTTTCCCAGTTAAATATTTAATTTTTAAAGGTTTTTGGTCCAAAAAGAATAAGGGCCTTGAAGCCCAAGCCCAAGCCCAAGCCCAAGCCCAGGCACACGGCCCGCGGCCCGCGGCCCACGACCCCGGACTCGGACCAAACCCACAAGCATGTAGGTCCTCTCCCCTTTAAAAACTTGGGTGCCCCCAATGGCCCAAACCCATTTGTCCAACTTAGGATAAATAAAGTGTGCAACTTTACCTCCTTTTTCCTATGTGGGATGGAGCATCTCTCCTCCCCCACATTTTCCATTTTCCATACCATTTATTTGTATTAAGTGGCTAACTTCTAGCATTAATTTCTCATTCACCGGGAATCGGTTTTGAGAAATTCCAAATGCTATTCTCATCTACTCTCTTAGTAGAATTTTTACAAATAATTTAATTCCATTTTTTACAAATGGAAACCACTCAATTGATTGGTCAAAATTGGGCCAACACCCCATTTATCAAAGACCAATTCCAACAATCCCCCACATGAATGAAATTAATGCATGCGTGTATGCAGATTCACTTGAAAGTCTCGGCGAATCGTTATTGCATCAGGATAGGTAGCTTGTGGCTTTGAACCTTCCTTAGTAAGGTACTATCGGATTTACTAGCTGCTTAGTGACGCGATGTCTTGAACTACTCAGCCGTTTGTGTAAACCAAGACAACAGTACTTACACAATAACAACTCTAACACTTGTTGTTCTCACGTTGTGTCCATTTCGGCCCTGGACCATATCTTAGATTCATAAGTGTTTCATTTGAAGCGGCCATTACTTCTCACTTATATAGGTGATCTCCTATTGAAGAGTATCTGCAATAATCCACCTTTCGATATAGGAATCATTAAAAGTCTTAAACTTAACCTCACCACATTCAACAGGTTTAAATACACTTGGATGTATCGAGAATGAGCTAACACATTTTCCAAGTGTTCAGCTGAACATTCATAACTTAGTTGTCCCATTGAACCAAGGTCTTGGGATCTCCAATTCACAAGGTTGGGTTACCGCTATGAACATTCTTTAAGTTGTGGATTTTAAACCCATTCCCCTTAACAATTTATACTGATTGATCTCGATTAATGCCTTTCGTAAGTGGATCCGCAAGGTTTTCCTTTGACTTCACGTAGTCAACCGAAATAACCCCATTCGAAATCAACCGTCTAATGGTATTGTGTCTCCGACGTATATGTCTAGACTTACCATTATACATCCGCTTTGTGCCCTTCCGATTCCGATTGACTATCACAAAGTATCAAAACAAGCAGACACAAAGGCTTATTCCAACAAGGAATATCCTCTAAGAAGTTTCTAAGCCATTCTCGCTTCTTTCTACACTTTATCCAAAGCAATGAACTCGGATTCCATAGTGGATCGAGCTATGCACGTCTGCTTAGAAGACTTCCACGACACCGCTCCTCCACCTATTGTGAAAACAAATCCACTTGTGGACTTGGAGTCTTTTGTGTCTGATATCCAATTGGCATCACAAAGTATCCTTCTATCTGCTGGATATCTTGTATAAAGTATTCCATAGTTCATGGTATACTTTAAATATCTAAGTACCCTTGTCACGGCTTTCAGTGATCCGTACAGGTTACTTGTGAACCTACTTAGTTTACTCACTGAATATGCAATGTCTGGTCGTGTACAATTCGTTAAGTACATCAGACTGCCAATTACCCTTGCATATTCCAGCTGAGAAACTGGTTCGCCTCTATTCTTGGCCAAGTGTAGACTTAGATCTACAGGTGTCTTAGCCGGGCGTCGTCAAAAGCATTAAACCCTCCGAGTATGCTCGACATAATGGGATGTGACAAGACAATTCCATCTGAAGTTCTAGAGATTTTAATCCCTAATATAACATCAGATAATCCCATATCTTTCATGTCAAAGTTCTTTTTTAACATGTTCTTAGTTTTCATGATTAAATCATGACTACTTCCCATAATCAACATATCATCTACATAAAGGCATACTATGACGTAATCATTTGTAGTACCTTTAATGTAGACACACTTGTCACATTCGTTGATCTTGAAACCGTTTGACTTCATAGTCGAGTCAAACTTTTCGTGCCATTGCTTAGGTGCTTGTTTTAGTCCATAAAGTGACTTAACAAGTTTACACACCTTTCGCTCTTGACCGGGTGCAATGTACCCCTCGAGTTGTTCCATATAAATCTCCTATTCAAGTTCCCCATTCAAGAAGGCAGTCTTAACGTCCATTTGATGTATCTCAAAGTTATGCAAAGCTGCAATAGCAATGAGAACACGAATGGACGTAATCCTCGTGACAGGAGAATATGTATCGAAGAAGTTATATCCCTCCTTTTGTCTAAACCCTTTAGCTACCTATCGGGCTTTATACTTGTCAATAGATCCATCTGCTTTATACTTCCTTTTAAGGATCCACTTGCATCCCAAAGGCTTGCAACCCGGTGGGAGATCAACCAACTCCCAAGTGTGATTTTGCATGATGGAATCTATCTCATTATTGATAGCTTCTTTCCGAGAGGAGCTTCGGACTGACAATGCTTCTTGAATAGTTCGGGGTTCGTTTTCTAACATATAAGTTAGAAAATCAGGACCAAAAGACTTAGCTACTTTTGTCCTTTTACTGCGTCTTGGTTCCTCTTCATCATCACTTTGAGGTAACCTTGCAGTTTCATAAGTCCGTTTACTCGAACTTTCTTCTTTCCGATCTTTGTTCGGAAAGATATTCTCGAAGAATACAACATTCCTTGATTCAATGATCATACCTTCATTTATATCAGGAATAGCTGACTTGTGCACTAAAAAGCGATATGCACTACTATTGTTAGCATATCCAATGAAAGCACAATCGATCGTCTTCGGACCGATTCTTACTTGTTTTAGCTTAGGTACTTCGACTTTAGCCAAACACCCCCACACTTTAAGGTATTTGTATGACGGTTTACGTCCCTTCCATAACTCATATGGAGTTTCATTTTTACCTTTGTGTGGGATCTTATTAAGAATGTAGTTCGCAGAAAGTATGGCTTCCCCCCACAAGTTTTGGGGTAAACCAGAACTTAGTAACATCGCATTCATCATCTCCTTAAGAGTACGATTCTTGCATTCTGCAACACCATTTGATTGAGGTGAGTAAGGTGTAGTCGTTTGATGAATTATACCCGCTTCCGAGCAAAATTCTTCAAACGGAGCAACATACTCTCCGCCTCTATCACTTCGAATCATCTTAATTTTCAAATTAAGCTGATTTTCAACTTCATTCTTATAAGTTTTAAAAGCTACTAAAGCTTCATCTTTGCTTTTCAAAAGATATACATAACAATATCTTGTGCAATCGTCTATAAACGTTATGAAGTACTTTTTCCCACCTCGAGTTTGCACAAGTTTTAAGTCACACACATCCGTATGAATTAACTCGAGTGGTTTAGTACTTCTCGTTCTTGAATGAAACGATTGCCTTTGCTTGGTAATTTTGCTTCAACACAAATTTCGCATTTGTCTTGTGAATCGGTTTTAAACGTAGGTATTAATTCCAGATTCACTAACTTTTTAATTGTGTTGAAGTTTACGTGTCCTAATCTATCATGCCATAAATTAGAACAATCCAACAAGTAAACAGAAGTAACGTTTTTATTCTTCGCCTCTTGGCGGAAAACAGACATTACAGACATTTTGAACAGGCCCTTATCAAGGTAACCTTTACATAAAAACTGACCATTCTTGGTCATTACAAACTTGTCGGACTCAAACACTAGTCTAAAGCCGGCCTTGCTAAGCAACGGACCGGAAACCAAGTTCTTGCGGATGTCTGGGACATGCAGCACATCTACAAGCGTAAGCTCCTTCCCGGAAGTCATCTTGAGCACCACCTTTCCAAGCCCAATGACATTGGAAGTCGAGGAGTTCCCCATGAACAACTTTCTTCCATTGATCGAAGTGTAGGAGGAGAACATCTCCTTATCGGCACAAATATGACGAGTAGCCCCGGTATCTATCCACCACTCCCTTGGGTTATCCACCATATTGGCTTCAAACACAACGGCGGAGAGATCGAGCTCCGACAAGTCTATTGGAACCGACTTGTCCTCCGTCACATTGGCTTGTTGGTTGCCACCTTGATTACCCTTCTTTGGGTGTCGGCAATCCTTCGCCATGTGGTTCGGTTTGCCACAATTGTAGCAATTCCCCTTGAACTTTTGGCCTTGCCTTTCTCCTTCCCGGAGTGCTTACGTTTCTTTAGTGCTAGTCTCGACTCAGCAAGATTGGCCTTAGCCTCCATTCTAGATTTCTTGGTTTTAACATCGATTTCGGTTGTCTTCTTCGATGCGAAGCCGAACAATCAGATCCTCAAGCCCCATCTCTTTGCGCTTGTGCTTGAGGTAGTTTTTGAAATCATTCCACAATGGCGGCAATTTTCGATAATTGCGGCCACTTGAAAGGATTCATTCAAAAGCATCCCTTCGACACTAAGTCGTGAAGGATGATTTGAATCTCCCGAACTTGGCTGATCACCGTCTTGGTGTCAACCATCTTGTACTCTAGGAATTTGCCGACAACAAATTTCTTTGTGCCTTGCATCTTCCGTCTTGTATTTCTTCTCCAGATCGCCACAATTCCTTGGGCGTGCTATAGACGTTGTAGAGAGTGTCGTCTTCAGCCCGTTCAAGACATAGTTGCGACATAGAAAATTCTTTGTTATGCCAAGCATCCACGATTCTCCGATTGTTGTCAACTTCGTCTTCTTCAACGGCTGACGCAGGGGGTAAAATCCTTTAGGAAACGAGCCAACCCCAAAGTAGTGAGGTAGAGAAAGATCTTCTTGCCAACGTTTGAAGTCGACACCGAGAAAAACTTGGGCGGCTTTTCGCGTGAGCGGGAGCAACAGTACCATGGGTGTGAACGAGATCGAATCGATGCCATCGTCTTCAACAAACGTAGGAATAAATAATTTTCGTCTTGCGATTGTTGGGTAAATTTTCGTGAAAGGTTTCGTTTTGAGAAAATGGGCCGGATAGTGTATAGGCTTAAGTGGAGGCCGAGTGGGTCGGTCTCCGCATGACGAAAACGCCCGTATACTTGTGTGCTACTTGCCGGTTCAGCGCTCGCCTCTAAGATACAACGACTTTTGAAAGGTTAGCGGCTAGCAAAGACAAAGCGGAACAATGCGAACAAGACAAGTGTTTGATTACTTTCAAGCTTTCAAGGAGGAAAATGGGCAAGATGCAAAATGCAATGCTCGATTTTATGTTTTCGATTAATTTCGTGTTTTTATTCATCAAGTAGGGGCTCCATTAATATAGGCAACGAAATGCCCGCACGGAAAATCGCGTCGTAGGCTCGAAAAGGCACATTTTCGCCGAGCAGACGCACTGCAAGAGAGAGCACGGCCTAGACGCACAAAGACGGCGTCGCTTTGCCCGTGTGGTGCTCAAACCGGCACCCAAAGACGACCAGGCTCAAAAAGAATAAGGGCCTTGAAGCCCAAGCCCAAGCCAGTGCACACGGCCCGCGACCCACGACCGGCTGGGCGGGCCGAGCCGAAAGCCGAGCCGGCCGGGCGGGCGGCGGCGGCGGTGGCGGCAGCGTGCGTGTGTGCTGACCAAACCCACAAGCATGTAGGCCCTCTCCTTTAAAAACTTGGGTGCCCCAAGGGCCCAAACCCATTTGTCCAACTTAGGATAAATAAAGTGTGCAACTTTACCTCCTTTTTCCTATGTGGGATGGAGCATCTCTCCTCCCCCACATTTTCCATTTTCCATACCATTTATTTGTATTAAGTGGCTAACTTCTAGCATTAATTTCTCATTCACCCGGAATCGGTTTGAGAAATTCCAAATGCTATTCTCATCTACTCTCTTAGTAGAATTTTTACAAATAATTTAATTTCATTTTTCACAAATGGAAACCACTTAATTGATTGGTCAAAATCGGGTCAACACCCCATTTATCAAAGACCAATTCCAACAGGAAAATGATCCCAAAAATGTGATTGCCTCATTTACAAAGGCATCTAAATCATTGGATGACCTTATTATGAGCCAAAAGAGTGTGGAGATAAGACAGGCATATGATTCAATTCCTTTGTGCACAGCCAAACTCCCAGAGTGATTTTGGGAAAAGGATCTTCAAGTAATGAAGCATCTCAAAAATCCAAAACGCCAAATGTAGCACCCACTTTCATTCCAAAGCACAACCACAAACAAACTGGCCTTGGATATAAAGGGAAAGGAAAACAACCAGTTGAATATGCTGAGAAGACAGTTGAGAAGAAATCCAACAGAGTTCCTCAGCAAACTCCAAATCGAAAGTACTCTGTGAAGAATAAACAGAGCTACCAAAAATCTCAGAAGTTTTATCAAAGAAACACATATGATGGGAATGGTAGAAATTATCCAAGCCAAGCTGATTGGAACAATGTGAAATATCAGCAAAGACCTATGGAATACAAGCCTAAATGGCAAAGACCTAGATATCAGCAAAGGTCATTCCAAAGGCAAGAGAGCTATCATCAGCACACATATGCACCCAGACACTACACTCAAAAATATTACAACTACCCAAAGAAGGCAATTGCTAAAACACACACACAGGCATACAAACAAAAGAGACAGTTGTATGTACCTAAAGCTCCAAAGCAATTTGCCAAAGTGAATTATGATTATGGCATGCAATCTCTTAGAGTCAAATCATTTGGCTATAGGTTGGTTGAATCATATTACAACACTAACCCCTCAGGACCCAGGCAAGTATGGGTACCTAAAAACTAATTTCCTTGATTGCGAGGTTCAAGGAACAATCGAGTGTCAAGGAACTGGCACATGGATAATGGTATTTCCGGACATATGATAGAAACAAGAAAATTCTGTCAAGATTCAAGGAGATTAGAGCGCAAAAGTCATATTTGGAGAAAATGAAGCTCTAAGGAAATAAAGGGCACTTTGGATCCATCAAGAAGAATGGATTAGAAATCACTGAGATGTTGCTTATGTTGAAGAACTCCACTTCAATTTGCTCAAAGATAAGTCAACTTTGTGACAAAGGCTATAATATTGGATTGATATGGGAGTATGCCGATTAAAGATCTTTGAATCAAATGAAATAGTCTTTGCGCAAGGATCAAGATAGAAGAATATGTATGTGGTAGATTGGTCTCTGCAACAACAATCACTTGTCTCATAGCAATGAGCAATGAATCAAGTTGGGGGCACAAGAAGTGAGTCATCCAACTTCAAGACAATCAACAAGCTTGCAAGGAGTCATCTTGTGGAAGGATTACCTGACTCAGTGTACAAGAAGGAGAGTGTATGTGATGCATGTCAGATGGGAAAGCAGATCAAATCTTCATTCAAGGAGAAGCCTAGTCCTTCTTCAACAAGAATATTGCATCTGTTGCACATGGATTTATTTGGTCTTGTTGAACCAGCCAACATAAGTGGAAAGAAATACACTTTAGTTGTGGTGGAGGATTATTCAAGATATACATGGACAATTTTTATGTGAAAAAAGAAGGAAACTTTACAGAAGTTACCACAGCTGATGAAAAGAGTTCAAAATGAAAAGAGCCAAACCATTATAAAGATAAGGTCCGATAGAGGAACTGAGTTTGTCAATGGGATAATAACTCAGTACTGTGTTGAAAATGGTATTGGTCATGAATTATCTGCAACAAGAACTCAACAGCATAATGGAGTAGCTGAAAGAAGAAACAAAACTCTCAAGGAAGTTGCAAGAACCATGTTAGCTGAAGCTGGATTGCCTAAAAGGTATTAGGCTGAAGCCATCAATACTGCATGATATACTCAAAATAGAAGTATGATTAATAGACAGCTGACGAAAACTCCCTATGAAATCTGGACATGAAGAAAGCCAAATGTTGGGTACTTCAGAATATTTGGATGTAAATGCTTCATCCACAACAATGGAAAGAACAACTTGAAGGCTTTCGATGCCAAAGCTGATGAAGGTATCTTTTTGGGATACTCAGCTGAGAGCAAAAGCCTATAGAGTGCTGAACAAGAGGATTATGGTCATAGAAGAGTATTCATGTGATTTTTTGATGAACCTAATGTGAGTGGAGAAGACATTGGAGAGTTAGCTGATAAGCTGAATCATCCAACTATGCAGAAGAGGAGATAGATGAATCTCAAAGACAATGAAAGTCTCAGAATCGAATAATGATGAAAGAGTGCTCAAGACAACACAAGTGCGAGGCAGATTTGAACCCAACTGATTTACTTCAACCAAATGTGAGATGGCTGAGAGACCATCCACCAGAGCTAGTCATTCGAGATGTGAGAGATGGTGTAAGAACCAGATCCAAAGCTTAACAAGAAGCAATGTTCACTTGTTTTATTTCCCAAATAGAACCAAAAGATATGTCCCAAGCATTGGATGACACACATTGGATTCAAGCCATGCAAGAAGAGCTAAATCAATTTGAAAGAAACAAGGTATGGGAATTGGTACAAAGGCCAACACATCAAAATGTTATTGGCACAAAATGGGTTTTCAGGAACAAGATGAATGAGGAATGATCTGTGGTGAGAAACAAAGCAAGATTGGTAGCCAAAGGGTATTGCCAAGAAGAGGGAATAGATTTTGATGAAACATTTGCTCCTTTTGCAAGATTAGAAGCAATAAGGATGTTTCTTGCCTATGCTGCACACAAGAACTTCATTGTATATCAAATGGATGTGAAAAATGCATTTTAAAATGGACTGTTAGAAGAAGAAGTCTATGTTGAGCAACCTCCAGGTTTTGAGCAGAAGACACTTGGAGATAAGGTGTACAAGCTCAAGAAAGCTCTATATGGACTGAAGCAGGCACCAAGAGCATGTCATGATACATTGTCTCAATTTCTAACAGAAAATGGATTCACCAAAGGCAAAGTGGACAGAACACTCTTTAGAATTCAAGATGGAGAAAGTATACTGCTTGTTCAGATATATGTGGATGATATCATTTTTGGATCCACAAATAAAGAGCTGTGTGATAAGTTCTCAAATCTCATGCAAGGCAAATTTGAAATGAGCATGATGGGAGAGCTGTCTTTCTTCCTAGGACTTCAAGTTAAGCAACTGAAGGATGGAACCTTCATAAGTCAAACAAAATACACCAGAGATTTAATGAAAAAATTTGGTATGGAAGAGAAGTCTGCTGTGAAAATACCAATGAATACATCAGTCAAGATGGACATGGATGCAGATGGCAAACTGTAGATCAAACAAGATACATATAAAGACTTATTGGATCATTGCTCTACTTAACAAAAAGCGGGCGGACATCACCTTTGCAGTAGGTGTATGTGCAAGATTCCAATCTGCACCTAAAGAGAGCCATATGACTGCACCTAAGAGAATCCTAAGATATTTGAAGGGATGCAAGGTGGATTCAAGCTTATTGGCTATTTAGACTCTGACTATGTTGGATGTAGAGTTGACAGAAAGAGTACTTCTGGTACATGTCAAATGCTTGGAAACATGTTAGTTTCATGGTTTAGCAGGAAGCAAAACTCAATAGCCACATCCACAGCTGAAGCAGAGTACATGGCTGCGGGCAGCTGTTGTGCCCAAGTCTTATGGATGAGACAACAACTGAGAGATTATGAAATTGAAGAAAAAGAGATTCCAATTATGTGTGACAGCACAAGTGCTATTGCAATTACTCAGAATCCTATATTGCATTCAAGAACAAAGCACATTGATGTCAGATATCATTTTATAAGAGATCATGTTGAAAAGAAAGATATCACCTTGGAATATATCTCAACTGATAAATAGTTAGCTGACATATTTACTAAGCCTTTATGTGAATCAAGGTTTGAAGAGCTTAAGCATGAGCTAGGGTTAATTGAGCTGAGTTGATACTCAGAAGACTCAATCAGAAGAGATGGAAGATGAAGAAGTAAGAATTAAACAAGTTTTTCACATCAGCCAAGTGAAACGACCATATCGGAAAGTCGAGTTATATCGAGTTAGCTAACAATCGAAGTCGCTTAATGAAAAGAGAGAAGAAGAGTTAAGTCATTTGTGAAATAAGCTGAGTCATTTATGAGCTAAGTGACAAAAACGCAATCGTTTTTAATAAGCGGGAATGTTTTTAAGGATGACATCAAAGATAATAATGACGGTGCATCAAAAGTCATGACAATAAGAATATGATTGGATATAAATGCTCTGCATTAAATGCGAGGAATTAAAAGCGGTTTGACGTGCTAACCGAGCCGTTGATCTTGATCAAATTTCAAAAATAAAAAACACGTCCTTTCATTGCCCTCATATACACATTTTTAGTTTTCTCTCTCACACTCAAAACTGTTCATCTTCAAAGCAAAAGAAAGCAAGTTCATTTCTCTCGCAAACCCTACAAGTTCTCAAGCAAGTTTATCAAGTTTTATTCGGTAAAACTCTCTACAAATGGCACCAAAGTTCGATTTTGTCAAGTTATTGAAGCAAATCCACTCTGGATCGATTGTGGATTTTGAAGGAATGATGAAACAGGGTTCTGATGAAACCCTAGTGAAGAAGATTGTGATATGCTCGAAAAGTCCGATCTCGGGCCTTTTCTCACTTTGGAATACTCGCACACCTACCTTGAAGAGGTGGCATAAATACGGAGGTGCGGACGAAGGCATCAAGTCTTCGCCCACCTGCAAGGACATCATGATTCTTGCTAAGGACCTTGTGGAGCATTTCTTTGCCGCCGAGGGCATGCCGAGGAAATATACTGGCGATGTTAACTTGGCTGTTGCATGGAAAGAAGTAGCCAAACCGGAGTGTGCTCAAAGTAGTCTACACAACTGAGAAGAAGTTACTGAAGGACGACTATCACAAGTTGATGGATGTCGTCGCCAAGTGCGTAGATATGAAGTTTGGTAGTTTCAATCATCGTCAAAGACAAAATCGATAAATCGTCATGGCCTGCAATCATGCAGGAAAGAAAGTTAATCAGGTTGAGTTCGGTATGCAGACTCTGCCAAAACGTTGGGAACAAGGCGTACAAGGAAGATGGATCCTTTGGAGGATAACTTGGTTACGGCCTAGTAATTGGCCATCTGATGGAAGTGAAGGGCATTCCCCTTCAACATGGAAAGCCCTTCCATGTGAATAAGAAGATGTTTCAGGGGCTAATCTTTCGGAGCCCGGAAGAGAGGCCATGCGAAGAGAGCGAGATACAAGTGAGGGAGAATCAGCTGAACCCGAGGACACATCTGTTACCTCCCCTCCTAAGAAGAAAAATGCACAGAAGAAGGTTGCCCCTGCAGCAAAGAAACAAGATATATCACCTGCCCCTGCAGCCGAGTCACCTGCCCGAGCAGCCGTGTCTCCTGCCCCTGAAGCCGAGGCTGAGAAGGAAGCCCAAATACCTTCTCCAGCCATAAGAAAGAAGAGTACTGCCAAGGACAGGAAGGCAGCTCCGTCCAAAAAGGATGCCCCAGACCCCGCCGCCAGAGAATCAGAAAAAGAAAAAGAACTAGAAATTCCTCTGGTTCAAACCAAGAGAAGAAAAAGAATCTCCAAGCTTTCAGAGCTTGAGAAGACAGTTGAGTCTGCCATCAGCTGAAAAAAATCTCTAAGACTGCTGAGGAAGTGCAGTCTCCTGAAATAGTTGACAAAACTGCCAAGTCTGCTGAGGGTGATCGTGCAGAGGCCCCAAGAAGACCTAGCCATGGAGAGGGCAATTTGAAGAAAAAAACGCATGAGACAACTAAATCCTCACATAAAAAGTTGTCTCTTCGCCGCTACTGACGCCAAGGTGAAGTGAAGAAGCAGCAGAGCATGCTACCTTCCATCCTAGAAAAAGAAGGACAGGAAGAGGAGGATGAGGATGATGATATCATCATGTACTCTCCTGTATATCTAGACATCCAGCGTCGTCTACGTGAATGGCGGGCATGGAAGTTAAGCCACTAAAGGGAGCAGTTTAAACACCCTGAGTTTATCGAGGAAGAAGAGGAGTTGTTGCAATTTCTCTAATTCAACACTGTTCTTCATGCTCTTGATTATGATAATCGCTGAATATTCTACACATCTACATGGACAAAGAAAAGGCCAGAGCAGCTGAGGAGGCAGAAGCACTCGAGAAAGCCAATATATGTCCTCTTACTGGAACTCTGGAACACACTTACCCTCATATAGATGTGTTCTTGGAGAGTGATGAAGACATGGATCCCGTTGTTGCAACAGAGAAGTCGGACATGCAGCAAGCTCTGAGAGAATCCAGGATAATGCATGAGCAATCAATGTTCGAAGGACTGGGAGAGTCCTCACGATCTCCTGGAGACAGACCCATTGGGAGTAGTGCAGCAGATTGCCACAACCATAGCTACAACTACATCCCCGGTTGTTTCAGAAGATGAGTCCAGGGGATTTGGCAATGAAACTGAGAATTTGGGCACCCAAGTTGAGTCTATCCCTACTGAAGGTGTTTTACCACCCTCTCCCACGACTGAGCACTCAACGGAAGCATCCGAGAGTCTGGAGAAGAGTGACCCCATCGTCATTCACTCAGTTGGTGTGCCAGCTGAGGGGGAAACTCACTCCACTGCAGCAGGGTCGGAGGATGCTGCAGATGACTCCACAATGAAGAAAAGAGGTGAAATGGAAAAAGAAAAAAACCACGCAGATCGACATTGACGGCTCGGACGGTTGAGTCTGTCCCGGCCGAAAGTGTCAAGCGCTGCCGAGTGAGAAGTTGTTGTTGCGGTCGAGGCACATGTTGTAAATGCCCCGGGAGTTAACACTCTGGGCACTGAAAGTGCAATCCAAGGAGGTGAGACTTCTATGGATGCCACTGATGAAGACCATAAGATAGCTGCGTCTATCGAAGGGAATGTAGAAGGCCTCGCTGCAGTTGAGAGGCTGCTGGAGGTGTTGAAGGCCAAGGGAGGTTGAGACTTCCCCGGGTAAAGCTCAAGAAGTTAAGAACATCCCTCCTATCGACATTCTTTGAACCGAGAAGGAGATTAGTGCTCTTCATGACTCCCAGGATAACTCTGACATATCCTTTATGGGATCTGAAGACGAAGATGAGTCCACACCTATTGCACATCAAAAGGACCTAGCTGAGGATGTTCTCCCGCAGATGAGTCAGTCGAGTTTCAAAGCTGCTCGTCAAACATTTAATTTTGATGATGAACCAAGCCCCCAAGTTTCATCATCATCCGATGACACTGATGTTGCAGCCAAGGAACATGTAATTCACTTAGAAAAATCTACTGAGACAGACGAAGCTGTTAAGAGAGATAAGGCTCAGTCAACTGGCCAACCTACTCAACAAGGCCCAGCTGGAACTGAGTCTTCTGTGCAGGCTCCCACAGCTGTAGTAGTACTGACTCCACCAGGATCATCAAAGGCACAAACTGCAATTGTAATCCCCTATGTGCGAGATGATACGTTTGAGCAACTATTTCCATTTTCGCTTGAGCTGCCAGAGATAGAAGAGGAGACAGCTAAAGAGCAGCGAAAATACAAAGTTCGAGAAGATCTAGTCATCCCTACTGACTCTATTGTGCCAGCAGACTATAAATTTGATGTTGAATGGCAACCAGTTGAATCAGGTGTGACAGCTGAGATCCATGAGGTCTTCAAGAAAATAAGTGGAGAGATTGAGAAGATGAACGGCACCAGGTCTCATTAGATATGCGTCCGGACAATAGAGATACAACCCTCATAGCAGACTTATGAGGG
The DNA here is from genome assembly GCA_016081115.2 of Rehmannia glutinosa. NCBI lineage: Eukaryota > Viridiplantae > Streptophyta > Magnoliopsida > Lamiales > Orobanchaceae > Rehmannia > Rehmannia glutinosa. The sequence goes on from JABTTQ020003015.1 coordinate 235,570, forward strand.
ATTGTGGTACGGATCAGGGAATGGTGTCAGCCCAGAGTGCAATGCGATACGAACAAGTTAGATATTTCAAGGCACGTACAACAAGATCTTTGGTTTGGAGTGCTAACAATGCTGATATGAAGCAAAGGATGCGAGCCTATATGGAGAGATTGTATGCCTCTCATACAACTGAAATGGAGTTACTGCGTGAATTTCATCGAAAAGAAATTATGCGTGTTGAGGAGAACATGAATACAAAATTCAGTCTTCTCATGGCTGAAATGAAACTAGTGACAAAGTGAATCGAAAGCCACCCGATCAGAATTTCGAACAACACATACCGTGAGAGACTCCAAGCGAGAACTCACCTCTCTCCGATTTGGACTTCATGCTCGCAGAATGTTCCCGGGTTTCCTCTCTCCTTTGATGATGCCAAAAGGGAGGAAGATGAATACCTGAGAAAATTGAAGGAAGAAGCAGTTGTTGAGAAGAAGAAGGGAAAAGTTGTTGAGGGGGAAAAGTCAAAAGATTCGACACTAATGATTGCTAAAACCCTCAAAGCAAGGTCATGTCACGCCTCAATACTCAAGAAACTTCCAATAACTCGATCGAACACTCGCTATGCCTATGTCAGACAAAAGAAAGATTATAATAGCGATCAGTTAGAGTTTGATAAAAAGACGTATGCCCGCGTTGAAGCAGTGATGAAACAATTCGGTGGCATTCCGGCAGGGAAGGATCAAGATGCCATTCCAGATGATGGAGACGAGCCAAGATCAGTGGAATAATTTAAAACACTCGAATCCGAAGGTTACTTCAAGAACATGTATGTAGCCCAAGCCTGTGATTTATCTTTGGGAGAATGGTCCGAAATTATGCGAAGAAGTCGATAGGAAGAGTTGACTACCGCAGAGCCATTCGGTTGGTAAGCGAGAAGACTCCGTGACAAAGATATACACCCGAGAGGAGGAGGAAGAAGTGGTGGAGGAAGAGGTTTTCGACCTAGACCTTTACCCAAAAATATTGAATACGTAGATCCAGGAAAGAATGGAAGGATCTACTGGGATGGGTACGATGAAGTAGCGAATTGGGAAGTGGCTAGAAAGAATGCTGATTATGTGAAAAGAATAGAAGAGGAAAATAAAAGACAAGATCAGTTGTGGCAAGAAAGGCAAGAAAGGAAAAGAAAAGACGATGATGCGAAGAGAGCTTATGAAAAGAAGAAAGCAGCTGAAGATGAAAGAAAAAGGAAGAGAGCTGATGATGACAGAGCTGAAGAGGAAAGAAGGAGGCAGCGAAGGCGATGAAGTGTTGTTGCTAACCCTTCATGCCCTTCATGTATTTTACTCGTGTAAATACATTTATGTGTAAGTCATCTGTACATTCAATAAAATGTGTTTGTATTTTCTCTCTTTGTATCTTAGCATAGATGCTTGTAAATTGCTTAGATATGATCATGCTCTGATACACTTTGTAAAAAGCTGTCTAAAGGACAAGAATGCTATGATCAATAAAATTATTGATTCAACGCATACATTCTTTATTTCTGCATTGCTTGTATGTATCTGTGTTGTTTACATTTTGTTTAATGTCTTTAAGTTTTCGCATCATCAAAAAGGGGGAAATTGTTGGGAAATTATTTTGTATATTTTGATGAATGCCACGTAAAACTTAGATTAGAATGTTGGCACCCCATTTTCCTTGTAATTCTCATTGTAATAGATAAATTTGAATGAGCTGAGTCAAGTCACTATGCCTGGAAATACAAGAAGTCAATCAAGAAGTGATGTGAAGACTCCGTTGAGGAACAACTAAGTATGGCCAAGACAGAGGACCAAGGACTCGATCAAGACGAAAAACCGAGGTACAAATGCTGTGTGAAGAGTCGATTAAGTCAATTCAAGAAGCCATGTCACAAGTTGAAGTGACTCAAGTCACCTAGGAAAAACATGACTACAAGGAGGAGTTAACTGAAAAGAATCTGTTGCACAGAACATTACTTAAATAAGTAATACATCCATGTTGCCATGTCTTAAAGTGCTCAGTTCCAGAAGCGTGCAAAATGAATAAACCAATGGGAAGCACTGAACCTCGTGTCAGAACCTGAAAAGCTGGATACTCATTTAATACGAGGAAAGATCTACATCTCAAGATTGAAGACCAAGAAAAGACAAGCCAACGAACATAAGTGACTTTTGAAAATCAACCTATCTCTTCAACGGGCAGATTTTTGAAAGTTCACTATAAAAGGCTGAGGAATTTCATTGAGAAAAGGTTACCTGAACCTAGAACAAGCAAGCATTATTCAAACTCTAACCTGCAAAATATTCTCAAGGTATTCAAGCGAAAACCTCATGCCTAAATTTCGAAGGAAATCGATCCAACACAAAGTTGTGAAGGAAAGACAACTTCAAACTGTTGAAGAGGAAAACTTTTGAAGAATCAAAAGGGGTCTACATTCCAAGGAAGATTGTAAGAAGGTTCAAGTTCGAACCAATCTCAAGTTATTGAAGGGCTTCATTATCAAATTCAAGAAGCTTGAGAAAGTGAGCTAAAGTAGTAAGGCAAGCGCCCCTGTGAAGAAGATGAGTAGGACGAGAAGCCACCATTTGTGTGACCAAGGCATCTCAGATCGAGTCCAAGGAGCAAGTCACTGTGTGTGATCAAGACTTGTCTCTAGACTCGATAACCACTTTGTGAATTGATCATTACTTAGTGGATTCCTCCAGGAGTTGTAGAAGAGAGGATTAGAAGAATTACCCCATCTTCGAACCTCTATAAAAATTACTTGTGTCATTTACATTTCAAAGATATTTACATTTTCGCATACTTATTTTATATCTCACGATAATTTGCTATCCAACCGATAAATAACTAAGTGCTAAAATCAAGTGTTAAAACAAAGTTAAATAAAATTCAAGGGTGTTAAGTCTTCCAATGAAAAACTCATCACAAACCAAGTTAAGGTTTAGACTAAACAGTGAAGTTATTCTATAAACACTCTATCGAGTCGTTAAGTGGCTAACTCACGATTGACTAACTTAGTTGTCCCTCAAGGACATAGTGTGTAATTAACTCGTAATATTTTAAAAGGACTAAAATCGAAAAGTTGGTTAGGTTTATTCAACCCCTTCTAAACCTTACTCACACCCCTTGGGACCTATAGGAATTAATACCAGGTTTAAATCGATTCACAAGACAAATGTGAAATTTGTATTGAAGCAAAGTTGGCCAAAGCACCTTTTATTCGGTAACAAGAAGCACCAAACCACTTGAGTTAATTCATACAGATGTGTGTGATTTAAAACTTATGCAAACTCGTGGTGGTAAAAAGTACTTCATAATGTTTATAGAGGATTGCACAAGATATTGCTATGTGTATCTTTTGAAAAGATAAGATGAAGCTTTAGTAGCTTTTAAGACTTATAAGAATGAAGTTGAAAATCAGCTTAATTTGAAAATTAAGAAGATTCGAAGTGATAGAGGCAGAGAGTATATTGCTCCATTTGAAGAATTTTGCTCGAAAGTGGGTATAATTCATCAAACGGCTGCTCCCTACTCACCTCAATCAAATGGAATTGCAGAACGCAAAAATTGTACTCTTAAGGAGATGATGAATGTGATGTTGATAAGTTTTGGCTTACCCCAAAATTTGTGGGGGGGGGGGGAAGCCATACTTTCTGCAACTATATACTTAATAAGATCTCATACAAAGGTAAAAACGAAACTCCATATGAGTTATGGAAGGGACGTAAACCGTCATATAAATACCTCAAAGTGTGGGGGTGTTTGGCTAAAGTCGAAATACCTAAGCCGAAATAATTGAGAATCGGTCTGAAGATGATCAATTGTGCTTTCATTGGATATGCTAACAATAGTAGTGCATATCGCTTTTTTATGCACAAGTCAGCTATTCCTGATATAAATAAAGGTATGATCATTGAATCAAGGAACGTTGTATTTTTTGAGAATATCTTTCCGAACAAAGAACGAAAAGAAGAAAGTTTGAGTAAAAGAACTTATGAAACTGCAAGGTTACCTCAAAGTGATGATGAAGAGGAACCAAGACGCAGTAAAAGGACAATAGTAGCTATGTCTTTTGGTCCTAATTTTCTAACTTATATGTTAGAAAACGAACCCAGAACTATTCAAGAATCATTGTCTAGTCCAGAAGCTCCTCTCTGGAAAGAAGCTATCCATAAATTAGATAGATTCCATTATGCAAAATCACACTTAGGAGTGAGTTGATCTCCCACCGGGTTGCATACCTTTGGGATGCAAGTGGATCCTTAAAAAGAAGTATAAAGCAGATGGATCTATTGACAAGTATAAATTCCGTTTGGTAGCTAAAGGGTTTAGACAAAAGGAGGGATATGACTTTTTCGATACATATTCTCCTGTTACGAGGATTACGTCCATTCGTGTTCTCATTGCTATTGCAGCTTTGAATAACCTTGAGATACATCAAATGGACGTTAAGACTGCTTTCTTGAATGGTGAGCTTGAAGAGGATATCTATATGGAACAACCCGAGGGGTACGTTGCACCCGATCAAGAGCGAAATGTGTGTAAACTTGTTAAGTCACTTTATGGACTATAACAAGCACCTAAGCAATTGCATGAAAAGTTTGACTCGACTATGAAGTCAAATGGTTTCAAGATCAATGAATGTGACAAATGTGTCTATATTAAAGGTACTATAAATGATTACGTCATAGTATACCTTTATGTAGATGATATGTTGATTATGGGTAGTAGTCATGATTTAATCGTGAATACTAAGAACATGTTAAAGAAGAAGTTTGACATGAAAGATATGAGATTATCTGATGTTATTTTAGGGATTAAAATGAACTTCAGATGTAATTGTCTTATCACAATCCCATTATGTCGAAAGCATACTTAGAAAGTTTAAGAGTAAATAGGGATAAGTAGCCACATAGGATAGATCAACTTCTTTTTATAACCTAACATATAAGAAACTATCTTTTCTACCCACTTTTATGGTTCTTTTACCCAAATACCCTGACACTTGAATACAAAAATAAGAAGTAGGTGGGAAAGGAAAAAGTAGGTGGAGTCATATTTCTATTTACATAAAATATATTTTTCTTTATTTTCATATTTTTAACACAATTTGTAGTTTTATTAAAATAAATTGATTTTTATAAAATCGTTTAGTATAAAAAAAAATATTTTGAAAATAATTTTGAGTTTTATTATTTTATAATTTTTAAAATTTTAAATTAATGGCAAATGTTTAAAAAAGGTGTATAGTTCTTTTTTAAAAAAATCATATTTAATATTTTAAAATTTTTTTGATTTTAACATAACTTTGATTATTTTTTTAAAACTAATTATCGTGTTTATTATATGTTTAAAATAATTTTTATAACATGTTATATTTTAACATGTTATAACATATATATATATATAACACGTTATAACATATATAACACATTATAATATATAACATGTTATAACGTAACACATTATAATATATATATATATATATAACACATTATAATGTAGCACATTATAACATAATGTGTTATAATGTAACGCGTTATAATATAAAAATATATATAACGTGTTATATTATGACAGGTTATAATACATAATGTATTGTAATGCAACACGTTATAATATAACGCGTTGTAATGTAACACGTTATAACATATATAACACATTATAATATATAACATGTTATGATGTAACATGTTATAATATAAATAACACATTATAATGTAAAGCGTTGTAACATAACGTATTATAATGTAACACGTTATAACATAACGTGTTATAATGTAACACGTTATAACATAACGTGTTATAATGTAACACGTTATAATATATAACGTGTTATATTGTAACACGTTAAAACGTTATAATGTAACACATTATAATATAATGCGTTATAATGTAACATGTTATAATATATATATATATATATAACATGTTATAATATATATATATATATATATATATATAACACGTTATAATGTAACGTGTTATAATGTAACACGTTATATTATAATACGTTATAAACTGAAAAATTTTGGTAAAGTAAAAAGTGAAAGTAAAAGAGAAAGAGAAAGTGAAAGTAAATTAAGGGTGTTTCGGTTAATTTGAGTATAAAAGTAGTGTTTTTAAAAAAGTGGGTGGAAAAGAGTTTTCTCTATCCAAAGTGGCTAGTTAAAAAAAATTCCAAAGTTTAATGCTTTTGATAGTCCTCCGGCTAAGACACCTGTAGATCCAAGTTTACACTTGGCCAGGAATAGAGGCGAACCAGTTTCTCAGCTGGAATATGGAAGGGTAATTGGCAGTCTGATGTACTTAACGAATTGTACACGTTCAGACATTGCATATTCAGTGAGTAAACTAAGTAGGTTCACAAGTAACCCGAGTATGGATCACTAGAAAGCCAAAACAAGGGCACTTAGATATTTAAAGTATACCATGAACTATGAAATACTTTATACCAGATATTCAGCAGTATTAGAAAGATATTGTGATGCCAATTGGATATCTGACACAAAAGACTCCAAGTCCACGAGTGGATATGTTTTCACAATAGGTGGAGGAGCAGTGTCGTGGAAGTCTTCTAATCAAACGTGCATAGCTCGGTCCACTATGGAATCCGATTTCATTGCTTTAGATAAAGCTGGAGAAGAAGCAGAATGACTTAGAAATTTCTTAGAGGATATTCCTTGTTGGAATAAGCATGTCCCTGCTGTTTTGATACATTGTGATAGTCAATCAGCAATTGTAAGGGCACAAAGTAGTATATATGTATAATGGTAAGTCTAGACATATACGTCGAAGACACATTACCATTAGACAGTTGATTTCGATGAGATTATTTCGGTTGACTACGTGAAGTCAAAGGAAAAACTTGCGGATCCGCTTACAAAAGGCATAAATCGAGATCAATTGTATAAATTGTTAAGGGGAATGGGTTTAAAATCCACAACTTAAAGAATGTTCATAGCGGTAACCTAACCTTGTGAATTGGAGATCCCAAGACCTTGGTTCAATGGGACAACTAAGTTATGAATGTACAGTTGAACACTTGGAAAATATATTAGCGCATTCTCGAAACATCCAAGTCAATAAAAACCTACTGAATGTGGTGAGGCTAAGTTTAAGACTTTTAATGATTCATATGCCGAAAGGTGGAGTATGGCAAGATACATTTTAAATAGGAGATCACCTATATAAGCGAGAAGTAATGGCCGCTTCAAAGAAACGCTTATGAATATAAGATATGGTTCAGGGTAGAAATGGACACAACGTGAGAACAAAAGTGTTAGAGTTATTATTGTGTAAGTCTTGTTGTCTTGGTTTACACAAACGGCCGACGACTAGTTCAAGACATCGCGTTACTAGGCAACTAGTAAATCCTATAGTATTTTACTACGGAAGGTTCAAAGCCACAAGCTACCTATCCTGATGCAATAACAGTTCGCCGAGACATTCAGGCAAATTTGCATACACGCATGCATTAATTTCATTCATGTGGGAGACTGTTGGAATTTGGTCTTTGAAAAATGGGTGTTGACCCGATTTTGACCAAATAATTAAGTGGTTTCTATTAGTGAAAAATGAAATTAAATTACTTGTAATTCTAATAAGAGAGTAGATGAGAATAGCATTTGGAATTTCTCAAAACCAATTTCGGGTGAATGAGAAATTAATGCTAGAAGTTAGCCACTTAATACAAGTAAATGCTATGTAAAATGGAAAATGTGGGGAAGGAGAAATGCTCCATCCCACATAGGAAAATGAGGTAAAGTTTGCACACTTAATATATCCCAATTTGGGCTTATGGGTTTGGGACCTTGGGGCACCCAAGTTTTTAAAGGGGTGAGGACCTATATGCTTGTGGGTTTGGTTCAAAGCACATGCGCGCGCGCCGTCGCCGCCCCGCCACGGCTAGCTCGGCTCGGACCCAGTCGAGTGGTCGCAGATCGTGGCTTGGGCTTGGCTTCAAAGCCCTTATTCTTTTGGACCAAAAATCTTTAAAATAAATAAATAATTAATTTTTAATTAATCAATTTAAGTTTCCAACGGGAAGTGCTCGCACTCGAGCACGGGTGGACGCACGGCCCGTGCATCGCGTCGTGCGTCAGTAGGAAATTTACTTGATAAATTTTGATGATACCATGTAAAACATAAACTAGGAAGTTGACAACCCATTTTCCTTGTAATTTGTATTGTAATAGATAGGAGTGGAAAAGCTGAGTCAAGTCAGCTACGTCAAAGATTACAAGAATTCAACTGCGGATTAAGTGAAGACTCTGATGTGTGTCAGCTGAGTAAGGCCATGAAGGAAGTCAAGGACTCAATCAAGGAAAGTCGGTGAGGAACAAGCGTGAGAAGTGTCGGTCAAGTCACCTCAAGAAGCCAAGTCTAGAAGTTGAAGTGACAGTTGAGTCAATCCAATGATTAGAAGCGACTCTAGTCACAGGGTAAAGACAAAGAATCTAGTCAAGACAATCGACTTAGATTCGTTGATTAAAGTCAAGAATATTACTCCATTTAGTAATATGACAAGTGATTGTGTCTAAAAGTGTTTGGCCCAGAATTGTGCAAAAGAAATAAGCCAATGGAAAATACTACACCTTGTGTCGACACACCGCACATCTTTGGAATGCCATTTAATACGAGGAAAGGTCAACATCACCTAGGCTGCAGACGAAGAAAAGACAATCCAACGAACACAAAGTGGCATTTTAAACTAGCCTATCTCTTCAACAGGCAAAATCTCAAATGGGCACTATAAAAGGCTGAGGAAGCTATTGAGAAGAGGTTACCTTGATTACCTGAACCTAGCAAGAGTAGGCAATTTTCTGAGCAATTAACCTGCAATATTCTCATAGCAATTCAAGCAATTCCTCAAGCCTTAAACGCAACGAAAATCAATCCAACACAAGCTGTGAAGGAGAGATAACTTCAACCAGTTGAAGAGAAAACTTTTGAAAAAAACAAGGGGTCTACTTTCCAAGTCAGGATTGTAGAAATGTTCAAGGTCGAACCATTATCAAGTTTGTTGGAGGGCTTCGTGATCAAATCCAAGAACTTGAGAAGTGAGTCAAGTAGCAAGACAAATGCTACTGTGAAGAACCGAGTCGCAAGAGAAGCCAGTGTGTGATCAAGGATGTCTCGGATCGATAACCGCTTGTAAATTGATCTATTACATAGTGGATTCCTCCAGGAGTTGGAGAAGAGAAGATTAGAAGAATTACACCATCTTCGAACCTCTATAAAATATATGTGTCATTTACTTTAAGCAAATTTACATTTTCGCATATTTACTTATATCTCGTTGTTAGTTTTATTTGCTATCCAACCGATAATTAACCAAGTGCGAAAAACTAAGCGTTTAAAACAAACTTAAATCAAATCAAAGGGTGTTAAGTCTTTCCGTTAAAAACCAAATCCCAAGTTAAGTATTTGGCTTAAGCACCGAAGTTATACTATCAACAAACTCTATCGAAAGTCTGAGTGGGTAACTTAGTGAATAGCCAACTTAGTTGTCCCCAAGGACACAAATTGCTTGAGTCAACTCGTCGAAAATTTTAAAAATGACTAAAATCGAATATTTGGTAAGGTTTATTCAAACCCCCCTTCTAAACCTTACACCACACCCCTTGGGACCTACAAGAGCAACTTTTCTCCCTAACCAAGAATATTTAGGAGGGATTATTGGAAAACTACCACCTCTAGAGGAATTTTTTTAAAATACCATTCAACCTAAATCTTTGTAATTATATCACCACACGGCCTTTTAGAATCAAAAGGACCCAAATAGGTTTTCTCTGTCATTTCTACAAGCCCCGACAAAAAAGAAATGGTTCCCTCTTTCTCGTATCCCTCCGACTTCCTGCTCGAATTTTTTCCCATTTCTCTAGTGACCCTCCACGACCCGAGGATGACGATCCCTACCGTTTCTGGCATCCCCTCCGTTTCCTGGCATTTTCTATGATACGCACTCATGAACTTTAAAGGCATACCCATATATATTTTAAAGGCTACTTTTACGAGTTCGGCCAGGCATTTGACATGGACCAAGCATCCTTCTCTTTTCGGCATACATTATCAACTACATTTTTGGTAAGTCGATCTTAGCTGTTCTTATGTAATTCCAAGATTTTGTAGGGTTTTTTCTTGCAATTATGTATGATTTTTAAAAATAAAAATTCAAAAATGTATTGTTTATATAATCAAGCTTCCATATTTTGTTAGTGCATGCATCGAAATTATTTTTAGACCACTTTTGTGGACATTCATGGGTTTGGTATTTATGACTTTTGGGTCATATTTTTATCTTTTGTTTTATAAATATAATGTTAAGTACTTTCAAGTTTGTTTGGGTCATTTTGATTTTTTCTGAAATCATCATTATATTCTTTTTAATATCTTTTTGTGATGTTTTCTAGTGATATTTTGTTGGTTTTAGACATTTTTACGTTTCTGAGATTATGTAAAATACGTTGTTTTAATTTCCGACCATGTGCCATTTGATTGTTGTTTAATGCATAACCGACCATCTTGGTCGACTATATACCAATCACTTTGGCGATCCATGATTGTTGTTTTTGAGGTCCGACTACTTTTTCGACTGGATTTTGAGTAACATTTCAATCTTATATTTTATTTTTATGTCATACATGGATAATATGGCTCTCTTTATGAATAAAAATGATCAATTTAAACGCAATATGGCTCTCGTACTTTGGGAAGTTCCTTGAGACATATACCATCTAGTTCAAATGGCAGCTTGTGTTATACCTACTTTTTGATAGCTTGTATTACACCTCAGCTTTTGATATATTTTATTTTGTATGCCTTGTTTAAGTTATCAATTATCTTATTTTTTTAGTTTTGTAATAAGGATGCACAATTAATGTATATTCAATTATATATTATGAAATACTATTATATTAATATTAATAGACTTCAACATTAATAAAAAACTTATGTACAAGCAAAAGAATAAGTTATATATTCTTATTATTATGGTCGGAGAGGAAAGTTAGATTTCAGAATATGACTTTATTTAAGCATCTTATCACTAATAAAATAAAATAAAATAAAATAAAAATAATTTCTATAATTTAATAGATAATTGTATATACTTGTACATTTTACATGTATATGTATATACAATTCAAATACAATCATACATATAGTTAATAAATAATTTCTTGGTGGAAGCAAATTGAGTTTAAGTTACCTCTTAAATACAAAAATTATGGTGATTAATAAATTAATATATATATATATATATATATATATAACCAACACGTGATTATATGGAAATGAAATCTTTACATTGGTATGTCAGCCAATTTGATATCTCAATATTACCGCTCATTTTAGTGATCATATATGCCTTTTATAATTAATGTGAAAATATGACATCTATTGGGCCAATAACATGGTTTGTTCGCTTCCCACTAAAACAATACAACAACAAACTAAAATCACAAATTTACAAATCAAACGACCACAAATCCGACTACAAACAACCAGTGTCACGCCCAAACGGGACGCAACGACGATCCACAACTTAAATACAAATAACCAAAATCTCCAGCGAATATCGCCGAGAACCCAATGAAACAGAGTCAAAAGCGGCGGAATAAAGAACAAGTACAATTACAACTTATAGTCCACAATATCCATAATCCAAATTACAACCCGATATGATCTAAAGATAACAACTTAAAGTCAAAGGTCCTACGCCTTCGATTACAAGCCTGGAGTGAAATGAAATACAAGAGTCCAACAACAAACACAAGAAAAGAGTCCAACGACAATTAATAGTAACAAGTCCAGCGACATCAACTACATAAGATAGTAAATCCAACAAGCGGAGTACAAGGGCTCAATCCGTGGTCGGTTTAGCATCTTCAACGAAGTCCTCATCTAAGGTTAGAAAATAGGTGGGGATGAGACACAAATCTCAGTGTATGGGTGATCGTGTGCAAGTGTGGCGATATATATAGTTAATGCGAGAAAACAGTTATATGAAATACGTGAGTATGATGCATGAATTCACACACAGTCCACAAGCGTCGTGATAAATATATTTAAGTAATATACTTATACAGTTCAAGAAAACAGTTCATGGTCATACAGGCACTATGTGATTCAGGCCAGACAGGTAGGATTGCGTACGGAATGTAACGCCAATCCCATGCAAGACAAATAATGTTTGCGTACGGATTTGTAGCGCCAACCAATGCAAAGCAAGTAGCGGTTGCGTACGGATTTGTAGCGCCAACCAAACGGGTCCGATAACTCCGGAATCGTGTGGATCAGACAGCGATTCCTTCGTTCTTCCTTGTAACTCCCCAGGTAAGATGGTCCAAGACTGGTCACCTTATCACCCCATAGGCAAAGACAAAATCCACAGTGGAGCTTGCAAGGCTCGGATCTGTCATAATCATGATTATACCTCAAGTACTACGACCCGCTTCCCTTGGACACTCCGTCCCTCAGTTGCGGGATTAGGACGATGGGGCGGGAAGAGTGGAATAGCAGCCGAGCTGCCCGGTTCCCCACGACGTATCTATTTCGATTGTGAGCTCGACACACCAAGTTGACTCAGCAGAAAGTAAATACAAGTACATGATCAATCCCAACCAGCAATGAGTATTATTGATTCAGGGAAGCGGTTCAGGAAAATTTTTGAAATTTCACGAGTAGCAAATATGGCGTTGGTGGAGTTATTTGGATGAAGATGGTTATTGGAAGGATAAGCAATCTTCGATATCTTTAAAGATTAGGTGGAACATAAGTCCCGTTATAGATTCAAAACCGCAAGACGAGAAAGTCGCCCCGCGATCGGGTATTAATCGGTCAAAGCGGTCCAATAAGTCAAGGGGGTTTTGAGAAAATAAAATACTTTAATTAAATCTCCAAGTCAGAGGGTCCAGGGCTATTTTAGTAAAAGGAAAAATAATTTGAGTTAGGTCCTTTATAAAAGAAAATTTACAATTTAGCCCCGTTTTGTAAAAACCAAAACGTTTGGGGTTAAAAATTAAATAAATAAATATCCCGACCTTGAACAATTATGAGGTCAGTTCCTAAATTCTCAAAATTGTCCAGAGATTCAGGTTTTTAAAATTTTGAGGTCGAACTTTTATAAAATTCTCACATTGGCCCAAAATTTGTAAAAATTATCATTTCGCACCTTAAGTTTAAAATAATCGGAACTCACAAACCGGAAGGGCTTTTAATGTGATTCCAGTTGGAAAATGTTACTAAGGTTAGTGGGATATTGGGACAAAAGCAGTTTTTAAAAGAAATAAGTGTAGGTCCTTTAACTTTTGAAAATATCATTTTTGTCCCATTTTGAAATAATTGCCTTTAAGGCTTTTAGGGGTCCAATTGTTATGAAATTTGAACCTTGGGTCCAAAATATAATTAAGTTATAGTTAAATTAGTATTTCCAGGTGCATGGGCTGCATAAGTCCTGGAAATTTCATTTTGGTCCTCAAGTTTAATCTTTTACACTTTAGTCCCTCAATTTTAGTAAAATTACTTTCCAAGCCCTAAACACTTGGATTTTTGGAAAACATTTATAATATGTCATTTCCAGTAACTTAAGAGTAAAAATTTCAAATTTTAAAGTTAAGGTCTGGTACAGTTTGAAAATTTGCAAAGTAGCCCTTAAACTTTCAAATTTTACAATCTAGTCCTTGGGCTTTTAAGGGTTGATTTTATTTATTTTAAAACTCTTAAAACTTTATTAAAATGTCCAAAAGTCATTTTTGAACCTGAGTGCAGTCCCAAAATTCGAAATTTGCAGAGGGGTCCTTTAACTTTCATTCTCTTACAATTTAGTCCACCAATTTTCCATTTTTGCATTTTTAAGTCCAAAATTGAAATTTAATTAATTATGCTAGACTTTTCCAGGTTATAAGTCATCCAAAATATGGATTTCAAAGATCATACACATGCATGTCCAATACATACAAGAATTCATCAAATAGAACATTTAATTGTACATGCATGCACCTAAAATTCAATAAATAGCAAATTTTGAGCAACTCTTGAGAATTTTCATGATTTGATACATAAAATTGACATGCAATACATAGATAATATATCTCAAGGCTCATGATCAAAATTCTACATGCAATTTAATAAAAACACCTAGAAGTTGGAAAGTATTTTTCCACCCACCTTAAAATTGGAAAATTGTGAAATAAAAGATAAATTTCACAATTTTTGGATGAGGTCACTTAGGTCAGCCCCTAAGTCAAGAAATATCAAAAATTTGGAGTTAGAAAAATGAGAGAAAAATTAAGGAGAAAAAAGAATGAGATAAGGAAATTGCAAAGACTACACTTCACCTTGTGTAGTAGGTGATTTGAAACTAGTTGAAGCTTCAAATTTGGAAATTTTGGTTCAACTCCAAAATCACCTAAGGTCAGCCCCTATTTCTCAAAAATGAAAAAGGGGTGTTAAAATTTGAAAAAATAGGTAGAAGAAGAAAGAAGGCTCTAGTGTCCAATTCTTACCTTGTAGTCCAAATTTCTCTACTAGTTCTTCTTCAAGTCTTCAATTTTCACCACCATGCATGCATGTCTCCAAGTGGTCTTCTAAGTACCTCAAAATCCAAAATATAAACTTAAGTTAAAAGGAGAAGGTGATGAGTAACAAGATTTTAAGTTGAATTGAGGAGTGAAATTTCTTACCTTAAGATAGGGGGTGTTCGAATTTTTTGGTGTTTAAGTTGTAGATTGTTTGTTTTGGTTTAGATGTTTGAAGAAAGAAGGTATGTTTGATGTTAGGAAGAAGATGTTCTTGAAGATATGAATATGGGTTTGAAGATGTGAAGGACTTGTGTTTGAATATTTGAAGATGTGAAGAAGTGGTACTTGAAGATATGAAGAATAAATGATCACAAAAATAGTAATAATGATCAATCAAGTGATCATAAATGAAAAATAGAATTAATAAAGATCATGATCACAAGTAATAAATGAAATGAAATAAAATACAAAATATATATATATATATATATATATATATATATAAAAATGATAATTACCCGTCAAAGTGACACGGTAAAATAGTCGGTCAAATACATAGACGACAATAAGAATCAATTATATGTTCGGAAAAATCGGGGCTTCAATTAACCGCTTCCAATATTAGAAATAAGATACCGATCACACATCGACCACAAAACCAATTATACCCTAAACAATAAAATACCAAACTGCTATTGCCTAAAAAGGAAATTTCAACAAAATATTTCAACTTCCAAACTGTTACATGTGCTACAATTTAAATTACTCTGTCCATAACACCATCTACACCGCGTATTTTACAATTCTTTACAAATGAAGAATGAAGAAATTAACATAAAACATTAATTAAAAAATTCATCTACAAACTCTCAAACTTCAAGAATTTAATTATTGAATAAAAGAATCACAGTAGAAATAGACATTGTAATACATTATATCTATTAGAAATAATCTTCTCAGTCGATTTTCCACAATCCTATCGAAAAAGCAAGTGACATAAATTATTCCTCGAAGTTTATCTTGTATGTGTCGATGAGTTTTTCAAAGCACGAACTCCTAAATAATTCGATATTGTTCCCCTTTAACCTTATAGTGTGCGTTGTATTGAACAGAAATTGCCATGAAAGTTTGGCTTAAATCTGGTTTTGTTTTATCGGGAACGAGAGCCATTTTCATATGTATTACAGAATAAAAATTAATATAAGATTGGAGTAATGGTCATAAATTGGGTCTTCAGATAATCAAAATTACACATATATAAGCATCCTAGTTAGAATAAGATTGGCAGATCGGGACGAATGTACAATTACAATACAACAAACATCACAATATCAACTTCCCAACTCTTAAATGTGATACAGTTCAAAGTTCACATTTCCAATCCATAACACTATCTAAAAATATTTCAATAACAAAAATCATTGTCTTGAGCAATATTTAAGTATAGCAGTGAAAGTACTACACCAAATAATATTGTGAACCATAAAAAGTCAAAAAATGTAGGAGTGTTCATTGGGTATATTAGAATCTATGTAACTAACTTTCGATTCTAATAGGGTAATATGATCGAACAGATTATTTGCACTAAAAATATTTATATTTGGAAGAATAAAGAGCCAAACAAGGATGGGATTGAGAAATGATGGTAAAGTGATTCGTTGCTCATAGTGTTATAAACTAATGTTGGCGGGTTGGATGTAATAGTTTTAGAATTTGAAGCTATGGTGTCTTGAAAAACTTTTGGCAACAATTTCAAAGAAGAAAAATATGAAAATGAGAGACTTACCTCATAGAGACCCGTTTCTTTGTTGTGAGGATCAACATCTTTCATACGGGAATAAGATAATCTTTATTCAGTGCAGTAGGTGTCGTTGTGGAGGGTCGCCGAAGAACGAGAAGAGAATAGAGTAGGGGGTCAGGAGTGTGATGGATGAGAGGAAAAAATAATTTTGGGTCATTTTCATACTAAAAGAGTATGTTGATCTTTTCACATGGATGTGGGTGGCATAATTATAAGGGTTTAGGTTGAGTGGTATTTGGATTTTTAAAAAATGGCTCTTAAGATGGTATTTTCCAAATTTTCCATTTTCTAATTATTATCAGGGATAATTACAAAAAAACCTTTACATTTAGGCTATTTACAAAAAAAAAACTATAGATATTTAAAAATTACAAGATACTCCTTCAGGTTTGATCATTTCTTATATTTAAGAAGATAAGTGTAATATTTTTATAAATATTTGGGGAATGGTTGAAATAAATTTTGGTTATTAAGTGTGAAAATATAAGACAAAATCAACCTTTAAGAATTTTTTTACAATTTTCAAAGTATCTAGTTTTTCTTATAATTAGACCGAACCTTGGGGATTTTTTTGTGATAATCCCTTAATATTAAAGTAACATTTGTAAAAAGATTAATTTGAATGGAGACGTGGGTGTATTTTTTAACTTTGCGTATTTTAACACACACACGCACAAACACGTGCACATACACGCGTATATTATATATTATCATGGCCTTTATATTGTCGATTTTTCCAGTTATATATCAGTTAATCACATTAGTTTTTGGGATAATTACAAAACACCTCTGATTACTAATATATAATAATTAGGTTTTTCAAGTTATCAAATCAGTTATAATTCCCGTCTATCTTCCTCTTTCTTGCTGTCGCTCTCCCATACTTCCTCCGATCCGTTGTTGTTCTTCACGCTAGAGGTAGGATAATTAACTTTTTCTTCAAACTATGGTGATGTTTATTTGACTTATGCTTTTGTTGTTTGATGATTGTTATTGGTTTTGGTATAGTTTATGATAATTAACTTCTTCGTCATTCATGCTATTGTGATGTTTATATGACTTATGCTTTTGTTGCTTGATGTTTGTTATTGATTTTTGATATAGTTTATGATAATTTTGTAGAATTTAAGTAAAACACAAACACATTCATTCATATAGAGATAAAAGGAGATCATGTTCTATTATTTTGTTTAGTAATTTGAAAATATTCAGCTCAAATGTTGAATTACAAATAAAAGGTATTATGATGATAGTTCACCAAGGGATAACACTAAGCTTTCAGTTAGTAGTTTCTATTAGATAAATACATTTTTGTATGTTGCATCACCTGCAAGTCTGTTCTGGTTTTATCATTCCAAAGAAGGTGGCTGATATGTTTAGGAAGGCATTAAATTTTGGCCAATTTAGACAGATGTTCATTGTGGCCCAACATGAGAGGGCTAGTAGTCGTTATTAGAGAATAGGTTTTTGTATATTGCATTCTATATCTATCTATCTATATCTATCTATCTATCTATCTATACTATCATAAAAGTGTGAATGTTTCTTACAATTTTTGATTTGACAAAAATATCCTTTAGACATAGTAAAATTTTAGGACAACTAAGTAATTTGATATTTATTTAGCTTCTATTTGTTCAAATATAAGACAATGTGACCTTTTATATTCCACATTTTAAAAGTATTTATTCTTTAAGCTATAATTTCGAGAGCTTTCTAACCACATTTCAAATAATATTAGCTTCATATTAAACTAAATTTCGAGAGCTTTCTAACCATATATCATAAGCATATATAAGGACTTCACATGAGAAAATTTTAACATTATAAAATTCAACATTATGTAAAAAATAAGAATTTATATTTTTCTATAGTTTTGTTATTTATTTAATCTGTTTTGTTTAATTATATGAGAGATGTTCATTATAGCCAAAAAAGATTTTAGAATCTGAAAATATATTTTTTTAATCATAACACTAAGAATACTTTAAATTTCTTATAAAATCAATCAAATTTAAACTAGGTTTCAAAATCTTCAACTATATGTTCTAAACATATACACAAGTCATTATAGAAGAAAATTTTAACTATTTAACTTTTAGTATGATGCAAAATTGTATATTTCTTATATTCTTTGAAATTTTCTCAATAATTAAATATGTCTATTATAATTTATAAGAGAAAGATCAAATTACAATATACACGATAAGTAAAAAAATAAAATAAAAATATTTTAGGTGGTTTTGATGCTAAATAAAAAGTAGAGAAAATACATAATTCCTTTATGGTCAAAATATTCTCCCTCAATTAGTAATATACAATTTAAAAATTAATTTATTGATGGTTGTTAAAGAAATAATATTGAAAACAAGAGAGTTTCATATTTTATTTTTATTTCAATTTCATGTATATTTTATTTTAATTAGTCATATCAGTAAAATAAAAAGTACAAAATAAAAGGAATAAGATTAGCATGAAAAAAAAGCGAACAAGAACCAAAACAAGTTTGTCGCGATAAAAACGTTACCCTTTAAATTTTAACTGTATGTGTTAATATGACTTTTACTTAATTTTCTATATATAACATTATAGGTTTTAGTTTCTAATTTATTATTTTTTAATATAATATGATTTCAATCATTCGATTATTTATATCCTATAAATTTTAAGAACAAGTGGAAAAAAGTGTTAAAAGCTGTATATATAAATTTATAAAAAAAAAAACAAAGAAGACAAACTTAATAAAAAAAAATCCATATGTAGTAAATTGACATTTGTGATAAAACTTGAATGTTGTTTGACAATTACACCCTTAAAAATTGTAAGTTTAAAATATCAATATGATACATATTTATAATAAAAACGTACACCGAAATAATTAAATTTTAATAAAATGATGTGAAAAAGTGAAACATGGGCTAAAATTGTATTAGTCTCAAAGATCATATCCGCTACGCAAAAGAAAAAATAAATAAACTCATTTAATATGTAACAATTTGACTAGCGAGAAATTAATTATATATTAGTTCAAATACTAACATAATATTCATAAAAACTAAGTAAATTAAATAATTACAACAAATAAGAGTGAAAACTAAGAATAAAAAAATGAAAAATAAATGGCTATACTTAGCATTAATGAGTTGAGAATGATCTAAATAATTTTGTGGGTTAATCTCACGTATATAGATAGTTTAGGATTGAACCAAATGAAACATATTATAAAGATTTGAAAGAATAAAAGTAAATAGTTAAAAAAATATGCGGGTCATAGCTGAAAATTCTAAAGAAAAATTAAATGGATTTCATATAATATGTATAATTTGATATTTCCAATAAAATCTCAGTTCATTTTAAAAGCACACCTTTATGGCTTATAAATATTCAAGCACAAAGATAATTATTATAAAATTGGGTACAAATTATTCTAATTTTTACAAAATCAAATATTATGAAAAACATGAAAACAAGAATCAGAAATGGAAAGTCAGTGTATGTATATGAGATTGTAAAAAAATAAATAAATAAACTTAATTTTTTTAATATGAAATAGTTTGATATTTATGTCAAAGATTAATATTTCTTAAATTACATGTTAATTTAGATACCAATATAATAAACAAAGTATTCAAAATAATATTTATGTATCAAATTATTGTGTTAAACTATATATAATAATAAATTGGAGTAAGTGACCATGTTTAGTGCCAAATAATATAAATTATTCCCGGCATAAGAAGGCAGAAGAGAATGGTTAAGGGCGTTTTTAACACTTGATATCTAAATTTTTGGCAACTATATTTTCTTATTTGATCAAAAATTCAATCAAAATATTAAATAAATATTATAGTACTATATACAATTTTCTCATTAAAGGCACTAAAAACCGATTGATAATTATTTTACAACAAATATTATGATTTTACAAGCGAGATTAAATGAGATTAATTTTAATTTACCGTTTCTTCAAACAAATATAGATTAGTTTCATTATATTAAGAATAATTGCAATTTTCATAACTATACGGCTCACAAAATTTACAACTATGTAAACATTAATATAGACAAAATAATCAAATTTAATTGCAAGTACAAACTCTAATAGTATAACGTATCTTTGAAAAACTTTATGGAATTTAAAAAACTATATTAGTTTTTAGTTTATTATGTATAACTTTTAAAAACATAAGGGAATGCAAAAAGAAATTCAAACATAAAAGTTAATTAGTATTATATTTAATTATTGAAGATTGACACGTGAAAATTGTTAACTTATTTTTTCTTTCATAAGATTGTCTTTGGTTTTATTATTTATTAAATAAAGATATTTTGTGTGCAATTGAATAGAGTTTCAAAACTCAGATTTCGATTTATCACTTTTTCATAGTTTTATTTAATATCTGACTCGCGATGAAAATAATGGATTAATTTATATATATATATATAGATATATATATATTAGGTTAATGTTTATTATTTTTAAGACACTGAAATAGGAGGACTACAAACTTTAAGTTTAAGCGTTAATGATAAAATATTGACTTTTTTACTAGAATTAAAATAATATATGAATTTCTTTTACATATATATTATATTGTATTTTTTCTTACATTTCCTTAATCGAAGAACTGAGATAGAATAAAAGAAGTAAGCACATGAAGTATAGAAATTTGACTAATCTTTATTTTATTTTATTTTAATTGAATAACAATAACAAATAAAATGATGGTATTATGATGGATTTTGATATTAACTTGCATGTGATTTAATAATCATTAGCTTATGTTTTATAAGCTAAATTATTTGTCTGATTATGTAAAATGCATCCAATGCTAAAAGAATTCGAAAATTATGTAAGAGAAAAGACTTTTATAGCTATAACAATGAAATAAAAGACCGATGAATGTGATTGTAAGCTAATATAAAACTTATTTCGTGGTTATACTAATTGTAAATTTTTTGTGGGATTGATTTCTTTAAAATGATTATTTAACAATTCATAGCGATCTATAATTAAAGTAAAACAAAATATATATTAAATAATGCATAATATTTAAATTGAATTAATATTTATTTCACTTTGTAATATTTTAATATTAATCAATAAAATTATTAAATAATAAAATTATTTTAGTAAAGTCATGTGGTTCACGTGACGCACGTGTTTTAAATTGATTACACTATAAATATCTTAAGTCTATTTTAGAAATTCATTACACTATAAATATCTTAAGTCCGCTTTTAGAAATTGATTGTCATTTAGTTCGAAATAATCAAACGGTTAAATTATGACATTATGGCTGATTATGAAAGACTATGTTGCAACCAAAAAGTTCAGAAGTGCAATCTTCCCGAACGAGAGCGGCTACACATCTTGCTTGGTGTGTGTAGCACCATGGGTGCCAATGATGTTGCTGCAATATATAGGAGTTTCACTCGTGCTGGCGAAGTGACGATTGTAGCAACGGCAACAGCTAAGGAATTTTTCAATACATCTGCCATTGAGGTTCATGTTTATACCTATGATGACGAGTTGTCAACCTGGAGGGTTGATAGGCATATGTTGTACGAAGAATTAATTGAATAGGTTGAAATCTTTGTGACTGACTTGGATATGAATTTAGTCCTATTGCTAATCCTTTTCTTTTTCTATGTGTGTTTGTTTGTAGATGGCATTATGTCATGGACTTGTTCCTCAACAACGATCCGTGCGACCTTAGCTCCTTCAATGGAGCTTTGCGATTAGCTAAGTCGGTCTCTCGTAAGTAGTTGTGTGTGAAGAAGTGTAGGAGGATGGTTAAATAAGAACACACAAGAGAACTTGGAAGGAACACTTATATTCCCCACTCAACTTGCTTACAAGATGCATGATAGTTTACAAATGAATTCATGCCCCTATTTGTAAGACTTCTACTCCTTAAATGGACGGTGGTGATTCATTTTACCGTACGGTTGGAGTAAGTCTCTAAACTTCTCCATGGAATATTCCTAAAATATTCTATAGGATATTTACAAAGGAGTGATCCAGAATTCTCCTACAATTCTCACGACAAACTCCTACAAGCTTCTAGAGAAATCTATGTACAAATGGCCTAAGCATTTAGACTATCTTATTCACTTGAAATTGGGCTAACATCTTAGCTCATATGTAGAGAATTTTCGGTCGGTCCAAATTGGCTTTTTCTAGCCCCAGATATGAGCCCCAAGATGTGGTCAAACCTATGCACTTCTAAATATCTGGATGAGCTGAGGAAGCATGGTGCCATTGTTATTGAACCACCTGCTTTACCGATGGAACTTGCCATTGATGTGGAGGTACCAGATGTAAGAGGTGCTATGGCAACTCATGATGATATCATACAGTATTCAACTACTCCAACATCAATGTATGAGACATACTTAATTATGGGATCTTTTTGCGTTGTAAATTCTACTGGTATCACATTTAGTAAAGTACAATTATGGTCGTGGGTCATCAATGGAAGGATAAAGGAAAATAATTGGCTGAGATTGACTTTTGACAACTCAAAATTCTGAATTCTATTTTCATGATTTTGTTCCTTTTTAGGAACCTAGTTTAACTCTTGTTGTTTTTTGTGGTTATAACTTGTCTGAATAGATGGGCTAAGTTTGCAAGATGGGGCTTAACAGGCATGGGATCGTTTTCTCTTCCATAATTTTAGTGGAACTATTAATACGCACGTGCGTTGCACGTGATTCATATAACTTTACAAAAATTATTTACTAATTAATGTAAATTTAAGGTGTATTATAAATTAATAATAAAAATCAAATAAATAACTAATAAAACAAAAATTTGAGTTATATTAAAATATTTTATTGTATAAATAATTTTGAATGATTAAATTTCTTTTAGAAGAACTACTTGCTAGATATTTAAAAAACTTGAATAGTAATATAACTAAATAATTTTATAGTTATGATTGCATTAATCATTCACTTGTCTAATTTTGAAGGTTGGAGAAGTTTTTTCGAATTTGATTTTGTGAGTTTTCTTTATGTTGGACTTACAGATGGTAAAATCGAGTAATCTTATTTTCTGAAAATATATAAAAATATTACAGTAATCAAACACATAAAATAAACTTAATTGTTTTTTCTTTTTACCAAAATTAAGCACAATATTGTGATACTTTTAATGTATGTTTGGAAATCCATTTCAAATGGACTTTTAGGTATAGAATTCCATTTAGAAAATAAAACGTATTTGGTAATTATATATTTAAATAGACTATAAAATAAGTCATTTTTCCATGATCATTTTAGAAAAGTACTAAGTTATGGCTTTTGAATTTCATTTACTGCACTTTTGTTGGATAGACGATAAAAATGAATTTCCACCATTCACCTAACAAAACTCAAGCACACTTTTTTTTTTTAAAAAAAGAGTCCATATTGACCTCCATTTCATAGATGGACTTCTATTCCAAAAGTACTCTCAAACTTGCACTTAGTAATTACCGCTTAAATCAAAGAACGTATAAAAATTAATATTACACATTTACTTGCTTCTCTTGCTCATTTTTTCCCTTTATTTCTCTTTCACTTTTCCCAATAAAGAAATATAACTGCAAATAGAAATTGAAATATATAGTGCATATGTGGGATCACTTTTGTGATGAAAGTGCATTTATGAAATGGACTTTTTCATATGGATTTTTTCAAAGAGTGCTTATGTGTAATGTAAAGAGTTTGGTAAAAGTACATTTTAAAACCCATTTTGTAAAAGTGGTAGAAAAGAAATCTTAAAGCCACAGATTTGCACTTCTCCAAAATAGGCTTCTAGACCAAGTCACTTTTCTGAAAGTCCATTTTAAAATAATTACCAAATATATAATTTCCTTTTATATCT
This sequence comes from Rehmannia glutinosa, assembly GCA_016081115.2. NCBI lineage: Eukaryota > Viridiplantae > Streptophyta > Magnoliopsida > Lamiales > Orobanchaceae > Rehmannia > Rehmannia glutinosa. The sequence continues at coordinate 259,775 of JABTTQ020003015.1, forward strand.
CATCTAATCAAAAAGAGGCAAAAGTTTTATCGTAATACGTGAACTTGAGGTTATCCGAGTTCATCTCTTTTGAGTTATCCCCCCAAAGAAGTCAATATGTTAAAAGAAAAGACTCTAACCTAATATATGAAAATAATCTAAAATTCCATTCAAGAGTCATGTTTTAAAATAAGAATATCAAAGAATGACTCAAGTTTTAGCATTGAAAAAGAGGTAAAATTTTATCATAAGCACACATGAACTTGAGGTTAACCAAGCTCATCTCTTTTGAGTAATTCCAAAAAAAAAAAAAAAAAATGTACGTCAAAATAAAAGACTACCTAATATATGAAAATAATCTAAAATTTCATTCAAGAGTCATGTTTTAAAATAAGAATATCAAAGAATGATTAAAGTTTTAGTATTGAAATCACATCAATTGAAAATATTATTTTTTGGTGCCTGAATTTCGATGATTTTGTAAATGTGTAGTTTAAAGTGAACTCAATTACTGTTGTTGTAACAATGCATATTAAATAGCAATTATTATATTTTATTTTTAAATTCTTTACAAATATAACAACATATATACCTTTTTAAACTCTAATTTCTTTTAAATTCTTTATGTTTTGTATTATTTTTTATTTTGCTTAAATGAATTCTACTATTAAGTTAACTTATTTTTAGAATATTTCAATAATATGCCCCCATATAATTATAATTAATAATAGAGAAAACTGACATTACAATATACACTAGAAAAGGATATTGAAGTTAACATTTAAGAGTAAAAGTGATTTTAACTCATTCTTTTAGATTTTAAAATATTTTTCTAGACTTGCATTGTCGTTCTTCTTAATAAAAATATAACTTTCCACCTATAGATGAGACTTTATAAAAAAAAAAAAGAGACAACAAATACATTGAAAATAAATAAAATATTCTCGTATTCTCTTTACTTACATTCTTAAAACTCCAGACTTAAAATTAGTTTTAAAGCCTCATTTTATTAATTTCAAGTGTATGTATACATGTTTATATATATATTGTTGTTAAATTTTAAGTTCATATTATCATAATTATAAAAAATATTTAATCAAAGGAATACATCAAGAGAAAACAAGTAAAATTAATTCTAAAGTGGAATGTGAAAAGTAAATGGTATAACCATCATTGTAAAATAAATTATATAAAACTAATGGAATAACTTTCGATATCATTTTTTTTACTCAAGTGTTTAGTAGTATCTAATGTTTTATATAAACTCTTAATTAATAAAACATAACTTTATTTTTGTTTCTACTTATCAGAAAATTAAAGACCATAATCCAAGTATAAATTCTTATTAAAAATTACACTTGCATTTATACTTAGACACTGCATTTTATTATAAAAACATGAAAACTGTATATTTATCAATGACGTATAACTATAAAGTTCAATTTATAGATTTGTTTTTCAAATATAAACCAATATGGTATCTTGATTATTGATAGATTTTTTTTTTCTAGTAAAGGAATATGATTGCAAAATTCAAATCCTAATGGTGAAAATAACCTCTTAAATTACTATAATGAACATAGTAATAAGTGAGTAAACTTTAAAAGTACATTTTGTGCATTGGTCTTATCATGAATGTTAGATAGTATTTAAACTATCAAATAGTTTAAGGTATACCTAATTTTCAAAAAAATACTGAAATAACACATCACTTGAAGTTCTTTTAATTTTCTTACTACTATACACACACTTTTAGACTGAATCAAATCATATATTTTGTTTGAAATTTCACAATATATTTTATTTTGTAATTTAAATTATTTAGCACTTAGATTTATCATAAATAATGTCATCATAAATAATGATTTTGAAAATTTAATAATATTTTAAGAATGTAATTTTGACATCCGAGTTTAGCTTAAATTTGAAATTATTACATATATTATTCTAATGTTTCTTCTAAGTTTTACACACATATAATCTTTCTTACTCTATGTACATTTGGTTTGTCTTCGTATTTCTTACTATTGGTGATATAGATTTCATATAAGATATTTAACAATATACCTTATAATATATAAAAAATTGCATGATGAGAGACAAGAATTTCATTATTTTTTAGATAATCATATAAAATTACTGCATATGATGTGAGATCCAAAACGAGTAATAATTGTTATTCGCAGTAACATTCTTTAATCTTTATTCATCATCTTCTTCTATATTCAACTTTGTTTAGAGCATTTCTAGCCTAATAAAACAAATAATACAAAATATATAATAAGAATAAATATCTCTCTTATGTCCTCTAGTCTTTTATATCTCTATGTTAAAAATAATTTTTAAGATTTTTCTCATTAATTTTAAAAATAAAGTTCCATTGAAGGTTTATTATAATTTTTAATTAATTGTTTTTCTTGTATTTGAGTATAAGACTATAAGTCCTTTTGTATTATTTCCAATATGTTGACTTCTTGTAATTCAAATTTAAGTTTATATTATCATATTGATTGGATAATTTCAATCAAAAGTTAATAAATTATTATAAAAAAGTTAATAAATCTTCATAATCCCAAAATATTGTTTATTATAATTTTAATAATTTTTTATATTTTAATTTAAACAATTATTTCTTGGTAAAAATATATAAATGGCCACATGAGCACAAAAATCATAAGAACTAATAAATGTACTATATACCCATTGAATATGATCGTTTGAAAAGATTACCCCCTTTATGTAATGAGTTGTAAATATATATATATATATATATTGCTTATTGCACCATAAATTCAATATCATATATTTTTAATTAATAAAATTTCCAGTTATAATTCTTGAAATGTAAATGTAGTTTAAGAAATTGAAATTTTAAAAATGAATTAAATATTGAGGGCAAAAATTACTAAACATTAAGAAATATATTTTAATTATTTGAATATAAAACATGTTAGATTTTTTAACCTAAATCAAATGAGTAAGTGTATCTCCATTATAATGGTGTCCACACACACACACACACACACACATATATATATATATATATATATATTGGTAATTTAAAACAAATATTTCAAGTAAGTCGAATTGTTTGGCAAAAATGCATACATTATTATATTAAAGGAACATACATATGCACATGGATATAATGTATCTTGATCAAATTTTAAAAAATATATCAATTCATGTTTATCAAAAGAGTTCAATTTATTTACATTAATTAAATCAAGTTCATATATAGTAATTTTTGTATTAATTATAATTATTTATTATTTTAGATATTTTTGTAAATTTAAATTATTTAAGTTTTAAAATATTTTTCGAGTTAAAAAATAAATTAAAATTGATTTTCAAGTACAAAGATATTAAAACTATACTAAAAGAATAAAAATAATTTCAATAAGAGTAAATTAAATAAGTATTATTTTTTAGGATTAAATGAAATATTTGTTATTCAAGGGTATATTTGTGACCAATTTAGATGAGTTAGGAGAATAACTATTTTGTACAACTTTCTTTATATGTGGCATCAATCCTAGATTTTTTTCTTTTCACTCGCCCTATAAATTCACAATTTATTCTTCTATTGAATTATGATATATATTTTAATAATTGAGAAAATAAAAAAATATCATATATATATATATATATAATTTTACATATTACTAAATTTAAAATGGCTATCTTACAAAATTCCCAATATATGCTTATGATGTATTGTTAGAAAGCTTTCAAAATCTAGTTTAATATGAAACTGATATTATTTAAAAATCAAAATATTACAAAAATTATAATAGAAATAAAACACACTTTCAATTTAAAAAAAATAGAATACAAAAAGACTTTTATATTGTAACTTAACAAATTAAAGCTAAATACAATATTAAATTACTTGAATGACCTAATAATTATTTATGCTAGAAGGATGATTTTGTCTTATCAAAAGTTTCAAGAAACCTTCCAAGCCATTCACACTTTTGTAGATAGTATAGATCATATTTAATGAAGACGTAGGGTCGAGCCATCCGCCATGGTAATAGTTGAGGCCGCTTATGATTAAATTCGTAGTTTTTTTTTTTTTTAGCCATTCCCATTAAACCAAAATATTTTTTAGTCATTTTTTTCAAATACATGTTTTTTAGCCATTTTGGGGTGTGAAAAAACTCAATTTGCCTCGAGTCAATTTAATCGCACAAAGACACACATCTCTCGTAACTTGGCATCGAGTTATCTTGTGACTCGACATTGAGTTATCAGAACTTGTCAATGTACTGTGACTCAACATCGAGTTACAGTGACTCGAAATCCAGCTCTCTCTTATTATAACCCAATTATTTTGTTTTTCTCCAAAAAACTTTGAATTCACATAAGGTTTTCGTTTTAAATCCGTTTTTCATGTATAATATATCAAATTAATCATCTCACCCATATTGCATATTTAAAAACGAAAAATACAGATTCGATTTTTTAAAAAATCTTGAAAGAAAGAGTACGAGGATACATAGAGATAAGTGAAAGAAGGAAAAATAACCCAAATATCAAACAAATATGCTAAAAGAGTATAAATGTCATTTGTTTGGCCAAAATGGCTAAAAAAGATATGTTTACAAAAATGACTATTTTTCATCTTTACATTTTTGAAAGATCTATTTTGACCCATTTCCACATTAAATAAAGTACACTGCAGAACTTGTCAGTTTAGTATTTGGGAGTACAACTTTTTGTTGCGTTTTATGAATTTTTAGTATATTTCTATTTCTTTCCTTATTGTGGCTATGACCAATGTGCCCTTATATATTGAACTATAAAAGAATTATGTTAATTCAATGAGGAAAAATTAATAAACTCCCCAAACTATTCGCGAATTTCTTATATTGTCCCCTAAACTAATTTTTTTTCTACATAACCCCATCAACTACACGAAAATTTCTACGGTCCTATCCTATCCTTTCCGGCGGATCCGATGGGAATATTCCGTCAAGCGGGGAGCGTAAGAGGGCACCGTAGAAAATTTTATGTAGTTTAGGGGTTAAATAGAAGAAAATAGTTTAGGAGTTGGTTTCAAAAATTGTGCATAGTTGGGGTACATCAAAATTTTCATAGATTTTTTTTATTTATACTTATTGTGCATTTGTATAAAATAAAGTATTAAATTAACTCATAAATTTAAAATTTCACAAGTTATTATGCATGATTTCCAAACGAATTAATCTGACTACGAACGAAAAATATTTAGACACTAAAATAAATATTTCTTTAAAGAAAAATAAAGAATACAAGCCTTGAAAACCCAATCAAATATTGAAATGACATTCATCTCCACTATATAATTGTTTTTATTCGATGCATAAGCAATATAATGGTCAATAATAGGGATGACAATTTTGACACGACCCGTGAGTACCTGGCCTGCCCCGCCTATGTTTTTTAAGATATTTAATAATTTTTTTAAAGAATATTTTATAAGTATATTAAAAATAAAAAATATTATTCATTTTTTCTGTTAAATTTATTTAATGTGGGATAGGAGGGGCCGACTTGACGCGCCCTTGCCCCGCGGCAGGTCGGGTCATCCCTAATCAAGAACCCAACAAACTGAAACACCACTTTGACAAAATCAATGAAATTATAACATATTATATAAGCATGCATACATATTTATGGGCACACATAATTTACAATTTGATGTGCATACGGGAAAAAGTCGAACCTGGTAAGCTAGTAAATCTAAAATTGAGGAAGAATTAAATCAAATTTTAATGTTGAATAACTATGCATGATTTTCACATTACCCCTAAACTTTTTTTTCTTTTTAACCTTTGAACTATACGAAAAATTCTACGAGCCCCATCTCTTCCACCCGTCGGCGAATCTGACCGGAATATTCCGCCGGTGGGGAGGAGAGATAGGATTATAGAAATTTTCGTGTAATTCAGGGGGTTACGTAGAAAAAAAATTAGTTTAATGGCCAATGTAGAAAATTGCCTATAGTTTGGGGGTTCATTAATTTTTCCTATAATTCAATTGTATACTGATGTTATCTGAAAAGGCCACATGTATCTTATTTTATCAAAGTACTACTAAAATGATATTTTTTTTATCTCTCTTGTTTTATTTGTTGTGCTTGGAGTGTTTGTAATGTTTCCACCAAGTATTCAAAAGAAACTGTGAAGTGGAATGTGTATATCTATCTGGTATTTTCAAAAGTTAACATGAGGAATATTCCATAGCATTGAATACTAAAGTAGTTACTTTTGCCTATTCTTTTTTTATTCTTTTTTTTTTAACTCAGCTTTCAGGTTTACGCTCGACTATGCGTGATAACAGTAACTCCGACTCCTCATCACTATCACCAAGGTAAATCGCGCGATGTGCACGCACTAACAAGTGTTATGGTATTGTCTGTTGATGTACAATCAGATTCTCTCAGGTAAAGAGAACAATTATGTTCGACCCCCCAAATTTATTTTTATTCCTTTTAGTTGTTCTATTTTACTATTCACACGAATTCTATCATATTTATTCTATTTTGCTTAGGGCTCTTCCTCATAATTTTTTTTAATTTTTAAGGCAAATTTAGATTTAGTTGCTCGATTTTTATCATTAACAAGAATTTTATCTATATTTACTTTTTTATTATTTTTATATGAATATAGAGGGCCCGTTTTTTTCCGCACCAGACCCTTTAAAATATAGGAATGGCCCTATTAACTTACTCGTCCATGCTTTTCGCTTATTACTCGCAGCAGTGTGTCTAATTAGGAAATCTGAGGATAGAGTTTTTAATAATTAGGACAAAATGGATAGTCAAATCTCAAACCTCCAAGTTTCAGAACATATAAAAATTTAAATTAACAAACTGGCTCTTCCTTTTTTATGTATTTACTTTTTACTTCTCCCCTTTTAGAGACTCTTCATGACTGCTTATGTGGTTTATTTTTCCATGTAAATTGTGCCTCCATAAACACAGTCCTGAGCGAAGCTTAATTGTCACACTCTTTGTTTCTACTATATGATTGGCACCACAGATTTGGGATAAGTGCGTTGTGTTTGCATGCTCTGCTTCTAGCTCAAACCATTTCCTCCTCTGTGCTCCTTAATCATTAACTAGGAATATTATGGAGTCCTCATAGATGAGCCAATATACATGAACCGAGTTTTTTTATTACCCTTCATAATTCTGTAGTGAAACTGTCTATTCAAGACTCGTGCTAACTGCTATGATCAAACTGAGTGAGACCTATAGTATTTTCATTGATCAAATTGACTAATGATCATTGTTCTTGCAGCTTGCTTACTCTTTCTCTAGTGGTTGTCCATTTTTTATTCTACATAAACGCTTGTACGTAGGTCAATTTTAGCTTCTATCGTTTTGTTAGTGTTTGAGATATATGATTTTGTTGACGAGCGTTTCTGTACAAGCAAAATATATACGAGGATGCAATACGTGGAAATGGAAATAAGCTTTCATTCGGGGCTAATTCTATCTTTTTATTTATGATTTCGAGCAAAAAGTTTCTGGTCGGTTTTTGTGTACAATAGAAGTTCTACAAGCGTTTTCTCTAGTATCTTTTCTTGTCCTTTTCCTCATAAATGAGACCCTATTTATACCCATCTCATTAGTGGGTTTTTAATAATCACTATTACACATAACACTTAAATAATTTTCAAAGGACACTTGTCCTTCCCTAAGCATGCATGCTGGCCAAGTGTTTGCCACTTGTCGACTCATCTGGTTGTTGTGTTGACAAGTGTCAGCTTACTCATGCTAATGATGCACTTAGTCTTTCTTAACCCGGATGGTGATCCTTTAAATTTTCGCCAAGATTGGGCTCGGGAAACCGAGTTTAATTCACGGCGTCATCGCTCGATTCTCGACGTCATTAGCTCGGATGCTGCGTCGACCATGGGTCCCACATGCCCATGTATTAAATGGCCACGTGGACTAATTTGCTTCGGCTACGGCTCGGGTGTCATCAATGGCCCCCAAATTTAATTCCGAGAGAAGAATTTCTCAAGTCGGTTTTAAACTTTAATGTTAATCATGAGCTTTTAATGGGAAGAGGAAACCTCAAAAGTCATCCTTCCACGACACTGTCATTTAGCGAGTTAATGCCCAAACGACGCATTAATTTTTCCAAAAAACCTTTTTTTTTTCTTTTGCTTCAAATACATGTCTTCTTTTGAAGATAGTGAGTCGTAATTCTGATGTGGAGGTTGAAATTGAAGACCCCCTTCGAACCTTTCTTTTTCTCCGATTCAAGAAATGCACCTCCCCCAAGTGTTGTTCATATTTCAAGTTCAAGTCATACGCCTCCAAATGAGAGACTCCATCGAGCGGACACATACAATTTTTGATCCCGTGCCATTCACTATCTATCGAGAGGGCGTCTTCTACGAGCCTGGATTAGCCCGTGAAGACTCAGTGAAGAAGCTTTGAACTCCGATCCCCACATAATCAACAAGAAGAAGAAATGAATCCTCAAGAGCACGAGCATGAGGAGCAAGTGGATGAGCCCTCAGGGTTCGAGAGTTGCGAGGCCGCAGGCCTGTAGGCCATCGCCATGGAGATGGCGACGGGGAAGGACCCGGCCGCGCAGCGTGGAGGTTGGGTAGAGGCCCTGCGACCGAGCGATTTTCCCAAAGATGTCGATGGTCCCGAATTAGGGGTTCTCCATCGGAAGTACAAGATTCCGGGTGGTGTACAATTTTGGTTGTCGGATGGTACAGGCGTCGAGCACCCACCGAAGGGGTGCGTGGCCATACACGTCCCGAGCCTCTTATATCGCTTACAATTTCCACCACGGTGGTGCTCACGCGGTGGTTTCATAAGTGGGGTCTTCTCTGTCCCAGTGCACCTCTATCCAGGCGTAATTATTGGACCGCCTGGTGTTATTTCACCGGAAGGTACCCCACCCCAAATTCGAGGAGATGAAGAGCTATTTATGGGACCCGGCCCTTTGACGCCGGCCGGGGTAGTCATCCGGATGGTACTATGTGCACACGGACCGGGTACCCAGACGACGGTTGAAGGCCTTGCACAATCCTTAAAGGAGTGGAAGGATAGATGGCTTTGGGTAGGTGGCGAGTGGCAGGCTCGTGTCGGGGTCGGGATGGATGAGACGGTTCTTCACCCCCTTCAAAATCTACATTCAATTTGATAAGTGCATTTTTTCTCTTTTTCTTTCTTTTTTTGTTTTTTTCTTTTCAGGGCTCATTTGACCTTAATTCTTTGTTTTGTACAGGAACGACCTTCTTCCGACCCACTATCGCCGCATTTGTCCGTCGACCGACAACATTCAGTTATAGGCCCGAGAGAGACGGATTGAGAAATTGGCCACCGAGGCTCGTCCGGCTGGCCGCGCGCCTCATGGTCTCGCTTTTACTCCGCCGATCCCGAGGCTGGTGAGGTGGCCGGGAGAGAGGCGGTGGTGGTAGAAAAGAAGGACGATGAGGGGCCTGAGAGGAGCCCTCCGAGGGCTGAGAAGGGATCACCCCTGAGCGGGGGGAGCAGTCTTTGCAAACAGAAGGGTAAGGCGTCCCGGGCGGCTGATCCTCGGGCGAGCGTCCGTGTTGGCCGGGTAGGTGCGGACTCTGAGCGCCTAAGCGACCGGGAGCTCAAGGTGTGCACTTTATAATTCCTGCATTTCCTTTCTCTTTAATTTTTTTTCTTTGTTCGTTTCTTATTCAATTGGTGCCTTTTGTAGGGCATGGCGTGGATCTCTTCGCACGCCTTCGCAGTGTGAGGAATACGGCCGCCCGCCGAACCAGGTTGGCTGTGGGCCAGCCTGCTGATGCTGAAGCGGCACGGAGAGAGGATATCCGGGCCGAAAAATGTCCTGCTAATAGGGTTCCAGTGGTAGAGAGGCCCCCACTCTGAAGAAGGAGAATAGGAATTGTGATTGAGGATCCCGGGCAAACGGAGAGAACCGGGCCAACCCCGCCGGCGCCTACTATACAGATCCCAATAGGCGAGGTTCCGAGGACCTTCTCGGATGATTTCGTCCGGGAAGCCCCTTCATACCGCCGAATCCAGAGAGGGAGAATATGTGCGACGGGATGGCCGGGATGTGGCCTCGGTGGTTTGTGGAGTTCACCGGTGTTCCACGCCCACCGATGAACAAGTGAATAATTTTCCCCCACCGGGCGTTCGCCGAGGATGTGGCGGCTCGGGCATGGACCACGGGTATCGAGCACCGCCGATCTGGGGTGGAAGGAAAAGGCCCGTATGTCATGGGGTTGTCCGGTCGTATCACCGGATTCTCGGCACATGATTGGTGGGATGGAGGACTTGGAGAGACACCACAAGGATTTGCAAGAGGCTCATGTTGTCTGCCAGGGGGTGCAAGAGTCCTTGAAGACTCAAGCGGAGGAGGCCGCAGCCGGGGCCAATGTTAGGAAATTTATTGTTTAGATTTTGATGAATGCCATGTAAAACTTAGAATAGGAAGTTGGCACCGAATTTTTGTTGTAAAATGCATTGTAATAAATAGAAGAGCCGCAAGCCGAGTTAAGTCACCACGCCCTAACATGCAAGAAGACAATCAAGACGAGAAGGAAGACTCATTGCCGAGACAGTGAGTATGGCAAAGAAGAGTAGACGGGAACTCTATGAAGAAGCGGTGAGATGCGGTGAGTGGAGTATCAAGTCAACTCGAGAAAAGCCAAGTCTCAAGTTGAAGTGATAGAAGAGTCATCCATGATTGGAAGTCGACTCTAAGTCACCTGGGGAAAGCAGAGAAATGGTCAAGTCGAGATAATCGTGAAAGATCCGTTTGCACGTAAATCAAGAGAATTACTTAAACAAGTAATATCTCCATATCACCTTTCTCGGAGTGCTCAATCCCGAAGCGTGCAAAAGGAATGAACTAATGGGAAGCACTACACCGTGTCAGAACTACGAAAAGGTGAAAGAACAATTCATACGAGGAAATGGCAATTCCAAGGATCGCAACAAGACAAGCCAACGATCGCAAGTGACTTTCAAAAATAAGCCTATCTCTTCAACGGGCAATTTTTGAAAGATCACTATAAAATGCCGAGGAGTTTATTTGAGAATGAGTGACACAAGAGACACAATTTACGCACTGAACCAAAAACGTTCAAGCAATTATTAGAAAATCAAACATTCTCAATCCTCAAGCCTACACTACGAAGAACATCAATCCAACACTCACCGTGAAGGAAAGATAACTTCAATCGAGTTGAAGAGGAAAAATCGAAAACAAGGGGTCTACATTCCACGAAGGATTGTAGGAAGGTTCAAGGTCGAACCAAGTCTTAAGCTTTTGGAGGCTTCGTGATCAAATCCAAAGAGCTTGAGCAAGTGAGTGTAGTAGCAAGCGTCGCCCTGTGAAGAAAGCCGAGTCGTGACGAGAAGCCGGTGAGTGATCAAGGCGTCTCGGCATCGAGTCCCGTGGATCAAGTGGTGCGTGATCAAGACTTGTATCCGGACCGTTACCACTTTGATAACGATCAATACCTAGTGGATTCCTCCGGGGAGTTGGAGAAGAGAGGAGTAGAAGAATTACCCCATCTTCGAACCTCTATAAAAATTTCATTGTGTCATTTACATTTCAAAGACTTTAATTCCCGCATCTTAACTGTTTATATCTCTTTGATAAATTTGCTATCCACTTGATAATTTATAAGTACTAAACTAAGCATTAAATCCTTGCTTAACCAAACTTAAGGGTGTTAAGTCTTCCAATGAAAAACAAAACCACGGTTGAGTTAATTTAGAGCCAACAATGAGTTATTCCATCAACGTATTTCAGTTGAGTGCGTTGAGAGACTAACTCTCTTTGATTGACTAAATTGATTGTCCATCAAGGACACAACCGTGTAGTATCAACTCGTATATTTAAAAGGACTAAATCGAAAATTTGGTAAGGTTTATTCAACCTCCCCTCTAAACCTTACACTTACACCCCTTGGGACCTACAAGTGGTATCGGAGCGGTTGGTTCATTGAACCCTCCGCCCAGTTCTTGAACTAGATCTCCAAACTTTTCAAAGTCGCTTTAGTACTTAAACTCTCTAAACTCTTTCGATCATTAGAAATTATTATCATGGAAGCAAATTTGACACGCATCCCTATGTTCACAATTGAAGAATTTGATGATTGGAAAATTCGTATGCGTGCTCATCTATCAAAGATTACATGATGAGATGTGGATAGTGATAGAAGATGGGCCTCTGCAAATCTTAAAGGTGAACAATTTGTAAGAAGAGTCTGCATTTGAAGGAGAAGAGGATGTTGCTCCCGGACATCAATCATGGTTGAAAAACCAAGAACCGAATGGACAAATGATGACAGAAAAAGATACAACTTGACAATGTAGCCAAGGACATCCTTTACAAAACTTTGGACAAAGCCATGTTCAATAAAGTCAAATCATGTAAAATGGCTAAAGAAATCGGGACAAGCTCACATTAATTTGTGAAGGCTCGTGAGCAAATCAAAGAAAATAAATTATCGGTGGTCATCGTAAATTTGAAAACTTCAAAATGATCTCGGGAGAAAACCTGGATCAACCGGATGCTTCGGTTCACGTAAATCACCAATGAGCTATCGCACTTGGAAAGGAATAAACACGAGAAGGAAATGTGTATGAAGATCCTAAAAAGTCTTCCACTAAATGGGAAATGAAGGTCATGGCCTTCGAGACATTCCATGGACCTATCAAAGACATCCAACCATGAATTATTCTCGGACCTCAAAGCCTACGAGTTTGAGCCGAGAAGAAAAGACCGAGGAAGAGACAGTTGTACCCAAACAATTTTTCTTTAATTGTTAAAGATGGGAAGAGAGCCGAGGTCAAAGAAGTCATTGATCCGAAGAAATAGCCCGATGGTTAAAAGATTCAACAAGTTCTTCAATAAGAACTACAAGAGAGGAAAGGGCGAATCTTCCGAAGACACTCGACTCCTCCAAATCAAGGAAGATAGGCACCAAGAGAAACAGATCATCAAAAAGTTGAATATCAAAGGTGACAATCCAAGAATGGAAAAGAGTGATCAAAAAGGTGAATATCTATCTTTGAACAGTAGACAACCAGGTCACTATGCCATTATCGCTCATATCCTGTAGTTAACAAATACATGAATGAAGAAGAAAGAAAGGTCTTGAGAGAAAGAAGACAAGAAAAGAAAAAAGCAATGATGGCCGAGAGATCTGAAATAGCCAAGTCAAGAGAGACAGTGATTCGAGAGCAAAGATGCCGACTACTCAAGTGACTCGAAGAAGAAGCCCGACCGCTTGATGGCCAAGGAACAAGATCAACTCGACCAAGAAGATGAGGTACACTCTAACTCATCAAACTCGGACTCTAGTGATAGTGATCGTGACACACACACATCATCACCCACTCGATCTTTATGATTCATTAGGAAAAATGATGAAAGATTTTGAACACATTAAATCCTCACACACACTATTAAATGAGGAAAACAACCTACTCAAGAGTCAAATCGAAAGTCGACTAAGGAGCCGAGTACTCTAAGTCAAATAGTCGATGAGAATGAAAGTTTAAAGGCCGAGAATGCTAAATTAATAGCGTAAATTGTCGCTATAGAGAGGAGGAGAATGATCTCAAAAATATTATTGCCTCATTCACTAAGGCATCTAAATCATTGGATGATCTTACTTTGAGTCAAAGAGAATGTGGAGACAGATGGGCTTAGGATTTAATTCATTGTGCTATGTCAAACCTCAAAAGTAATTTTGGAAAAAGGATCTTCAAGCCATGAAGAGTCGAAAAATCCAAAACTCTAAATGTTGCACACACATTCACTCCAAAGCACAATAACAAGCAAACTGGCCTTGGTTATAAAGGAAAAGGAAAATGAGCCGAGTTGAGTGCTTATTTGAAAGGACGGTGAGAAGAGATTCACCGAGTTCCTCACAAACTCCAAACAAAAAATACTCAGTAAAGAAGAAGCGAGCTACCAAAAACCCCAGGAAAATCCATAAAAGAAATACATATGATGGGAATGGTAGAAAATATCCAAGCCAAGCTTATTGGAATAATGTAAACTATCAAAGATAGACTTACGGAATATAAGCCCAAATGGCAAAGGCCTAGAACTCGGCAAAGGCCATTCCAAAAGTATAAGAGCTTTCATCAAGACACATATGCACCTAGGCACTACACTCGGAGACACCACAATTACACAAAGAAGGCGATTGCTAAAAATTATACACAGCATACGCACACAAAAGAGACGGATGTATGAACCTAGAATCCCAAGCAATTTGCCAGGATTAATTATGATTATGGCACGATAGATGGCAACCCCTTAGAGTCAAATCATTTGGCTATAAGTTGGTTGGATCATCTTACAATTCTAACCCCTCGGGACCCGGACAAGTATGGGTACCTAAAACTTAATTTCTTTGATTGCGGGTTCAAGGAGCAATGTGAGTGCCAAGGAACCTGGTACATGGATAGTGGTTGTTCAGGACACATGACAGAAACAAGAAAAATCTGTCAAAATTCAAGGAAGTAAAAGGAGCAAAAGTCATATTTGGAGGAAATGAAGCTCTGGTGAAATTAGAGGCATTGGATCCATCAAGAGGAATGGATTAGAAATCACAGACGTTGCATATGTTGAAGGACTCAACTTCAACTGCTAAGCATCGATCAACTCGTGACAAGGGTTACAATGTTGGATTTAACATTGGTATATGCCAAATCAAGGATATTGAATCGAATGAAGTTGTGTTGCAAGGATGCGCAGGAGAAGGAAGAACATGTATGTCGCGGATTGGTCAACAAAGAACACCCGGCCTTTGTCTATTAGCAAAGAGCAATTTGAATCAAGTTGGCTGTGGCACAAAAAGCCGAGTCATCCGAATTTCAAAACGATTAACAAGCTTGCGGTAGTAATCTTGTGGAAGGTCTTCCGACTCGAGTATACAAGAAGGAGAGTATATGTGATGCATGTCGAAGGAAAACAAATCAAATCTTCATTCAAAGAAAAAGACATGTTCATCTTCAACAAGAATATTGCATCCGCTTCATATGGATCTATTTGGCCCAGTGGAACCAGCAACATAAGTGGAAAGAAATACACCTTGGTGGTAGTAGATGACTACTCAAGATATACATGGACAATATTCATGTGTAAGAAGAAAGAAACTCTACAAAAACTACCACACGGTGATGAAAAGGATTCAAAACGAGAAGAGCCAAACCATTATCAAAATAAGATCGATGAGGAACCGAGTTTGTCAATGGAATAATAACTCAAAGATTGTATTGAAAATGGTATTGGTCATGAACTATCAATGACAAGGACTCCACATCGAGAATGGAGTTGCGAGAAAGAAGGAAGAGAACACTCAAAGAAGCGGCAAGGACCATGTTAGGTCAAGCGGGGTTACCAAAAAGATTTTGGGTGAAGCAATCAACACAGACTTGCTACACTCAAAACAGATGTATGATAAACAGACGGTGACAAAGACTCCCTATGAGATTTGGTGGAAGAAAACCAAATGTTGCATATTTGAGAATATTTGGATGTAAATGCTTCATCCACAACAATGGCAAAGACAATCTAAAGGCGTTTGATGCTAAAGTCGATGAAGGTATCTTCTTAGGATACTCGGTGAAAGCAAAGCCTACAGAGTACTCAACAAAAGGACTATGGTTGCCGAAGAATCCGTTCATGTGGTATTCGATGAGCCAAATGTAAATGGAAAAGACATTGAAGAGTCGGTGATAAAATTTGAATCATCCAACCATACGAGAAGAGTCCCTATCTTTGAAGTCAAGCTGGAATTATAAATTGAAGAAGAAGATGAGATAGTGAATCTCAAAAAAGCAGTGGAAAATTTGTAGCTAAGTGATCACGAGAGAGGCGACCCACGGCAAATGCAAGGCAAGACGAATCCGGCTAACTTACTCCAACCGGATGTAAGATGGCGAGAGACCATCCACGTAACTTGTCATTGGAGATATAAGAGAAGGTGTCAAAACAAGATCGAACTCAACAAGAAGCTATGTTCACATGCTTCATCTCGCAAATAGAGCCCAAAGATGTGTTACAAGCATTGGACGACGCACATTGGATTCAAGCTATGCAAGAAGAGCTGAATCAGTTTGAAAGAAATAAAGTATGGGAATTAGTGCAAAGACCCATACATCAAAATGTTATTGGCACCAAATGGGTGTTCAGAAATAAAATGAACGAGGAAGGCTCTGTTGTAAGAAACAAAGCAAGATTAGTAGCCAAAGGATATTGCCAAGAAGAAGGGATAGATTTTGATGAAACATTTGCCCCTGTAGCAAGATTGGAAGCTATAAGGATGTTTCTTGCCTATGCGACTCACAAGAATTTCATTGTATATCAGATGGATGTAAAAAGTGCATTCCTAAATGGTTTATTGGAAGAAGAAGTGTATGTTGAACAACCTCCAGGATTTGAGCAGAAGACTCTTGGAGATAAGGTATACAAACTCAAGAAAGCTCTATATGGATTGAAACAGGCACCCAGAGCATGGTATGATACTTTGTCACAATTCCTAACTGAAAATGGATTTACAAAAGGAAAAGTAGATAGAACACTTTTCAGAATTCAAGACAAAAAGAGTATTTGCTTGTTCAAATATATGTGGATGACATCATTTTTGGATCCACAAACAAAGAAGTTTGTGTGAAAAGTTTTCAAACCTCATGCAAAGTAAATTTGAAATGAGCATGATGGGAGAGCGACATTCTTCCTCGGACTCCAAGTGAAACAAATTTGAAGGATGGAACCTTCATAAGTCAAACAAAATACACCAGGGACTTAATGAAGAAATTTGGTATGGAGGAGAAGTCTTACGTGAAAATACCAATGAATACATCATCAAAAATGGACATGGATGCAGATGGCAAAACTGTAGATCAAACAAGATCTGAGCACTTATTGGATCATTGCTCTATCTTACAAAGAAAGGCGGACATCACCTTTCTTTGTAGGTGTATGTGCAAGATTTCAATCTGCTCCAAAAGAGAGCCATATATGAGCGACTAAGAGAATATTGAGATACTTGAAAGGAAGCCAATAAGTTGGCTTATGGTATCCAAAGGAAGGTGGATTCAAGCTAATCGGCTATTGGACTGACTATGCTAGATGCGAGTTAATGAAAAAGCACTTCAGGCACATGTCAAATCTAGGAAACAGTGATTTCTGGTTTAGCAAGAAGCAAAATTCAATAGCCACCTCTGGTGACGGAATATATACTGCTGGCATTGTTACAGCCCAAGTCCTATGGATGAGACAAAGTGACAGGACTATGAAGTTGAGGAAAAAGAAATTCCAATCATGTGTGATAAACACAAGTGCAATTGCAATCACTCAAAATCTCGTGTTGCACTCAAGAACAAAGCACATTGATGTCGATATCACTTCATAAGAGATCATGTTGAAAAGAAGGACATCATCCTGGAATATATCTCAACCGATAAACAACTAGTGACATCTTCACAAAACCATTATGTGAGTCAAGATTTGAAGAACTCAAACATGAGTTGGGGTTAATTGAAATTGGTGACACTATGAAGAATCAAAGAAAAGAAATGAAACACAAAAAAAATGAAAAAGAGTGAACACACAAATCATTTCAAGAATCAATGTGATGTCGAAAGACAACTATACCAAGTCATTTGTTGAATGAGTCACTAAGAGAACTGTGAGAAGAAGAGTTAAATCGGCTAAAGGATAAGGCCGAGTCACTTATGAGCAAAGTGACAAAAACGCATCGTTTTTACTAAGCGGGAATGTTTTTAAGGAATACGTCAAAGATAATGATGATGTGTACGGACATAAAGCTGCACACCAAGCTTATGATTGGATATAAATGTTGCCGCATTAAATACGAGACATTAAATACTAAATAGGCGTGCAAAATCTAAGCCGTTGATTTCGATCACATTTCAAAAACCACCCGCACGTCCTTTCATAAACCATACTTAAACCATTTCCGTCCGTTTCTCTCTCACACTACCAAAACTGTTCATTTCTTTCTCTCAAAAGCAAAGGCAAAAATTCTCTCGAAACCCTATCTATCTTCAAATCAATCTCTAAGTTTTTCTTTGATAAAATTCTGAAAAAATGGCACCAACCTATGATTTTACCAAGTTAGGAAAGCAAATCCACACAGGGTCTCTGTGGATTTCGACGGCATGATGATGAAGCAGGGTCAAGACGACACCCTAGTGAAGAAAATCGCTGAGAAATTGGAAAGCGTCCGGTGAATCGTTTCGACGTTAGAATATCCGATGACCTATGTGGAGGAGGTCGCACAATTCTACGTGAATTGAGATTCACGATGAAGGAATAAAGTCATCATTCACGCGGAAAGCGGTGACTATCTCGCCAAGGATTTGGTGAACACGCTCACTACCAACGGAAGGAGCATCGAAATTAACGGTGATGTAAACTTGGGCGATGCTTGGAAAGAAATAGCCAAGCCCGACTATCTTTGATAAAATAGTGTACACATCAAACAAGAGAGCTGCTGAAGGAGGATTATCACAAGTTGTTGGACATAGTTGCCAAATGTATTGACATCAAATTTGGCGGCTTTGACCAACTATCAAAAGCAAAGCTGATTGTAATGGTTGCAATCATCGCAGAAAAGAAAATAAACCTGGCCGAGTTTGTCTACAGCAGACTCGCGAACGTAGGGAACAAATCCTTCAAGGAAGATGGCACATTTGGAGGATCCCTAGGATATGGCCACAGTGATTGGCCGGTGATGGAGGTGAAAGGAGTCCCTCTTAGACATGGGAAGGCATTCCATGTTAACAAGAGGATGTTTAGAGCAAACCTCTCTCGGCGCACGAGAAGAGAGCCTACGCAAGAGAGCTAACACAGTGAGGGGAATCGGTGACCACTGAAGATACAATCTGTTTCCTCTCCACCCAGAAGTTTGCCCCTGTTTTGCTAAGAAAGATCATCTTTGCCGCTCTGCGCAAAGAAAGAAAGTCAAACATGCTCCCCGCCCTGCAGCGAGTCACCCGCCCCGTAGCCGTGTCTCCTGCCCCCGCAGCAGCGGTCGAGAAGGACTCACAAATACCTTCTCCGATCGTCAAAAAGAAGAGAACGACAAGCCAAGACGGCCAGCTCCTCGAGAAAAAGACACCGACCTGGCCCCCGCCGCCCAAGACTCGAGGCGAACTGTCTCTCGAACCAGAAATCCCTCCGGTACAAACTAAAAAGACGAAGAAGAATCATCAAGCGATCCGAGCTTGAAAAACCGGCCGAGTCACCACTCAACTAGAACAAATACGGCTTCTTTGAAAGCGATCGAGTCCCCGGATGTAATTGATGAAACAGCCAAGTCTGTGAAAGCGTCAGAGGCACAAGAAGACTCTGTTTGTAGTCCACACAAATTTTAAAAACACAAGAAAAGAAGCGATAGAGCCGATAGTGATGTAATGATCATATCTCCACCTTACCCGGACATCCAAAATCGTCTGCGTGAGTGGAGGAAATGGAAGTTGAGTAAATCAAGGGAACAGTTCCAACGGCCCGAGTTCATAGAAGAAGAAGAGGAACTGTTAAACTTCCTTGGACTAACCACTGTGCGTGCTCCCAAAGATGGATGAAGACAATCGCACGGACATCCTGCCGCAGATATTCAAGGACAAGGAGAAGGAAAAGACAGAGAGGAAGGCGAGGCACGTGAGAAGGCCAAAGATACGCCCTATCTCGGCACCACGAACATACACATCCTCTCCTTGATGTCTTCTCCGGCGGTGATGAGGATCCAGGAGAATGCCGCCGCCCGAGAAGAGTTGCAAATGCAGCAAGCATTGCACGAATCGAATCCTTCACGAGCAAAGATTGATGGAGGGACCAGGAGAGTCCTCCGAACACAATCGAAATTGATCCAATGGGAGTGGTTCAGCAAATCGCCATCTTGTTGTTTTTGCCACCACTTCCCGCTCACTCGGAAGAAGGCAATAAGGGACTTGGTGATGGCGGGATAGTGGGGACCCCGGTCGAGCCAACCCCTATTGAAGGTGTGTTACCATCGCTCCCAACGTAATTTGAACATTCAATCGAAGCAGTAGGGAGTTTGGAGACGAGTGACCCCATTCCAAGTCACTCGGTGGTGCGCCACCGAGGGGGAAACTCCCTCCACTACAGCAAGGTCGGAGAATCTGTGAGATGACTCAACAAACGAATCCGGGAGGCGAAGTAGAGAAAATACAAACACAAGAAGAACAACAAGTTGTCATCAACGAAGCTCGGCGATTAAGACATGTCTCGGGTGAGGTGCCAACCGCTCGAAGGCTAATGACGCTGTTGATGCGGTCGAGGCACAAGATGGAACGGCCCGGGAGTTAACACTGCGGGCGATGAAAGTGCAATCCATGGGGTTGAGACTCAATGGATGCCACCACGAGAAGACCCTAAGACGGTGACCTTTGTCGAAATGGAGGACAAGGCCTCGGCTGATCAGAGGCTAGCTGGAGGTAATGAAGGCCACGGGAGATTGAGACTTCCGGGGTAAAGAAGTCAAGTAGAGAACATCCCTCCGCTATCATCGACCCATCTGAAAAAGAGATAAGCGCGCTTCATGATTCCCAGGATAATCTGATGTAACCTTTAAGGATGAAGCGAAGAAAAAGTTGAGTCATCCCCGTGATGAGATCCAAAAGACTTCAGTGCGGATGTTCCAAGCACGAGCAAGTCGATCCCAAGACTACTCGTCAAACCTTTAATTTTGATGATGAGCCACCAATGGAAATCTCATCATCGTCCGATGACGCCACGATAAGGCCGAGGATCGATCTACTCAATTGGAGAAATCATTTGAGACCAACGAAGGCTGTTGAGATAGCCGAGGCTCGGCAAAGTCGGGTCCACTTCACAAAAGACCCCCGGTGAGACGAGTCCATGCGCGAGCTCCCAAGCCTGCAGCAGTTCGACTCAAGAGGAACTTCACGCGCACCTCTCATCATTGAGCAAATACCGGTTGACCGTGATGATTCCTTTATAGAATCTTTTCCTTTTCTCTGGAGGTACCAGGACCTCCATGAAGAATCGAGAACGAGCTAGCTACGCGCTTCCACAGACCAGCTCCGTTTTTCCATCGGCACCATTGTTCGGTGATTATGATTTTGATCTTTGCATGGCCATCACCGCAGCGGAGGAATCGGTGAAGTCCGTGAAGTGTTCAAGGCATTATTCGCTAAGATTGAACGGATGGAGAGGCATCGAGGCCTCTATGGACATGCGGATCGGACAACAGAGATGCCAATCTTACTGGCGATTTAAGAGGCATATCGGGATCGGGGAATGGTGGCAACAAAGAAGCAAACAATGCGTGTGGAACAAGTTAGATACTTGGACATTGTTCAACAAGTCTTTGGTATGGGAGAGTGAAAATCCGATGCAAAAACGAAGTGAGAGAACACATTGAGCACATGCATGAAGCTCACATTGCCGAAATAAAGCTGCTGCGTGAGCAAAATAAGAGTGATCTACAGCGTTTGGAAGAAACCATGAATACAAAATTGACTTTCTCATGGGTGAGATGAAGTGATTTCAGAGAGTCCAATGCTACTCGATCCGAATTTCATCTTTGCATACTCTGCAGCAGACTCGAGACAGAACTCTACCATCAGCAGGCTCGACTTCCGCTTGCCAAGCATGTTTCAGTGTCCTCTCTCTTTTGATGATGCCAAAAAGGGGGAAGAGGAATACCTTAAAGCACAGAGGGGATCCGAAGTTGAGAAGGAGGGAGCGGCTGCGAAGGAAAGTCGGTGAGGAAGTATTGAAACAAAAGAAAGGAAAGCTTGTTGAGGGGAAGGATCGGCGAGATGTGACCTTGATGATTGCACAAACCCCAACAAGGTCTTGTCACAGTGACATTATCGCCAAACTCCCTGTGACTCGCCACTCCAACACTGCTATATCTATGGTGAAAAGAGAAAAACAATTGAAGCAGGGATGAAGGAAGTGGAAGGAAGGATGGATGCCCGAGTTATGAACATCTTGAAAGAACATGGAGGCATTCCAGTGAAGACGAGAGACACTTATGCCATCTCGGATGTCGGAGACAGAGCCACGATCGTTGATGAATTTAAAACGCTCGCATCGAGGGATACTTTGCAAATATGTCTATGGCTCAAGCTTGGGACTTGTTTGGGAAAATGGTCTCACGTTATGTGAAGAAGCTAATAGGCAGCAGACTACCGGCGATCACTCTGCTGGTCACTCCGCTGATCACTCAATTTGGAAAGAAGAAGACCCCAGTACAATACACGCCCAGGAGGTAGAGGAAAAAGTAGTGGTGGAGGAAGAGGTTTGGACCAGGCCTCGCCCAAAAATATTGAATATGTAGATCCAGGCAAGAAAGGAGGGATCTCTTGGGATGGGCTTGACCAAATAGCAAATTTGCAAGTGGCTAAAAGCAATCTTTGAGTATGCGAAAAGAATAGAAGAAGAAAACAAGAGACAAACTCAGCTATGGGAGGAAAGACAGGAAAGATTAAGAAGAGATGAAGCTGCCAGGAAGGCATATGAAAAGAAGAAGAAGGCAGTTGACGATGAGAAAAAGAGAAGAAGAGAAGAAGATGCTGAACAAGATGAAAGAAGGAGACAGCGAAGGAGATGAAGTGTTGTTGTCCACCCCTTCGTGTATTTTATTATGTAAATACATACAATGTAAGTCTTCTAAAATAAAGCTGTAAATTCTTTATTTTCAGTGTAGACAAATATGTGCTCTGATACACCTTATAAACAGTTGTGTAAAAGAACAAGAATGTTATGATCAATAAAAGGATTGATTTAAGCATACATTCTATGTCAATACACTATCTGTATGTATCTTTGCTATTTGCATTTTTGAGCGGTTTAAGTTTTGGCATCATCAAAAGGGGAAATTGTTAGGAAATTTATTGTTTAGATTTTGATGAATGCCATGTAAAACTTAGAATAGGAAGTTGGCACCCCAATTTTTGTTGTAAAATGCATTGTAATAAATAGAGTGGCCAAAGTGAGTTAAGTCGGCCTACGCCCTAACATGCAAGAAGACAAGCGAAGACTAGAAGGAAGACTCATTGCGCGAGACAGTGAGTATGGCAAAGAAGAGTAGACGGGAACTCTATGAAGAAGCGGTGAGATGCGGTGAGTGGAGTATCGGTCAAGTCAACTCGAGAAAAGCCAAGTCTCAAGTTGAAGTGATGAAGAAGAGTCATCCAATGATTGGAAGGCGACTCTAAGTCACCTGGGGAAAGCAGAGAGAAATGCGGTCAAGTCGAGATAACTATGAAAGATCCGTTGCATAGAAATCAAGAGAATTACTTAAACAAGTAATATCTCCATATCACCTTTCTCGGAGTGCTCGATCCCCGAAAGCGTGCAAAAGGAATGAACTAATGGGAAACACTACACCGTGTCGAACTACGAAAAGGTGAAAGAACAATTCTTACGAGGAAATGACAATTCCAAGGATCGCAACAAGACAAGCCAACGATCGCAAGTGACTTTAAAAAATAAGTCTATCTCTTCAACGGGCAAATTTTTGAAAGATCACTATAAAAGGCCGAGGAGTTTATTTGAGAATGAGTGACACAAGAGACACAAGTTCTGATCCTCGAACCAAAAACGTTCAAGCAATTATTAGAAAATCGAAACATTCTCAATCCTCAAGCCTACACTACGAAGAACATCAATCCAACACTCACTGTGAAGGAAAGATAACTTCAATCGGTTGAAGAGGAAAAATCGAAAACAAGGGGTCTACATTCCACGAAGGATTGTAGGAAGGTTCAAGGTCGAACCAAGTCTTAAGCTTTTGGAGGGCTTCGTGATCAAATCCAAAGAGCTTGAGCAAGTGAGTCAGTAGTAGCAAAGCAACGCCTGTGAAGAAGGCCGAGTCGCACGAGAAGCTTGGTGAGTGATCAAGGCGTCTCAGATCGAGTCCCAAAGGATCAAGTCATTTGTGTGATCAAGACTTGTATCCGGACCGTTACCACTTTGTATCTTACCGATCAATACCTAGTGGATTCCTCCGAGAGTTGGAGAAGAGAGGAGTAGAAGAATTACCCCATCTTGAACCTCTATAAAAATTTCATTGTGTCATTTACATTTCAAAGACTTTAATTCCTGCATCTTAAGCTGTTTATATCTGTGATATATTTGCTATCCACTTGATAATTTATAAGTACTAAACTAAGCATTAAATCCTTGCTTAACCAAACTTAAGGGTGTTAAGTCTTAGCTGAAAACAAAACCACGAGTTGAGTTAATTTAGAGCCAACGGCCGAGTTATTCCATCAACGGCTCGGTTGAGTGTTGAGAGACTAACTCTCTTGATTGACTAAATTATTTGCCCATCAGGACACAAGCTGTGTAGTATCAACTCTGTATATTTAAAAGGACTAAATCGAAAATTTGGTAAGGTTTATTCAACCCCCCTTCTAAACCTTACACTTACACCCCTTGGGACCTACACCAACACGAAGAGAGAAGCCGCCGTGAAGGCCGAGGCCGAGTGGGATCAGGCTGTAAGGCTAAAGAGGAGCTTCGCACCAAGGTTGCGGAGTTGGAGCAAGTAGTTGCCACCCATGCCGAGGAAATGGAAAGGCGCATAGCCGGCGCTTGAGGAGGAGCGGAGGAAGCTTCCCATAGGCGGTGAGGAGGCTCGGGTGGAGGCCGTCGGGCCTATGAAGATTCGGTGGAGTACGCTTTATGCTGACTTGTGGGCACGCAACTAGCATTGGGGAGATCCTCCAGGACCTCAAGGCTGGCAGGACCATAACCCAGCTTGAAGAGGACCTTGCCCAATTAGATGCTGACCTCGAAGCCCTTCGCCCCCGTTTTTCTGAGGCCGCCAGCGACCAAGATCCATCTCTTCCCGAGGAAGAAGTGGCTTCCAGTGGGCCTATTGAGATTCCTCCTCCGTCGCCAGGGCTTGATGCCTTTCCTTTTGAAGTTTTTGTTTTTGCTTCTCAGGTAGAATAGTCGGCCTTGGGCATTTTAATGTAATGGGGTCCGGCCCCCCAATGTAAATGATTTTGCTGTCGGAATGAAATTTCTTTCAGTCACCTGTGTATGCATTTAAACTTTTGCCAAGTATTATGCTCGTCCGTTCTTTCCTGTTGTATGGCTTCTGCTCTGTCTGCCTTATTTTCCCTTTTTAAGTATAGAGCTCGATTTTTAGTGCTCGAATGGCACGAGTTGTGAACTTTGGTTGCTTGGACTTATTCTGTCAAGTCTTGTGCTCGGATCTTAGGTCGAGTCTTTATTTTGGGTAGGCTCGCCTTTTGGGCGAGTTTCCCCTTATTTAAACGTGCAAGGGACATACCCGAGACGAGCAGTCTGGGCTCGGCACTTGGCCGAGGCAATTGAAATGACGCTCGTATCTTGGCCGAGGTGAATGAAACGGCGTTCGGCACTTGGCCGAGGCAAATAAAAAGCCCCTTTTTTGAGAGCTCCACGAATATCGGATGAAAGGATAAATCCTTGGAATTATATCTAACTTTCGAAAGCCGGGTATTTTATTGATAGTACCTCTTAAGGTATGTTACATTCCATAGATGTGTAAACTTTTTCCCACTTAGGTACTCAAGTTAAATACGCTCCATTCGACATGATCTTCTTGACCGGAATGGACCTTCCAGGTTGGTTTTAACGGGCAAGGTTCGATCCCCGAGTTACTCTTTTTCGAACGAGATCGCCGACCCAAAACCTTCTTTCCTTTACTCTTGAATTATAGTACCTATCGCTTCTCTGTTTTTGTACACAACATTTCTCATCTAAAGCCTTTGCATCTTTTCTCCTCCAATAGGTCTAGCTTGGCTCGGAGCGCGGCATTATTATTTTCCTTAGAAAAATTTGCAACTCTAAAGGTAGGGGCTCCGATTTCAACATGAATGACAGCCTCGGTTCCGTAGGCCAAAAGAAGGGTGTCTCCCGTGGCCGCTCGGTGCGTTGTTCTATCGACGACCATAGTACGCTAGGGCAAAAGCACCTTGGGCCAATTGCCTTTGGATTCCTCCATCCTCGCCTTCAAAGTGTATTTAAGTATTTTGTTCACCGCCTCGACCTGCCCATTGGTCTGTGGGTGACACGGGGTCGAGAAATGATTTTTAATGTGGAATCCTTCGCAAAAATTTCGAAATCTCCGGTTATCAAATTGTTTCCCATTATCCGTGAAGATCGAGTGTGGTATCCCGAATCTCTGAGATAAGGGACTTCCATACGAAGTTAACAATCTTTTCCTTATCTATCTTTGCCAGGGGTTCCGCCGGCCCATTTTGTAAAATAATCCGGCTGCCACAATGGCATACCTCACGCCCCCTTTTCCGGTGGGGAGTGGCCCAATGAGTCCATTCCCGTTTGGCAAACGGCCATGGACTGAATATGGGCGTAAGTTGTTCGGGTGATACCTAACTTGTGGCGCAAATCTTTGACACCTTTCACATTTTTGACGAGGTCGGTCGCATCCTTTTCGGGGATGGCGGTAGTATCCCTTTGTATCAACTTGTAAGCTAAGGTCGGCCCCGACATGATTTCCACATATACCCTCGTGTATCTCCCAAAGTGCGTAATATGCTGTTTCCGATAGGCACCGGAGGAGTGGAACGGATTACCCATGCTTGTACAAGATGCCATCTACCAATGTGAACCGATTTACTGAGTCCACAACGTTCTAGCCGGTCTTGTCTTCCATTTGAATCCTTTTTCTAAATATTGGATGATTGGAGTCATCCAAGTCAGATCGATTGCTTCATTAGCATGTATCTTTTGTGCATTAAGTGACGGGGCATGACAGTGGGTGATGGTGATGTGCGCAATAGCGTCGGTCCCCAGGCCGGAGGCCAAGCGGGGCTAAGGCATGCCGCATGTTCTCGATTCAGGGAACAAGCAAAACTTACGCTTTAAAATGCGAGAGTTTTTTCTTAACCAAGTCCAGATATCGGGCAATTTTACATTCCTTTGCCTCGTGCTCACCATTAGCCTGGTGGACCACCAAGCGTGAATCATTGTGTACTAGCTTGATCGTTTTAGGCCCATTGATCTTTGCCATTTCGATCCTGCTAGAGTGCCGTACTCGGCTTTGTTGTTAGTCGCTGGGGCTCGAGGCGCACGGCGAAGCGTAGCACTTGAGTTTTGGATCGATTATCACGATCCCGCCCCCTGCTTTCGACTGCGGTGGAAGAGCCATCGACGAACAACTTCCACTCTTGATCTTCAACCACCTCCGGTTGGATGGAGGGTGTGAACTCGGCTACGAAGTCCGCCAAAGCTTGTCCTTTGATTGCGAGTGCGTGGCTCGTACAAAATATCGGCCCGGGGTGAGCTCGACGGCCCACTTGATCATCCGACCTGAAGTATTTGGTCGGTGTAATACTTGCTTCAATGGGTAGTTGGTCGGGGACTACAATTTTGTGCTCCAAAAAGTACGGGAGAGCTTCCGTCTTTGAAATGACTAATGAGTAGGCTAGCTTCTCCATAGGTAGGAATTGGAGTTCGGCGTCGTGCGGTGCTGGCTGGTGTAATAAATCGGATGTTGGATGGAGTTATCCAGCCCTAATCGATCTTGGTGACCGCATACTCGAGAGACTGCGAGGTATAGATACAAGTCTTCCCCACAGGTCGGTTTTGTAAAATGGGGATTGAGGCTAAGTGTTGTTTGAGGGACTTAAAAGCGGCTTTGTGTTTGTTCGGTCCACTTAAAATCCTTATTTTTCTTTATGATCTCAAAGAAAGGTTTACATTTATCGTGGATCGTGAAACGAATCGGTTCGGGGCGGCTAGACTGGCTGACTTTGTACCCTTTTGACAGAAGTGGGGGTTCAAGATCAATTATGACTTTTATTTTATCGGGTTGGCTTCAATCCCCCTTTGGCTAACCATATATCCCAAAAATTTACCCGAACCAACCCCAAAGGTGCACTTTTTGGATTTAACATCATCTTATATTCAAAATGGCAAACATTTTATTAAGATCATTAAGATGATCGAGATATATACAAAGACTTCACCAACATGTCGTCTACATTAATTTCCATGGTTCGACCTATCAACTCTTCAAACATCTTATTAACTAACCTTTGGTAGGTCGCCCCGGTGTTCTTCAACCCAAAGGGCATCATCTTATAGTAGTACACGCCATGAGCGGAGAAAAATGACGTATTCTTCTCGTCATCTGGATGCATCCGAATTTGATTGTAGCCTGAATATGCATCCATAAACCTCATCAACTCATGTTCAGCTGTGGCATCCACCATGTAATCGATTTTGGGCAAAGGATAGTTGTCCTTGGGGTACGCCTTATTAAGGTCGGTGAAGTCTACACAAAAGTGCCACAAACCATTGCTCTTCTTTACTAACACGGGGTTGGCCACCCAACGAGGGTAGAGGGCCTCTCGGATGATGACACACTGTCGGGGCGATTCTGGCATGTCGAGTGCGTCCACGTGAAGACGTCAAGATTATTCCCAAGGAATTCGATCAATTCCGACCGAAATGGCTCTTGGAGGTCGTGGCCACTACGTAATTGGCGTCCCCCATTCTGCCTACCCACGTCGACCATGTCACTTGCCAAATCGGCGGTTCGCGTGTTTTCTTTTTACTTTACTGCTTCTTTTTTTCGTAGGGCAGCTCGTCTCTGCCTCTTGGCTTGTTTTTCGGCTCCACTCCTTTTTCTCATCCTCCATCATTGGTTCCTTTCGGTCGTCTACCGGACCACTTTTCGAAACCATCATTTTTTCCGCTCGGACTCGACTTTCTATTCGGGTCATCCTTCACCATCCCACTAGTTTCTCCCTTTTCCATCACATTTATTTCCATGGTCGGAGCTTGAGAGAGCACTCCCACAACTCCCTCTGGTTTCCTTTATGGATGGCTTCTCCATCTGGGGTCGGAAACTTCACACAAAAGTGGTATTTTGAAACAACCACTTTCAAGTGGTAAAGTAACAACCTTCTAATAATCGCATTATACTCCGAATCTGCGTTGATTATTTTGAATGTGGTGATGACGGTTCACTTATGCGTCCTGTCCCATTTGAATGGGCGAGTCAACCTCCCGGCGGGATAACTTCCTCCACCAAAGCCCAAAATACTGTCATTACATGGACGAATGTAACTATCATCCACGTTCAACCTCCTGAATGCTCAAACATAGATGACCGACGAATAGCTCCCCGAGTCAATCAGAGTACGTGGTGGGATGCCCCAGTGGTGTCATAATGATCGGGGGTCGGAATGTGGGTGGACCACCTGGTCAGCATCTATGTCCAAGAAGACAAAGTGGCCTATCAGTTGGCCCTCTCTGATCTCAGCCACCCGGACCTGTCTTTCCACGTGGGCGGCTTGTCTAACATTAGTGTTGATTCTATTCACGTCGGACATCATCAAGATCTCCCTACCTTGATTTTCATTCAGAGGCAACGGTAGGTGAGCTAGATTTGGCACTCATCTGTATCATGGCCTATCGAACAATGCGCATGATTTCCCTGATGAGTGTCTCGGCACTCATCTGTATCATGTCCTATCGATTTGTGATAGGCGCAATATCTTCGTGCGTCCAACTTGGTAGGCTCGACCTTCAAAGGTCGAGCCGGAGGTAACAAATTGAGACCCTGTATCTCGTTCCATATTCGCTGAAGGAGTGTGGGTCAAAGCACTCCTTAGCGCGGCAACTTTAGCTTGCACTTCCTGGCGGGCCTTATATCCAGTGGTCGGGTTCTCCGAGAACGGCCTGAATCCCGACCCCGACCCTGAAGCGGGTTCCTTCTTCCCATATTTCTTCACGCCCCCTGCCTTCTGCTAGGGGCGCTGACTAGCCATAGCTTCTTCCGCGTAGATGTGGCGCTCTGCACGAATAAGAAATTCTTGATACGAGGTCGTCCCTAATTCATGGATAGAATAGTTAAACCTTGTCTCGGGGGTGAGGCCGGCCATGGCTGCAATCAAAATAGCATCGTCCAACACTGGTTCCATTTCTCGGACCTGCTTATTAAACTGAGCTATATAACTCTTTAGAGGCTCGTCTTTTCCCTGCTTAATATTTACAAGGGAATCCTTTGGTGCAGCTCGGACTTTTGAAGTAAGCGTGCCGGAAATGCGGGGCTCGTCACCCAATGTCAACAAAAACGCCCTACGAGAGAATGGCATCGCTAGGGCTATAAAGTTCCATCCACGCCAAGTATTTGCGGATGTGTTGTGGGGTCGGTCTCGCCATTGTATAGACTCGACCTGGGGATTTTGAGCTTCGGCGGCGAGTTGTGAGAATGCTAGGAGCGAAAGGTGATACAATGGAAGGCCGTCTTGTTACCTGATACGGCCTTTGATGCTAGGCTTCTTCAGGACCATCTTCCAATTCATTTAACCGGCGGCGAAGGCGCAAGATTTCCGCCTCTCGCTCCTCCAGTGGGGTAGGCCCCTGGGTTTGATTGGCCCTTCCTAGCTCTCTTTCATCTGGAAACTGGAGCCTGGAGCTTATTGATCGGGTGGGGTGAAGAGGATTGACCCCAAGTCGTCCGCGAATACGAGAGCGGGTGCGACGATGGCGTGTAGGTTCTAGTTGCGACTCGCCACATGGCTCTTTTCTTCGTTGTCTTCGTGCGGTCGTCTTCTATCACGGCTGGCCTTGGCCGTTCGCTTTTTAATCAAGCTTCTGGTCTTCATCACGGGCAAAGCGCAGGAGGATGTGAGGTTAATGTTAACAATTATCGGGGGGTTATTTAATGGGGGGTTGATCGCATAAGTATTTATAGGAGGTGGAGGTTGTACATGCGAATTAGTGGTAACAAGCGTTTGGGAGATAGGTTGGTTCATTTGTTGGACAAAAGTGGGGTTGGCTATAAGCTGGGCCAAAGGAAATAAAGTGTTGCTCCCTGCTTCGGTCGGGGGCACGTTCTGGCCATTGGTTGTTTGGCCAGTTTGATTATTCAAAGGTGGGTCTTCGGTTATACGAGCATTTCGAGATTGCTGACTCATTTTGTCTACTATGAAAGGGTTAACACTTAACTTTACATGTCTTCACGTGACTCGACTTTAGCTTGGAATTTGGACTGGACCTAAACAACGGCCCTCCTTCTAGAGCCAATTTATTGACGAGCGTTTCGGTCAACAAGCAAAATATATACGAGGATGCAATACGTGGAAATGGAAATAAGCTTTCATTCGGGGCTAATTCTGCCTTTTATTTATGATTTCAAGCAGGAAGTTTCTGGTCGGTTTTTGTGTACAACAGAAGTTTTACAAGCGTTTTCTCTAGTATATTTTCTTGTCCTTTTCCTCATAAATGAGGCCCTATTTATACCCATCTCATTAGTGGATTTTTAATAACCACTATTACACTTAACACTTAAATAATTTTAAAAGTACACTTGTCCTTCTCTAAGCACGCATGCTTGCCAAGTGTTTGCCACTTGTCGACTCATCCGGTTGTTGTCTTTGACAAGTAGGGGTGGGCATTCGGGATCGGGTTTTGGTGCCGCCGGCCGTCGGAAATTACCCGATCGGGTCGGGTATTTTTAAAAAAAATCGGGGTTCGGGTACCCCGATACCCGACATTAAAAAGTCGGATCGGGGATCGGGTTCCTTAAGTGGAACCCGTAAACCCGATCGGTACCCGCCATTTTAAAAAAATAAAAAATGATATTACTTATTTATGTTGACTACCCAATACCCATTTTGGTGACCCATTAATTGAAAAAGAAAAAAACAAAAACCGCAAACACATTACGCACAAACCCCAACCAAGTAAACCCATTTTAGGTTTGGACTTTGGAAAAATAGAAATGGAGAGAGGCCGACGACGATCACGGCACACCCTTCCTCCGGCTCCGGCCGGCAGGAGCGGCTCGTCTCCGGCGACGGCAATGCGTAGGTAATCGACTTGTGCTCTCTTTGCTCGGCCGTGTGATATTTGTATGTATGTATTTGTGAGTATGTCCTTTTTGTTTAATAGGTTGGGTAGTTTGATAGTAATTTATTAAATTTTCCAAGTAAAGCACTCGACCTTACGGAATGATGTGAATCCCATTTCCATTTGTTCCTCGGCAATGTCAAGTCTTTGTCAGCGATTTGTTGTTTACGAGTTTAAGATTCACTCTTTCATCCCTTACAAGAATGCCGACCCAGCTTTGGGTGCCCGAAACCCGACATGGCGGATACCCGACTTTTGGTGCGAAAAAGTCGGTGTACCCGATTTTATTCGGTTCGGTTTGGTACCAAAAATTGCTACCCGACCGAAAAACCGAAAACCCGACCCGATGCCCACCCCTCTTACCGACAAGTGTCGGCTTACTCATGCTAATGATGCACTTAGTCTTTCTTAATGGATGGTTATCCTTTAAATTTCCCGCCAAGATTGGGCTTGGGGAATGGAGCCCAAATCATGGCGTCATCAGGTCGATTGTTGACGTCATCAGCTCGGTCTGCGTCGGCTTGTGGGTTCCACATGCCCATGTGCTAAATAGCCACGTGGACTAATTTGCTGCCAGCTCAGCTCGAGTGTCATCAGATTTCAAGCATAACATCATCAAAATAGAGTGTCACATTTGTAAGTCCAAGCGGCTACGATAATCTAGAGGGGGTGAATAGATTATCTCCATCTTTTCGATTTTGCCCTCTTTTTCTAATTGAATGCTCAATGACAATAATAAAGGTGTGGAATGTAAACAACACACGTCGATTTATAGAGGTTCAACCCACCTAGGGCCTAATCCTCTACCACCCCAGTATATCCGGGATGGATTTCAAAAAGAAAAAAAGATTTTATTAATTACCACAAATTAATACAACACCAACTTACAATGACACCTTGAAGATCTCCACATTCTTCTTCAACACCACCTTTGAGATTACCACAATCTCTCTTGAAGATTACCACAATCTTCAACGGCACCTTGTGAAGATTACCACAATCTTCAACCTTGAAGAATACCAAATTCTTCAACACCTCAATAAGAAGATCACCACAATCTTCTTGCTCCTATCACCTAGATCATCCAAGTGTGTTCTTTCCACAAGAACACTCACAAGGATATCTTGTGTTTGAATGATAACCAAAAATCAAGATTACAACTCAATAATGAATATTACAATTTGAGTGCAAAGTGTAATCAAGAATAGCCTAGACCTCAAGGATGTGAAAGTGATAAGCTAGGCAAAATTACAACAAGAATAATAACAATGAAGAACAAATATTTGCTTGAAGTGTATCTTGTTGTGTTGTATCTCAATTGTTGTTTTGGTTGCTCCAAAACTTCCTCTATTTATAGGAGATGATTGATCAAGCATAGGCTCCTCTTGGGGATTGAAAATCTACAGAAAAATACAATTAAAATCAAGAATATAGCTGTTAGAGATCAATCCCACATTTTAAGGAAATATGTCTTTGTCAAACGGTCATATTTTTCTTTGTCAAAAGCAGGGCAACCGGTCGCACAGAAATAGAAGTTTGAAACGAAGCACAGTAAATTTACACAGGGCGACCGGTCATAGGGTACTTCGACCGGTCGACCTTAGCTTCAACCGGTCCCCCTCGATGAGAAAAGAAGAAGGTTTCGTTCTATTTCAAAAAAGAAACTTGCAGGTACCGGTCGACCGGACCAGTCGCGCCCAGGGCGACCGGTTGACCTGCGTAATTTTTCTTCCGTCTCTTTTTCTGTTTCAAAAATCATATTCAGGTACGGGTTGCCCTATGGGGCGACCGGTCGACCAAGAGACATAAATGTTGTCCAATTTTTGTCGAAAATAAAACTCAAGAAATACTCCAAAAATTTAGTAAAAACATTTTAAACCAATCGGGAGTTTTTAGACAACATTTAGAAACCTTGTTTTGAAGTAAAAACATATAAACATAAAATCATTAGAAGTGTTGTCCAATTTTATCTAAAGTAAAACTTGAAGAAATACTCCGGAAAATATTAAAACCATTTTAAATCATTTAGGAGTATTTGGACAACAATTAAAAACATTGTTTTGGTGTAAAAATAAAATCATCAAAATTAAGATAAAAATATGTATCAAACAATCTCCCCCTTTTTGATGATTACAAACCAAAACAATTTTTACATAAAGTAGGAGAACAATTTTAGAAATGATTTTCCGGTAAAAACATTTAACCGTTTGGAAGCAACCAAAATATCCAAAATATAAAAGCAACCAAGTAGGGGAGTAAATATATTCAATAATAAGTACAAGCTCCCCCTATCAACAAGCACATCAAGAATAATGTAAAGGCAATTATACATAAGCTAAAAGCTTAGCTTTTATAAATTGTTCAAGAGCTTATAAGCTCCCCCTATCACAAAACATCATTAGACAAGTATAGACAAGTATATAAGTCCATCAAGCAACAATTGGACTAAAAAAAAAGATCACAACTTATGGCTTTTATGAGCCATAGCTTATAGCTTTTAAAACAAGCTTTTATTAGCTTCTTTGAGCTAATGAGCCAATTTCTTGTTTCTCCCCCTTTGGAATCATCAAAAAGAATGTTAGGGTGATAAAAACATCATTCAAGTTTATCAAAGTGCGCCAACAATACGATTTATCAACCATTGAAGAATTAAACTTAGAATCCAAAAAAAATTGGAAGAAATGTATCATAAGAAATCCATAAGCTCATTAGTTAGCCAAAAACATGATCTCAAAAAGATTTTAAGACATTGAAAATAAGAGATTCATGTATGTGATGATATTTTCATTGAAGCATTATAACGAACACTTGGCGGGCGTCAAAGATTTGAAAAAGATATATATAGCCCTTGTAAATGAAATCTAGCCAAGTTTTTCATACCATCACCAAAGGCATTTTTCAACATATTCCCAACAAATAATAGGCATAAACAAAGTAAATTCTCAAGGGTTCAACCCAATTGAGATAATTTAGCCAAAGAGAGCAAGGCATTACCAATGCCATCAAGCAAAAATTAAGCATCAAACAAAGCATATTAGACATTACAAATGACCCAAATAATCCATCTAAATAAAATGAGCAAGACATGTCAAATGCATTTAAGCACAAATTAAAAGAAGCACTTTTACCATCAAGTACTTCATACCAACAACAAATTATGCCAAACTAGAGTATTTTTACCATCAAATACTCCATCAATATCATGATCACCCTCAAGTCATTATCATCTTGCAATATTAACCCTTTCAAGAAAACAAGCAAATATTATTAGTGCAAAAGAGTTTTACAAAGTTCATAGAAGTACAAAGCAACATGAATGAAAATGCTAAAAAGTGAAGGGGTGGGGAACATCATTCCTCGTCCGAGGAGAAGCAAGATCCGGGAATAAAGTCTTTGATGAATTTCTTCAACTTGCCGATTGATTTTTGTATTTTGGAGATCTTTTGCTCCAAAGCCTCATACCTAGCCTCATGAAAAGCCCTTAATCATCAAACTCGGCTTGGGTGTACCTCCTAGGCGGTTGAGCACCGGTATTACCCTCCGGATTGCTCGGTTCACCTTCCTCCGCCAATCTCGCGGCCTCGGCATCATCAAAGAAGTCGTTTGGATTGGGGGAATCTTGACCTCTTCCTCTAGCCATTTTAGTTGGTCGGATGTCCATATTCTTGCGCATAGTGACCATTTGGGAGATGTTATCAATGTCAAAGTCATTTTGAAATACCTCCGAGTTACACTCCGATGAAGGTAGTCCCGATTGTATAAGAAGTTTACAAATCCAATTTCCCATAACCAACTTCTTATTACCTTGAGTGATGGACTCGATTAGACACTGAATAAGTATGGCGCTAAAGTTAAGCGGTCCCCTCCTAGCAATCTTATAAGTCAAAAAATAATCCATGTTGCTAGGCATTTTACTCGCCTTTCCACAAATACAGTAGGCGACAATAACCGATAAAATACGGTGCTCAAGTGTCATCGCCAACAAAGAATATTTTGGCCAAACCCCCAAATACGCCTTAACTTCTTTCATAGACACCCCCATCATTTCATCATTCCAAGTACCACAAGAGAAATAGTCCCAACCACCTTCTCTAACATGTAAAAGCCTACAAATATCATTAGGAGTCCACCTAAAATGACGACCCTTATAAACGAATTCTGACAATTGGCTTCCTTTCATCATCATATTGCACCCACATATTAGCATAAAAGAGTTGGATAATATCATCATCATATAAGACATAAGCATGCTCCCATAAAAACATCCAACCTTGCTCCTCAAAGAATCCTCTAATAGTAGGATATTCATTTGTAAATGAATTAAAACGACACATTTTAGTCCGGGCAATTGATTTTCCTCCCATTCCCGAATCCTCATAGTACCATTCCGCATATTTATTGATGAAATTAAGAACATTATGGGAATGAGGAGCTTGAGTAATAAAAGATTTCTTACTTTTCGCCCAACGGCAATTTTGGAGCGAAATTGTTCATGAGCTTGGTAATTTGGGCCCGAGAGAGTACGGGATTTTGAACATCATCACCTTCTTGAGCCACGTTTCTCTGGGCAACTCGAATATCCCTTTGTTCGGCTTCTTCTTGCCGATTTCTCGAAGAACCCTTTCCGCCCCTTCTACGCTTGGAGATGGGATTTCGACCGGTAGAATTTCTTGGAGGAGCCATATATGTAAGATTCTTGCAAAAATAAGAGGATTAGCAACAAGAATCGTGAAAAATGATGAAGAATTGAAGAATTTATGAAAAAGGGGGAATTTTTTTTGTTAAGGGTTGAGAGCGATTTCAATGCATTTTGAAAATAAGAACAGACAGGTTTTATCTTTGCAAATATGGCCTGGGCGACCGGTCGAAGTTGGGTGCGACCGGTCGACGTGCAGGGCGACCGGTCGCCCCTACTTTGACCGTCCCAGTGCAATTTTCTTACTCCAGAATTTTCAAAAATTCGATTTTTCACCCTAAAAAGTTTTAAAATTTTGCAAAAATATAATTTTGGACCAAATCCAACAAATACGGGTTTCGGGAAAACATATATTCGAGAAAATCGAGACTTAACGAGTAGTGCCCTTTTTTTAAAAAAAAATGCAAAATCATTTAGGGGCACTTAAGGGGTTGAAATGAAATATCTTGAAACATATGTGCATAAGCACAATATCGAGTTCTAGTAAAAATACGAGTGAACATACCTCGATAGTTTAAGAAACTTGATGACGAAATAGCCAATGAATATGAGAAAAATATCCTACACAATTCTTAAACAAAATTTGCACAAGAGCACAAGTGTAGGCAAGTAATAGGAGATATCAAAAAAAGCTTATGCTATAAAAATACATAAGAGATAATAAACCACATAAGTCTAATTAAATGCACAAGAGTTTTAGAAATATCATGCAATGGTCTTTAGAAATTTTAAAAGCTCGAATATACATTGAAGACCTTAATTAAAAAATAAATATTTGAGGACTCATTTGCAATTAAGATAAAAACATGCATAGAATTAAAATAAAATGCATATTTAAATTGGGAGATACGGTTTACCAATTACGCCATTTCCATGGGTTGTGCCGTTCCCATTGTTGATGATATCTTTCCCTTGAGAAGTCACTTTGATGACGACTTCTTTGATTGCTCCATTTCCAAGATTTGTTACCTTCCCATTGTTGATAGTCTCTTCTTCTTTGAAAGTCATCTTGATGATGTCTTTGCCATTTCCAAGGATTATGTTCTTCCCATTTTTGATTATATCTTCTTCTTGGAAATTGTCTTTGAAAATGTTTTCTCCTTTGATCAAATGAAGTGGTCATTTGATGTCTTCTTGGCGGTATAAATTTTCTTCGATCATTATTTCGCCGGGTACCTAATATGACATTGTTTTGTGGCACCCTCATGTGTTTGGGTCCTTTAGGATTAGCTTTGAGACTTATAGGTCTCCAACAATAATTAGAGCTATTTCTAGCCCGACAAGAATTAGCCGTATGACCCTTTTTACCACAATAAAAACAAGTAATAATTCTAGGAGCATAATGACCAATATGCATAGTGACTTGATCCTTTTTCATATGATTAACAACATTAGGCTTATGATCAAGTCCTTTATCACAATTATGAATATCAACAATATTGGACATTTTATTGGTACTCAAGTTTGATTTTGATAAATCATTTTTCATGCAATTCATATTCTCAACAAGAGTACTATTTTGTTTTTCAAGGTTTCTAACCTTGTCAAGTGTGGTGGTGTGAGCACATGATAGTGATTCATAGGAAGTAAATAAACTATCCTTATCATTTTTCAAAACAATGAATTCCTTTTTCAAATTTTTGTATTTAACAAGTAAGTCTTGGAATTCAATTTGAAGATCATCAAAATCATTTTGCAAATCACTATAATCATTTTGAATAACTATATCATAAGAAGTAGAGGGTTTAAGACATACCTCGTTTTCTTCTTCGATGCCCATAAAACAATATTCAACTTCTTCATAGTTGGAAGTTATAAGAGGCGTGTTCCTTATATTTGAGCTTGTATCCCTTTGAGAATGTTTTTGTTTGACTCTTTTCATTTGCAAATACTCCATAGATGGCTTCTAATTTTTGCCATACTTTATGTGCCGATCGAATTCCTACAATATGTTCATACTCCAAATTAGTAAATGAACAATACAAAATATTTAGAGCCTTACCGTTTAAGGAGATGATTTTCTTCTCTTCATCATTTAGCTCTTTGAGGCCTTTAGAGGTATGTGGTGTGTCTATCATCGGAATGGATTCTCCATTTATGACGGTGTTCCAAATATCAAACCCGCAACCTTGTAAATAACATTCCATTCTTTCTTTCCAAAATATAAAATTTTTGGAATCAAATAGTGGTGGCTTGGTGGTGGAGGTGCTGGATAGATGAGCTTCGTTCGTAGCCGACGATCGTTTCTCTTCACTCGCGATGTGAAACGAGCTTGCCAAAGAGTTTGGCTCTGATACCACTTGTAAGTCCAAGTGGCTACGATAGTCTAGAGGGGGGTGAATAAATTATCTCCATCTTTTCGATTTTGCCCTCTTTTACTAATTGAATGCTCAAAGACAATAATAAAGGTGTGGAATGTAAACAACACACGTCGATTTATAGAGGTTCAACCCACCAAGGGCCTAATCCTCTACCACCCCAGTATATCCGGGATGGATTTCAAAAAGAAAAAAAGATTTTATTAATTTACCACAAATTAATACAACACCAACCAATGTTGTAAAAATCGCAGCGCTCGCTAGGCAGATGGGATCTAGCTAGCGCTGGCGCGGAGCCTAAGCGGGGTTAGCGGAACTCAGGCGGGATTAGGCGGGCCTAATCGGAAAAACAATCGTAGGCAGACAAGGGGGGCCTAGCGCCTAGGCGGAGATTAATCGGGGTTAGGCGGGGATTTTTACAACAGAGACACCAATTTACAACGACACCTTGAAGAGCTCCACACTCTTCTTCAACACCACCTTTGAGATTACCACAATCTTTCTTGAAGATTACCACAATCTCCAACGGCACCTTGTGAAGATTACCACAATCTTCAACCTTGAAGAATACCAAATTCTTCAACGCCTTAATAAGAAGATCACCACAATCTTCTTGCTCCTATCACCTAGATCATCCAAGTGTGTTCTTTCCACAAGAACACTCACAAGGATATCTTGTGTTTGAATGATGACCAAAAATCAAGATTACAACTCAATAATGAATATTACAATTTGAGTGCAAAGTGTAATCAAGAATAGCCTAGACCTCAAGGATGTGAAAGTGATAAGCTAGGCAAAATTACAACAACAATAATAACAATGAAGAACAAATATTTGCTTGAAGTGTATCTTGTTGTGTTGTATCTCAATTGTTGTTTTGGTTGCTCCAAAACTTCCTCCATTTATAGGAGATGATTGATCAAGCATAGGCTCCTCTTGGGGATTGAAAATCTACAGAAAAATACAATTAAAATCAAGAATATAGCTGTTAGAGATCAATCCCACATTTTAAGGAAATATGTCTGCTGTCAAACGGTCATATTTTTGCTGTCAAAGCACAGGGCGACCGGTCGCACAGAAATAGAAGTTTGAAACGAAGCATAGTAAATTTACACAGGGCGACCGGTCATAGGGTACTTCGACCGGTCAACCTTAGCTTCAACCGGTCCCCCTCAATGGGAAAAGAAGAAGGTTCGTTCTGTTTCAAAAAAGAAACTTGCAGGTACCGGTCGACCCCTGGGCGACCGGTCGACCTGCGTAATTTTTCTTCCGTCTCTTTTTCTATTTCAAAAATCATCTTCAGGTACGGGTTGCCCTATAGGGCGACCGGTCGACCAAGAGACAGAAATGTTGTCTAATTTTTGTCGAAAATAAAACTCAAGAAATACTCCAAAAATTTAGTAAAAACATTTTAAACCAACCGGGAGTTTTTAGACAACATTCAGAAACTTGTTTTGAAGTAAAAACATATAAACATAAAATCATTAGAAGTGTTGTCCAATTTTATCTAAAGTAAAACTTGAAGAAATACTCCGGAAAATATTAAAACCATTTTAAATCATTTAGGAGTATCTGGACAACAATTAAAAACATTGTTTTGGTGTAAAAATAAAATCATCAAAATTAAGATAAAAATATGTATCAAACAACATTACCAAGGTAACTGCTTAAAAATCTGTATTTTTCTACATAACTAGTAAGAAACACGTGCGTCGCACGTAATCCACATGACTTTACTAAAATAATTTTATTATCTAATAATTCTATTGATTAATATTAAAATATTAAAAAGTGAAATAAATATTAATTAAATTTAAATATTGCACAATATTTAATATATATTTTGCTTTACTTTAATTATAGATCGATATGAACTATTACATAATCATTTTAAAGAACTTAATCCCACAAAAATTTCACAATTAGTATAACAATGAAATAAGTTTTATATTAGCCTACAATCATATTTATCGGTCTTTTATATCATTGTTATGGCTAGAAAAATCTTTTCTCTTACATGATTTCGAATTCTTTTAGCATTGGATGCATTTTACATAATCAGACAAATAATTTAGCTTATAATCATAAACTAATGATTAGTAAATCACATGGAAGTTATCGCATTAATTAAAAAATAATTAATTAAGTATTTTACCAAAATCCATCAAAATATCATCATTTTATTTGTTACTATTATTCAATTAACATAAAATAAAATAAAGGTTAGTCAAATTCTTATACTTCATGTACTTACTTCTTTTATTCTATCTCAGTTCTTCAATTAAAGAAATGTAAAAAAAATTACAATATAATATATATGTACAAAAAATTCATATATTATTTTAATTCTAGTAACAAAGTCAATATTTTATCATTAACACTTAAACTTAAAGTTTGTAGTCCTTCTATTTTAAGTGTCTTAAAAATAATAAACATTAATCTAATATATAAAAAATTAATCCATTATTTTCATCGAGTCGTATTAAATAAAACTATGAAAAAGTGATAAGTCAAAATCGAGTTTTGAAACTCTATTCAATTTCATACAATATATCTTTATTTAATAAATAATAAAACCAAAGGCAGTCTTATGAAAGAAAAAATAAGTTAACAATTTCACGTGTTAATCTTCAATAATTAAATATAATACTAATTAACATTTATGTTTGAATTTCATTTTGCATTCACTTATGTTTTTAAAAGTTATACATAATAAACTAAAAACTAATATAGTTTTTATATTTCATAAAGTTTTAGAAAGATATGTTATACTATTAGAGTTTGTACTTGCAATTGAATTTGACTATTTTGGTTTTATTCATATTTACATAGTTGTAAATTTTGTGAGCCGTATATAGTTATGGAAATTGCAATTATTCTTAATATACTGAAACTAATCTATATTTGCTTGAAAAGACTGTAAATTTAAAATTGATCTCATTTAATCTCGTTCTTTAAAATCATATTATTTGTTGTAAAATATAATTATCAATCCATTTTTAGTACCTTTATTGAGAAAATGGTATATAGTTCTTTAATCTTTATTTAAAATTTTGATTGAATTTTTTTATCAAATAAGAAAATATAGTTGCCAAAAATTTAGATATCAAGTATTAAAAAACCCTCCTTAGCTATTCTCTTCCGCCTCCTTATGTCCGAGAATAATTCATATTACTTGGCACTAAACATGGTCACTTCACTCTAATTTAGTAATATATATAGTTTAACACAATAAATTTGATACATAAATATTATTTTTAATATTTTGATTATTACATTGGTACCTAAATTAACATGTAATTTAAGAAATATTCATCTTTTGTGAAATATCAAACTATTTCATATTAAATAGGTTTGGTTTATTTATTTATTGTTTTTTACAATTTCATATACATACGATTGTGACTTTTTCGATTCTTGTTTTCAAGCTTTTCATAATATATGATTTTGTAAAAATTAGAATAATTTGTATCCAATTCTATAATAATTGTCTTTGTGCTTGAATATTTATAAGTCATAAAGGTGTGCTTTTAAAATGAATCGAGATTTTATCGAAAATATCAAATTATAAATATTATATGAAAGCCATTTAATTTTTCTTTAGAATTCCCAGCTATGACCCACATAATTTGTTTTTAACTATTTACTTTTGTTCTTTCAAATCTTTATAATATGTTTCATTTGGTTTAATCATAAACTATCTATATATGTGAGATTAACCCCCAAAATTATTTAGATCAATATCAACTCATTAATGTCAAGTATAACAATTTATTTTTTAATATTTTTTATTCTTAGTTTTCACTCTTATTTGTTGTAATTATTTAATTAACTTAGTTTTTATGAATGTTATGTTAGTATTTGAACTAATATATAATTTGCAATATATAGTTACTTTCTCAGAGTCAAATTGTTACATATTAAATGAGTTTATTTATTTTTTCTTTTGCATGAGATATGATCTTTTAGACTAATCCAATTTTGGCTCATGTTTCACTCTTTTACACCATTTTATTAAACTTTAATTATTTTGTTATACGTTTTTATTATAAATATGTATCATATTTATATTTTAAACTTATAATTTTTAAGGGTGTAATTTTCAAACGACATTCAAGTTCTATCACAAATGTCAATTTAATACATATGGATTTTTTTCATTAAGTTTGTCCTTT
This sequence comes from Rehmannia glutinosa, assembly GCA_016081115.2. Classification (NCBI taxonomy): domain Eukaryota; kingdom Viridiplantae; phylum Streptophyta; class Magnoliopsida; order Lamiales; family Orobanchaceae; genus Rehmannia; species Rehmannia glutinosa. The sequence continues at coordinate 302,835 of JABTTQ020003015.1, forward strand.
TTTTAATAAATTTATATACACAATTTTTAACACTTTTTTGAACTTGTTCTTAAAGTTTATAGGATATAAAATAATCGAAATATTGAAATCATAATATATTAAAAAATAATAAATTAGAAATTAAAACTTATAATGTTATATATAGAAAATTAAGTAAAATTCATATTAAACGTAAAGTTAAAGTTTAAAAGGTAACGTTTTTGTCGCGACAAACTTGTTTTAAATCTTGTTTTTTTTTTTTTCATGTTAATTTTATTTATTTTATTTTGTACTTTTTATTTTTCGATATGGCTAATTAAAATAAAATATACATGAAATTGCAATAAAAATAAAATATGAAACTCTCTTGTTTTTAATATTATTTCTTTAACAACCATCAATAAATGAATTTTTAAATTGCATATTACTAATTGAGGGAGAATTTTTCGACCATAAAGGAATTATGTATTTTCTGTACTTTTTATTTAGCATCAAAACAACCTAAAATATTTTGTATTTTATTTTTTCTTATTGTGTATATTGTAATTTGATCTTTTTCTTATAAATTATAATAGACATATTTAATTATTGAGAAAATTTAAAAGAATATAAGAAATATACAATTTTGCATTATACTAAAACTTAAATAGTTAAAATTTTCTTCTATAATGACTTGTGTATATGTTTAGAACATATAGTTAAAGATTTTGAAACCTAGTTTAAATTTGAAATTGATTTTATAAGGAATTTAAAGTATTCTTAGTGTTATGATTAAAAAAATATATTTTCAGATTCTGAAATCTTTTTTTAGCTATAATGAACATCTCTCGTATAATTAAACAAAAAAGATTAAATAAATAACAAAACTATAAAAAAACATAAATTATTAATTTTTATATGGTGTTGAACTTTATAATGTTAAAATTTTCTCATGTGAAGTCCATATATATGCTTGTGGCATATGGTTAGAAAGCTCTCGAAATCTAGTTTAATATGAAGTTAATATTATTTGAAAATTCAAAATATTTTAAGAGTTATAGCTGAAAGAACAAATACTTTTCAAATGTAGAATATAGAAGGTCACATTGTCTTATAATTGAACAAATAGAAGTTAAATAAATATCAAATTACTTAGTTGTCCTAAAATTTTACCATGTCTAAAGGATATTTTTGTCCAATCAAAAATTGCAAGAAACATTCACACTTTTAAGATAGTATAGATATAGATAGATATAGATATAGATATAGATACTACGATATATCATACCTAGTCAGGTTTTGCTGCATCCTGAAAAACTTCTTGGATTGGATGGAGCATAGCAGTTCTTTACTAATTTATCGTAGACTTCTTTCACATATATGTTCATCAACTCTCATCCAAATCTTATGTGATGAGTGATAGTAATAGAGTGTTTGACTGAACTTATAAGATCCCTTAAGTTGTTTGCTTAAAAGTTGTAAAAAAAAAAAAAGCTTGTAAGCTCCTAAAAATTAGATGTTAGTCTTTTAAGATTTATAAAAATAATGAGATCTTAACTTAATCTTCAAATAAGATTTTATTCCAAGATCTCCTTTAATTTCAATAATTTTAGCTACAAAATTGCCATCACAAACATCTTAAAAACCCCATGGTCAACACCTTATTTTAAAATAAGATCTAAATATGTTATGATACAGGAGCTTAAATAGCATCCTTTTAAATAAGCTTAGCTGAACACCCTTTAAATCGTCAACATTTAAACCACACAGCAGCAGCATGTTCTGTATACCTTTATACTCAAGAAAACATGTTGCTCTTTTTTTTTCCTTGTATTTTTAGTACAGCTTCGGCATTGTTGAGTGAATGCTTGGTTTACTTGTCTCAGTATATATGTTGTTTTAATTGTCTCTGTATAACAGTAACCTAGAATATATTATGAGGCTGTTTAAATATAATATACTGTAATATTTTCAGCCATTTTACATAGTCTTGAGTACTTGTTTGAAATATGTTTGTATTAAGGTGCATGTGAAGCCCTCGATTTTTATTCGAACATGTACTTATATCACGTATCGTCTTTGTACTATTTGACAATTCTACCGCGTCGCTTTGACGGGTAAATATTAATGATAATTACATTTTTTGCCTTAATTTCCTTATTTACTTCTTGTGATCATAATCATTTATTAATTTTATTTCGCATTTATGATCACTTGATTGATCATCATTATTGTTATTTGCGTATCTATTAGTCACCTTAGAATTCTAAGAGACTATTTATTTTAGAGGTTTATACCTTATAGAATTAAGAATCCGGATTAGATTAAGCGATCATGAGACTTATAAGTGATCAAGGAGATCACTAATTATTTTGGAGATTGATATTATTCATCTTTTATCACCAATTTGGGACAAAAAGAAAATATATGGAAATACCACAAATACCCTTAGGTGGACGGTCATGATGTATATTTGGTGTAGAAATATCTCCCAACTCTTGTACATGTACACCTTGTGTATTCATCTTGTGTATTTTTACACCATTAATTCAAATCTTATACACAATATCTTATACACCTGTGAAGCCCTCGAATTTTTATTCGAACATGTACTTGTATCACGTATCGTCTTTGTACTATTTGACAATTCTACCGCCGCTTTGACGGGTAAATATTAATGATAAATATATTTTGCATTTAATTCTTTTAATTTCTATTTGTGATCATAATAATTTATTAATTTTAATTCGCATTTATGATCACTGGTTGATCATCATTATTATTATTGGTGTATTATTAGTCACCTTAGAATTTTAAGAGACTATTTATTTTAGGGATTATAATTTATAGAATTAAGAATTCGATTTAGATTAAGTGATCATGAGACTTATAAGTGATCAAGGACATCACTAATTATTTTGGAGATTGATATTTATTCATCTATTATCATCAATTTTGGAAAAAAAAAAAAATATATATGGAATTACCAAAATACCCTTAGGAGACGGCATTGGTGTAATTTTTTGGTGTAGAAATATCTCTCAACTCTTGTACATGTACACCTTGTGTATTCCTCTTGTGTATTTATACACCATTAATTCAAACCTACATCTTAAATTAATCCCACCATTTCAATCATCCAATTGGTCAAACAAGACCAAATTAAAAATTTCCCTAAGCTTAGCATTTTGGCCCATTGTCCTAATAAAGATACCTAAATATTACTTTCTTCCCCAATTCCCTCAATTATTACTCTAACTTATCATTTAATCAAAACAAAACAAAATTTTTATTCTTCCCATTTCATTTCACCAACACCAAATTTCTTCTAAGTCTTGAAATTCCTCTTACCTCTCTCTAAAAATCCTCCTACATCTCTCTACCTATACTTCATCTTCTTCACTAACACTTAACCAAAACTTCAAGAATTCATCTCCCATTTTCTTCAAAAATTCGAACCATATACACTACACAAGGTAAGAAATTTTCTTCTTCAATCTATTCTTATACCTTCTAGCTCACCTCTTTCACCTTCTAATTTAAGTTTGATTTTTGAATTTGAGGTATACCTAGAAGACCTTTGAAGAAGTTAAGAGACTAGTCATCTTGAAGAAAAATTGTGAAGAAGTTGGACTATAAGGTAAGAAATGGAGTTTTTAGTACACTTTCTTCTTCTCTTTCTATTTTCCAAATTTTTACACTCCATTTTCATTTTTGGAGTTTTAGGGGCTGACCTTGGTGGTTGACATTAAGGGTGACCAAAACCTTATACTTGGAAGCCATTACTAGTCACATTTTACTCACTACACAAGGTAAGTGTAGTATTTCCAATTTTCTCACTATCTTCTTCTTTTCCCTAAATTTTTAACCACATTCTTATAACTCCTATATTTTTGATATTCCTTGACTTAGGGGCTGACCTAAGTCATTCCTTCACCGAGAGAGATTTATCCCATTTTCACCAACAAACCGATCTTTAAGGTGGGTGGAAAAATCCTTTCAACTTCTAGGTGTTTTAATTCATGAAAATGCATGTAGTATTTTGTTATTGAGCATTTGAGATATATATTATGTATTGCATGCTATTTTCTTGTATCAAGTTGAAAAATTTCTCAAGTGTTGCTCAAAATGCGATTTACCGAAAATTAGGACATACATGTACACTTTATTGTCATATTTGATAAATTCTTGTATGAGATGGATATGTATGTTTATGACTCTTGAAATATATGTTTTGAATGACCTATAACCTGGACAAGTCGAGCATAATTGATTAAATTTCGATTTTTGGACTTAAAATGCAAAAATGGAAAGTTGGTGGACTTAAGTGCAAGAAAATAAAACTTAAGGGACCTCTCTGCAAATTTCGATTTTGGGACTGTACTCAGGTCCAAAAATGATGTTTTGACATTTTAATAAAGTTTTAAGAGTTTTTAGATAAATAAAATCAACCCTTAAAAGCCCAAGGACTAGATTGTAAAATTTGAGAAGTTTAAGGGCTATTTTGCAAATTTCGAAACTGTGCCAGACCCTAAATTTAAAATTTGAAATTTTAACTCTTAAGGGACTGGAAATAACATATTTTATGTGTATTCCAAAATCCAAGTGTTTAGAGCTTGGAAAGTAATTTTATAAACCTTGAGGGACCAAATTGTAAAAGATTAAACTTGAGGACCCAAATGAAATTTCCAGGACTTATACAGTCCATGTACCTGGAAATGCTAATTTACCTATAACATAATTATATTTTGGACCCAAGGTTCAAATTTCATAACAATTGGACCCCTAAAAGCCTTAAAGGCAATTATTTCAAAATGGGACAAAAATGAGATTTTCAAAAGTTGAGGGACCTATACTTATGACGTTTTAAAAACTGCTTTTGTCCCAATATTCCACCAACCTTAGTGACATTTTCCAATTGGAATCACATTAGAGGCCCTTCCGGTTTGTGAGTTCCGATTATTTTAAACTTAGGGCCGAAATGACAATTTTAACAATTTTGGGGCCAATGTGAGAATTTTATAAAAACTCGACCTCAAAACTTTAAAAACCTGAATCTCTGAACAATTTAGAGAATTTAGGAACTGACCTCATAATTTTTCAAGGTCGGGACATTTATTTATTTAACTTTTAACCCCAAAAGTATTGGTTTTGACAAAACGGGGCTAATTGTAAATTTTAATTTTTTTTAAGGACCTAACTTAAATTATTTTTCATTTACTAAAACAGCCCTGGACCCTCTGACTTTAATATTTAATTAAAATATTTTATTTTCTTAAAAATCCTTGACTTATCGAATCGTCTTGACCGACATTAATACCCGATCGCGGGCGATTTCCTTGTCTCGCGATTTCGAATTTATAACGGGACTTATGTTCCTCCTAATCCGTAAGATATCGAAGACTACTTATCCTCCCGATAATTATCTTCATCCCAATAACTCCACCAACGCCATAACTATCTTGTGCAAATTTTTGAGAACTTTTTTCATGAACTCGCTTCCCGAATCAATAATACTCGATCGCCTGGTTGACTACATGAACTTGTGTTTACTTTCCGCTGAGTCAACTTGGTGTGTCGAGCTCACAATCGGAATGGATACGTCGGGGGATGGAACCGGCAGCTCGGCTGCTATTCCACTCTTCCCCATCGCCCTAATCCCGCAACCGAGGGACGGAGTTTGTCCAAGGGAAGCGGGTCGTAGTACTTGAGGTATAATCATGATTATGACAAATCCGAGCCTTGCTAGCTCCATCGTGGATTTTGTCTTTGCCACGGAGCGATAAGGTGATGGTCTTGGACCATCTTGCTCGGGAGTTACAAGGAAGAACGAAGGAATCGAATCCGATCCACACGATTAGGAGTTAATCGGACCCGTTTGGTTGGCGCTACAAACCGTGACGCAACCGCTTACTTGTATTGCATAGGTTGGCGCTACAAACCGCACGCAACCTACTTGTATTGCATAGGTTGGCGTACATAAATCCGTACGCAACCGCTACTTGTCTTGCATAGGATTGGCGTTACAAATAAACCGCACGCAATCCTCCCGCATTTGCTTGGACCATAGTGCCGCTTGACCATGAAGCTGTTTTCTTAATCGTATAAGTATATTAATTAAATATATTTATCACGACGCTTGTGGTGTGTGTGAAATCATGCATCATCTCTCATGCGTTTTCATACAACTAAATTTCTCGCATTAACTATTTATATCGCCACACTTACACACGATCACCCCATCCACCGAGATTTCTCGTCTCATTCCCTCCTGTTTCCTAACCTTTAGATGAAGAGTTATTTCAAGACATCGAACCTACCATGATTGAATCTCTATCGATGTGGAGCGATATTTCCTTTCACTTTTTTTTGTTGTTGTTGTTGGACTCCTTCATTTTATTTTTGTTTGACTGTAAGTTAATTAAGATAATCTTTTGGGTTGTATTCGGATCTTGCGCGGACATCTTAAGATATAATTTGTACTCGTGGTTGTTATAATTCCTTTGCATTAGACTATTTCACTTGGAGTTTGGTACCTTTGGATTAGATCGTTGATTAATTAGTGTTTAAGTGATTGATCGTTGTCGCGTCACGTTTGGGCGTGACAGTTTGGTATCGTCGAGCTCGGCTAGTAAGATGGAAACTTACACCGAGCTAACCAGTGATAGGACCTCGGATTGTGTTGGGTAGTACCGTGACTTGACTAATTAAGTTGTGAAATCGATTTCAATAATGGCATAGAACCGTATTATTGATGTTTATGTTAAGTCAGAATTTATACTTGGAGAATACATAGTCATACTTGATTTGACTTAGTTGACTCCTGACTGACTTTCCTTAGTTATTCTTTCTTGTTCTTCCTTATCTTTTCCTTACATTCGTCTAATCCGCTTTAGTTTTGTTTGACCAGGATAGGTTCCTCTGCCTTGGATTGGGTACCACTACTAGATGACCTAAGTTAAATTTTGGATGAATATTTGAACTCTTTTGAGTTGTTATAGTGTTAAGATATTCGAATATTCCTCTATTTGGACGTTAGGTAATTTAGAAAATCCGTGATTTGGAGATTATAATGTCTGATATGGTGAGACTTGAAGAATATGAGGTTATCTCTTGATAAGTATATGATTTGGATGTGATCTATTATAGAACCTAGACACCTAATGATATTAATTTGGGAAAAATGATAGTAGGGGAGTCACTAAGTATAATGATCGATGATAGTACCCTTGTGTTATTCATTCTCAAGTACTTGCACAAGCTTAAGTAAGGGAATTTGACTTGTGGATTAAGTATCACGGATAAGATACATTGAGGATGTGACTATTATACGATCTCGACTAGATGTTACCATTAAATATCCCCTCCCGAGGATAGACGAACTGTTTGATCAACTTCAAGGAGCGATGGTGTACTCGAAGTTTGATTTACAACAAGGATATTATCAGTTAAAGATCCGTGAAGAGGACGTTTCCAAAACAGCATTTCAGACCAGATATGGACACTACGAGTTTGTAGTGATGCCTTTCGATCGACAAATGCACCAGAACGTTATGGATCTAATGCATCGAGTCTTTCAACCTTATTTGGATCAATTCGTAGTGATATTCATTGATGACATACTCGTATACTCTAAGTCTAAAGAGGAGCGTGAGCGTCATCGAAAAATTGTTTTAGAGACACTACGAGAGCACAAGCCGTATGCCAAATTCAGCAAGTGCGAATTTTGGCTTAGTGAAGTCGCATTCTTGGGACACATAGTATCCGCACCGGGATCGTAGTAGATCCTTCAAGGTACAGAGACGGTGGTTGAATGGAAACAACCCGAGTCCGTAATGAGAGATCGAGAAGTTTCTTAGGACTATTTGGATATTATCGAAGATTTATCCAGGATTTCTCCAAGATAGTTTAGGACCACTCACTCGACTAACCCGAAGCAAGTCAAGTTTGAGTGGAATGACAAGTGTGAGGCTAGTTTCAAGAGTCAAGAAACGACTTACTGACTCGTCTTAGCCTTTCCAAAGGGAACAGAAAAACTTTGTCGTCTACAAGTGACGCATCAAAGGAAGGACTAGGAGCGACTCATGCAAGAAGGAAAGGTCATTGCTTACGCATCACGGAAACTCAAACCGTATGAAGCCAATTACCCAACGCATGACTTGGAATTGGCGCAATAGTGTTCGCGTTAAAGAAATGGAGATACTATCTCTACGGAGCAACATTCACGGTTTACACAGATCATAAGAGCCTAAAGTATCTATTCTCTCGAAGGAACTCAATTTGAGGCAACGGAGATGGATGGAGTTAATAGAAGATTATCACTTTGATATTCAATACCATCCCGGAAAGCTAAGTAGTAGGCGTCGACGCCGAGAGAGCGGCGAGTTTAGCTGACTAATGATTCGAGAGGGGAAATCATTAGAAGAGTTGAGCACTTGGAATCCGACAAGAACCAATACTCAAATTTTGTGTGCTAATATTTCGGTTAAACCCGACCCTCAACGAGATCAAAGCAAAGACAAGAGACATATGTGCAACTTCAAAGGCGAAAAAGAGAAGATACTTAAAGGAGAAGGATTAGAATTCTCGGTACATGAAGATGGGATCATCGATTTTGAATCGAATTTGTGTACCGAGTGAGTGGAGCAGATTAGGAGTAGAATTCTAGCCAAGCACACGTTCGAAATACACTATACATCCGGAGGAAACAAGATGTATAAGGACTTGAAACAACATCTTGGTGGGCAAACATGAAGAACCAGGTAGCAGAGTTCGTTGCGAGATGCGACTTGTCAACAAGTAAAAGTCGAACACCAACGACCATCCGGTTTGTTACAACCGTTGAGAATTCAGTGGAAATGGGAACACATAACAATGGACTTCGTGATGGATCTACCAAGGACCAGGCGAGGCGATGATCTTATATGGGTAGTCGTGAGACCGACTCACAAAATCGCACACTTCCTACCCATGAAGAAAACCGACGACTTGCGAAACTTGCGCAAATTTACATCGAGAGATCATCCGATTGCATGGAGTGCCAATCGACATTGTGTCATGACAGAGACCCGAGGTTTGTCTCCGATTCGGGAAATGCTTACATGAGGAATTGGGTACTCGCTAAGTTTCAAAGACAAAGAAGACATCCGCAAACCGATGGCGATCGGAGCGAACAATTCAGACCCTGGAAGACATGTTGCGAGCCCGCACATTGGATTTCAAGGAAGTTGGGATTCGCACTTACCATTGGCCGAGTTCGCCTATAATAACAGATTATCAGGCCACGATTGGGATGGCACCCTACGGCCTTGTATGGACAAAAGTGTAGATCCCCACTACATGGGAGATTGATGACCAATGGACTCCAAAAGAGAAACGAAAGTCACCATCGATTCCAAAGGTCGACTTAGTTCGGAGGCCATGGAGAAGGTCAAGTTGATCAGGAACGAATCCGCACAGCTCGAGCCGCCAAAAGAGTTACGCGGACAAGAGGAGAAAGGACTTGGAATTTGAAGGAGGAGATGAAGTATTTCTCGGACTCTTGCCACGGAAAGGATGGATCAATCCAAAGAAGGGAGGCAAACTAAGTCCGAGATATATTGGACCTTACAAGATTTTGCAGAGGATCGGGAAGTTGGCCTACCGACTGAGTTCGCACACGACGCGGGAATGCACGATGTATTCCATGTATCGAGATTGAAAAAGTACCAACCGGATCCCGAGCATATTATCACCGTGATGCTCCTCCTCTAATGGAAAATTTATCTTACACAGAAACCAATCGAGAATCATTGACCGTGAGATACGTCGTTGCGTAAGAGAGAGATTTCAATGGTTAAAGTTGTATGGCGGAACCACAACCGAGACGAAGACGCAACATGGGAGAAGGAAGAAGACATGAGGAATCAATACCCGGAACTATCAAGAGAATTTGGGGACCAAATTCTTTTAAGGAGGGAGAATGTGAAGCCCTCGAATTTTTATTCGAACATGTACTTGTATCACGTATCGTCTTTGTACTATTTGACAATTCTACGCGTCGCTTTGACGGGTAAATATTAATGATAAATATATTTTGCATTTAATTCTTTTAATTTCTATTTGTGATCATAATAATTTATTAATTTTAATTCGCATTTATGATCACTTGGTTGATCATCATTATTATTATTGGTGTATTATTAGTCACCTTAGAATTTTAAGAGACTATTTATTTTAGGGATTATAATTTATAGAATTAAGAATTCGATTTAGATTAAGTGATCATGAGACTTATAAGTGATCAAGGACATCACTAATTATTTTGGAGATTGATATTTATTCATCTATTATCATCAATTTTGGAAAAAAAAAAATATATATGGAATTACCAAAATACCCTTAGGGAGACGGCATTGGTGTAATTTTTTTGGTGTAGAAATATCTCTCAACTCTTGTACATGTACACCTTGTGTATTCCTCTTGTGTATTTATACACCATTAATTCAAACCTACATCTTAAATTAATCCCACCATTTCAATCATCCAATTGGTCAAACAAGACCAAATTAAAAATTTCCCTAAGCTTAGCATTTTGGCCCATTGTCCCTAATAAAGATACCTAAATATTACTTTCTTCCCCAATTCCCTCAATTATTACTCTAACTTATCATTTAATCAAAACAAAACAAAATTTTTATTCTTCCCATTTCATTTCACCAACACCAAATTTCTTCTAAGTCTTGAAATTCCTCTTACCTCTCTCTAAAAATCCTCCTACATCTCTCTACCTATACTTCATCTTCTTCACTAACACTTAACCAAAACTTCAAGAATTCATCTCCCATTTTCTTCAAAAATTCGAACCATATACACTACACAAGGTAAGAAATTTTCTTCTTCAATCTATTCTTATACCTTCTAGCTCACCTCTTTCACCTTCTAATTTAAGTTTGATTTTTGAATTTGAGGTATACCTAGAAGACCTTTGAAGAAGTTAAGAGACTAGTCATCTTGAAGAAAAATTGTGAAGAAGTTAAGTTGGACTATAAGGTAAGAAATGGAGTTTTTAGTACACTTTTTCTTCTCTTTCTATTTTCCAAATTTTTACACTCCATTTTCATTTTTGGAGTTTTAGGGGCTGACCTTGGTGGTTGACATTAAGGGTGACCAAAACCTTATACTTGAAGCCATTCTTAGTCACATTTTACTCACTACACAAAGGTAAGTGTAGTATTTCCAATTTTCTCACTATCTTCTTCTTTTCCCTAAATTTTTAACCACATTCTTATAACTCCTATATTTTTTGATATTCCTTGACTTAGGGGCTGACCTAAGTCATTCCTTCACCGAGAGAGATTTATCCCATTTTCACCAACAAACCGATCTTTAAGGTGGGTGGAAAAATCCTTTCAACTTCTAGGTGTTTTAATTCATGAAAATGCATGTAGTATTTTGTTATTGAGCATTTGAGATATATATTATGTATTGCATGCTATTTTCTTGTATCAAGTTGAAAAATTTCTCAAGTGTTGCTCAAAATGCGATTTACCGAAAATTAGGACATACATGTACACTTTATTGTCATATTTGATAAATTCTTGTATGAGATGGATATGTATGTTTATGACTCTTGAAATATATGTTTTGAATGACCTATAACCTGGACAAGTCGAGCATAATTGATTAAATTTCGATTTTTGGACTTAAAATGCAAAAATGGAAAGTTGGTGGACTTAAGTGCAAGAAAATAAAACTTAAGGGACCTCTCTGCAAATTTCGATTTTTGGGACTGTACTCAGGTCCAAAAATGATGTTTTGACATTTTAATAAAGTTTTAAGAGTTTTTAGATAAATAAAATCAACCCTTAAAAGCCCAAGGACTAGATTGTAAAATTTGAGAAGTTTAAGGGCTATTTTGCAAATTTCGAAACTGTACCAGACCCTAAATTTAAAATTTGAAATTTTAACTCTTAAGGGACTGGAAATAACATATTTTATGTGTATTCCAAAAATCCAAGTGTTTAGAGCTTGGAAAGTAATTTTATAAAACTTGAGGGACCAAATTGTAAAAGATTAAACTTGAGGACCCAAATGAAATTTCCAGGACTTATACAGTCCATGTACCTGGAAATGCTAATTTACCTATAACATAATTATATTTTGGACCCAAGGTTCAAATTTCATAACAATTGGACCCCTAAAAGCCTTAAAGGCAATTATTTCAAAATGGGACAAAAATGAGATTTTCAAAAGTTGAGGGACCTATACTTATGACGTTTTAAAAACTGCTTTTGTCCCAATATTCCACCAACCTTAGTGACATTTTCCAATTGGAATCACATTAGAGGCCCTTCCGGTTTGTGAGTTCCGATTATTTTAAACTTAGGGCCGAAATGACAATTTTAACAATTTTGGGGCCAATGTGAGAATTTTATAAAAACTCGACCTCAAAACTTTAAAAACCTGAATCTCTGAACAATTTAGAGAATTTAGGAACTGACCTCATAATTTTTCAAGGTCGGGACATTTATTTATTTAACTTTTAACCCCAAAAGTATTGGTTTTGACAAAACAGGGCTAATTGTAAATTTTAATTTTTTAAGGACCTAACTTAAATTATTTTTCATTTACTAAAACAGCCCTGGACCCTCTGACTTTAATATTTAATTAAAATATTTTATTTTCTTAAAAATCCCTTGACTTATCGAATCGTCTTGACCGATTAATACCCGATCGCGGGCGATTTCCTTGTCTCGCGATTTGAATTTATAACGGGACTTATGTTCCTCCTAATCCGTAAGATATCGAAGACTACTTATCCTCCCGATAATTATCTTCATCCCAATAACTCCACCAACGCCATAACTATCTTGTGCAAATTTTTGAGAACTTTTCATGAACGCTTCCAGAATCAATAATACTCATTGCTGGTTGACTACATGAACTTGTGTTTACTTTCTGCTGAGTCAACTTGGTGTGTCGAGCTCACAATCGGAATGGATACGCGGGGGATGGAACCGGCAGCTCGGCCGCTATTCCACTCTTCCGGCCCCATCGCCCTAATCCCGCAATCGAGGGACGGAGTTTGTCCAAGGGAAGCGGGTCGTAGACTTGAGGTATAATCATGATTATGACAAACCGAGCCTTGCTAGCTCCATTGTGGATTTTGTCTTTGCCTACGGAGCGATAAGGTGACAGGTCTTGGACCATCTTGCTCGGGAGTTACAAGGAAGAACGAAGGAATCGCTGCCCGATCCACACGATTCCGGAGTTAATCGGACCCGTTTGGTTGGCGCTACAAACCGTGACGCAACCGCTACTTGTATTGCATAGGTTGGCGCTACAAACCGACGCAACCGCTACTTGTATTGCATAGGTTGGCGCTACAAATCCGTGACGCAATCGCTACTTGTCTTGCATAGGATTGGCGTTACAAATCCGCACGCAATCCTCCTGTTTGCTTGGACCATAGTGCACCTTGACCATGAATGTTTTCTTAATCGTATAAGTATATTAATTAAATATATTTATCACGACGCTTGTGGATGTGTGTGAAATCATGCATCATCTCTCATGCGTTTTCATACAACTAAATTTCTCGCATTAACTATTTATATCGCCACACTTACACACGATCACCCCATCCACCGAGATTTTGTCTCATTCCTCCGTTTCCTAACCTTTAGATGAAGAGTTCACAAGACATCGAACCTACCGCAGATTGAATCTCTATCGGCGATGTGGAGCGATATTTCCTTTCACTTTTTTGTTGTTGTTGTTGGACTCCTTCATTTTATTTTGTTTGGACTGTAAGTTAATTAAGATAATCTTTTGGGTTGTATTCGGATCTTTGCTGCACCTTAAGATATAATTTGTACTCGTGGTTGTTATAATTCCGCTGCATTAGACTCTATTTCACCGGAGTTTGGTACCTTTGGATTAGATGTTGATTAATTACTGTTTAAGTGATTGATCGTTGTCGCGTCACGTTTGGGGCATGACAACACCAATTCTTTATTATAAACTTACCCAACATGTTGGAGGCTTCCCAACATTCCATGCCAACATCCTCCTCAATCCCTTCAATTTCATCCTCCCATGCAAGACCTCATCTTGACCAAGGTCCTTGTCCCTCATGCAAGCTACACCTTTCAAGCCATAGAACAAAACAAAAGTTGTCTCCCTCCCCCTCTCTCATTGTGAATGGCCAAGGGCCATTTTGATGATCAAAAATTGTTCAAAATAACATTTTTATCCAACTCATTCATCATTCAAGCATTTTCTCCAACATCTCTCTAACTCTCTCTAAAAATCATTCACATCTTCAAATCTTCAAACACCAACTCTTCACATCTTCAAATCTTCAAACATAAGTTCTTCATATCTTCAAACATACCTTTTTCTTCATATCTCCCAAACACTTAACCAAAATTTCAAGAACCCCTCTTCTACCTACAAAAATTGAACACCCCCTTCAACAAGGTAAGAAATGGGATTTTGGTACCATCTTCTTCTTCCCTATTAATTCCGAATTTTAACACCAAAATTTTCATTTTGAGGTGATTAGGGGCTGACCTTGGAGCTTTGTTTAAGTGGTGATCAAGTTCTTAAGAGACCATCAATTTTTGACTACAACTTTCAACTACACAAGGTAAGTGTGGTACCTTTGGCCTATTCCTTCTCTTTTTCCCTCCTTAGTTCAAACCTTCATTTTCTAACTCAAAACTCCTTGTATTATTTGACTTAGGGGCTGCCTTAAGTGAGGATTAAAATCCTCAAGGTCTAGTGACACCACTTTACACCAATCAACCGAACAAACAAGGTGGGTGGAAAAATCCTTTCAACTTCTAGGTGTTTTAATTCATAAAAATGCATGTAGTATTTTGTTATTGAGCATTTGAGATATATATTATGTATTTCATGCTATTTTCTTGTATCAAGTTGAAAAATTTCTCAAGTGTTGCTCAAAATGCGATTTACCGAAAATTAGGACATACATGTATACTTTATTGTCATATTTGATAAATTCTTGTATGAGATGCATATGTATGTTTATGACTCTTGAAATCTATGTTTTGTATGGCCTATAACCTGGAAAAGTCGAGCATAATTGATTAAAATTCAATTTTGGACTTAAAATGCAAAAAATAGAAAGTTGGTGGACTTAATTGCAAGAAAATAAAACTTAAGGGACCCCTCTGTAATTTTCGACTTTTGGGATTGAACTCAGGTTCAAAAATTATATTTTGACATTTTAATAAAGTTTTAAGAGTTTTTAGATAAATAAAATCAACCCTTAAAAGCCCAAGGACTAGATTGTAAAATTTGAGAAGTTTAAGGGCTAATTTGCAAATTTCGAAACTGTACCAGACCCTAAATTTAAAATTTGAAATTTTAACTCTTAAGGGACTGTAAATAACATATTTTAAGTGTATTCAAAAAATCCAAGTGTTTAGAGCTTGGAAAGTAATTTTATAAAACTTGAGGGACCAAATTGTAAAAGATTAAACTTGAGGACCCAAATGAAATTTCCAGGACTTATGCAGCCCATGCACCTGGAAATACTAATTTACCTATAACATAATTATATTTTGGACCCAAGGTTCAAATTTCATAACAATTGGACCCCTAAAAGCCTTAAAGGCAATTATTTCAAAATGGGACAAAAATGAGATTTTCAAAAGTTAAGGGACCTATACTTATGACGTTTTAAAACTGTTTTTGTCCCAATATCCCACTAACCTTAGTGACATTTTCCAACTGGAATCACATTAGAAGCCCTTCCGGTTTGTGAGTTCCGATTATTTTAAACTTAGGGCCCGAAATGACAAATTTTACAAATTTGGGGCCAATGTGAGAATTTTATAAAAACTTGACCTCAAAACTTTAAAAACCTGAATCTCTGAACAATTTAGAGAATTTAGGAACTGACCTCATAATTTTTCAAGGTCGGGATATTTATTTATTAAATTTTTAACCCCAAAAGTATTGGTCTTTACAAAACGGGGCTAAATTGAAAATTTTTTTTATCAAGGACCTAACTCAAATTATTTTTATTTTACTAAAACAGCCCTGGACCCTCTGACTTCAATTCTTCATTAAAATATTTTAATTTCTCAAAAAAACCCTCGACTTATCGGACCGCCTTGACCGATCAATACCCGATCGCGGCGACTTCCTCGTCTTGCGATTTGAATCTATAACGGATTTATGTTCCACCTAATCGTTCAAGATATCGAAGATTGCTTATCCTCCCGATAATCATCTTCATCCAAATAACTCCACCAATGCCATAATTACCTTACGCAAATTTTTCAAAACTTTTCATGAATCGCTTCCAGAATCAATAATACTCGATCGCCTTGCTGGTTGACTACATGAACTTGTGTTTACTTTCGCTGAGTCAACTTGGTGTGTCGAGCTCACAATCGGAATGGATACGTCGGGGATGGAAAGGCACTCGGCCGCTATTCCACTCTTCCGCCCCATCGCCCTAATCCCGCAACTAAGGGACGAAGTTTGTCCAAGGGAAGCGGGTCGTAGTACTTGAGGTATAATCATGATTATGACAAACCGAGCCTCGCTAGCTCCACTGTGGATTTTGTCTTTGCCACGGAGCGATAAGGTGAGCGGGTCTTGACCATCTTGCTCGGGAGTTACAAGGAAGAACGAAGGAATCATTTGTTCGATCCACACGATTCCGGAGTTAATCGGACCCGTTTGGTTGGCGCTACAAACCGACGTTAAACCGCTACTTGTATTGCATAGGTTGGCGCTACAAACCGCACGCAACCGCTACTTGTCTTGCATAGGATTGGCGTTACAAATCCGCACGCAATCCTCTGTCCGCCTCGCTTGAACCATAATGCTGCGTGACTACACGAACTATTTTCTTAAACTATATAAGTATGTTACTTAATATATTTATCACGACGCTTGTGGATCGTGTGTGTGAAATCATGCATCATCTCTCACGCGTTTTCATACAACTAAATTTCTCGCATTAACTATTTATATCACCACACTTGCACATGATCACCCCATCCACCGAGATTTTGTCTCATTCCCTCCCGTTTTCTAACCTTTAGATGAAGAGTTTGAAGATATCGAACCTACCGCAGATTGAATCCCTATCCGTGATGTGGAGCGACATTTCCTTTTACTTTTATTTGTTGTTGGACTCCTTCATTTTATTTTTGTTTGGATTTGTAAGTTAATTGAGATAATCTTTTGGGTTGTATTCGGATACCGCCGGACTTTAAGATTGTAATTTGTACTCGTGTTTATTTTAATTCCGCTGCATTAGACTCTATTTCACTTGGAGTTTGGTATCTTTGGTTTAGATGTTGATTTATTTGTTTAAGTGATTGATCGTTGTCGCGTCACGTTTGGGCGTGACAGTGCAAAGCATCGCACATACTTTTGATGTGATGTACCTTGAGATTTGGGAAAATTATGTATTAGCGGAGAAAATGTATCGAGAAGCACATTTTATGTTTGGATGGTGATTGCAGGAGAATTTGAGAAGGAAATGTGATTGAGGAGTTAAACAAACATACCCCAAAGAGATTGCCACTTATTCTGGAAAAGGAGGTACTAAGCAGTGTCCCAGTTGGCTTGCCCGTGCCAAAGTGTGATGCGTTGCTAGTTGGAGGAGATGCACCATACCAAGGGGATATATATGTGGGTGGACTATGTATTGCAGCAGGTTACTTCGACCATCCTCATCTATATGAAGTTCCTCTACACTTTCCCGACTCTGTCGAGGCTCCAATGGCCCTTTGTTCATCCAGCTCTTGGAACTGGCGCTTTTCTGGGAGTGAATTCGAGAAGACCAGGAGGAGTGCTTCTTGTGAACGTCGACTTGGATTCTTGTGTTGATGCATCACCTCTTGTGGTTCTTAAACGAAGTGATATCTATCTGTCCATTGGATCTCACTCGCGCAAATTTGTGTGTATACACGGCAGAAGGTAATGCTGATTGCGCTAAGTCACCTGAATTCTGATACTTTTGTCATGAGCATTGGAGGATATATTCTACTGTTTCATGTTTATCTGCTCTGCTAAATTATTGACAGAGCAGTAACTATTGCTTTTGTTTTCTTTAGTTATTGGGTTGACTGTCTCAGAGAATTTGTTGCTTATTTTTTTGTCCCATGGTCTAAGTCTCAGTCCTTCGTTTGCTTATAGTAGAATATAACAGAACCCCTAATGATGGATAGAGGCCGAAGCATCTTGTAGGATTTGAATCCTTTTCCGTTGTTCGCCTCTTATAACATCCAAAAGCTGATGTATTTTACATAGTTTCATGTAGTTAGGTAGCAAAATATGATTGCTTTTGTCCGTTGGATCACAGTGGTTCATTCACTGGCTAATGTTTGGGGTAAAGACGAGTTATAGTCATCTATACTCTTTCATGGAATTATAGATGTAGGAATTGGCTGCTATATCATCGTTTTCGTTCTGTGAGTGAACTTAATAGTGTTCGTACTAAGTAGTCTTCCTTTTAAGTTTTCTGTTCTTGGATTCTGTCTTCCTGGTGTAGAATTCTACTATATCATTGTATGTTTCAAATGGTTGGACATATAAGACAACCATTTCCATGCGAGATTGTTTCAATTAAATTTGTTTAAGCATTAGAAGAACATTAGCCAGTGAATGTGGAAGACATCTTTGTCTTTGAACTTCACATAGTTGATATGCGTTTCTTCTCTGTTTCTTCCTCAGAGAGTTGAAGTCTTGATACTTGGGCACCTATTGGATGCCACCTATACAATTACTCAAACAAGTGGCCCGTGTTTGACTTGTGCGATGATTTTTCTTGGTTACAAATCTGAAATAAGTTGGTGTCTACATAACTATTTTCATACATGTGTCATTAGATGGCATGGATATGATATATCTTATGTATTTCTCATTCCGAGCATGTCTGGAACATCTGTTTTTGAATAATATTGAACTAGTATGTTTCCTGCTTTGATAGATGTGAGAAAGTTCTTAGTTAATTGATGCTTGAAGAATGGGCACTTTGCCGAAGATCTTTAACTAGCTATATGATCTTTGAAATGGTAACTAGTCAATGATTACTAATGACTATTGTAAAATATATAATAAGTTCAATCTCATGTGAACTATGACAACAAATGCTAGTTATGGTTATTTGGAGCCTAAGACACAAGTGATGAAAAACAGTTTATGATGCCTTGATTTTGCATTTGGGTAAATAAATTTATCTGATTAACATATATTAGATTATCTGAAGCATTGTTCATGGATATCATGTTAGTACGAGTACATAAAATGATTATCTGAAGAATTATTAGACTTGAAAATCAGAATGACATTATAAATTTTATAGTGAAGTTGTTCAGTGGGAGACCAAACTAGAAGGACGTGTAGAATGCCCGGCAGCATTCTTGATGACTTTTCTAATTATTCTGAATATATACATGATACCTTGTTCCTTTCAAAATTTTCCCAAGTTGACATGAGGTTTTTTTGTAGGTTGTAGTTGGAAGTTACCAGGAGATATTTATTTCCTTCACTTTTCGAATGGTAGTGTCTGCTGGAGTTTTCAAACTAATGGTGAGGTATGATGATGACTAACCTTGCTCCCTTATGTTAACTGCTCATAATGTCAAAAAGGAAGAGGACAAAGCTACATGTTAGGTGTACACTAGAATTTGCATCCATCAATAAAGGCAGTTGTAACAATTTTTATTTTTATTTTTTGTTTTTCAGAATGTGCGCACTTGAATTCAATTAGTTATGCAATTGTCATAACCCTTGCAGTAATTCTATTTAGTTTGAACTATCCATTTCTTCATTTCCTATTTCAGTCGATGATAAAATTGCTTAAATATGTTGAATGGTTTTATTGACGTCTAACTTCTGTTTTCTTTTTTCTTTTTCTTTATTTTGGAAACTTTGAAGGTAAAAATGCAACCAGTGGTTGAGAAACGCAAACATTTATTGTGGTAATTTTTCTTCCTTATTTTATTGATTAAACCTTGTTTCTGCACCTTGACAAGATTTTTTCTCCTAAAATTATATCAATTTTTTCCATGTGCCTGAGACAGATGTTCAGGTTTCTTATATTGCAGCATTATTGGTTTTGTTTGTGCATGCTTCTCCTGTGATATGCTATTCACTTGGGCAATGAACACGGAAGCTCACTTGTGTTGTAGACTTTGCCCTATGAATTTTGTGATGATATGGACATGTAGGACTCTATCATGAGGCTTCTCCATGTCAATTTTTGAATCAAATCTGTTTTGTTTGTTCTCCTTATTCTCACTTTGCATGCCAACAATGATGAAAAATGATCATTTCACCTCCGAGTCCAATTGTTGGATGACATCAATGTATGTACCAAATTAGCCGCACTCTACGTTGCCTTTTTTAACTTGTTCCAGGCAGTTATAGGGACAGGGATATCATGAAAATGTTCTGTTCCCTGTGTATGTTGGAATGCATTTATATTTTATAATAGAATGCCAAGCTCGTTTACATCTTCTCAGCACAATGTTCTCTTTTGTTACTTGTGCATTAACAACAACTTGTTTATCTTGTAACCTTTCTTTTGGTTTTGCAGATGCAAGAAACGCTTTATGTTATGTGATATCCACCAGTGGTCATTGGAAATTAAGGTTCTTTTCTGTTTTTTTTTTTGGGTCTGAGTCTTCTACCCTGATCATAAAATTTTATGAAACTATTGTGAAATAATCTTTGACCATGAGGCATTGCATTGACTTGTGATAGGCTAATTAAGGTAGATTGAGAAATCATGCATCTTTGTCAGGAGGAAGGAAATTGGTTAATTTTGTTTGTGTACTGACAATATCTAATTTTGGTTAAAGATAACTCATTGAGTTACAATGAAAAGCCATACCTCTATTTCTGCTCCACTACTAGAAGGATTTGAAGCTCTGGGGTTGTACCTCGCACATATAAAAGAAAGCAAATTAACATAATTACGCATATCTTCTTGAATATTGTATTTTTCCACGCGTGAGTGATTTTTAGTATTCTTTTATCCTTTACTCAAGCTGGCCCATAAACATTCATTACAACTTGATTAAATGTTAAAATTGACCCTGTAAATTTACAGTGTGCTGGACTGATATGATTCAACTTGCTTATATTTTAATGTTTGTGATTAAGCTTAAATTTGGATTCAATTAGGGTTTGCAATTTGGAGTGACAAGTCAGGGGCTCATGAATTGGGGATGAAATATGCTCGTTTATTTCAGCTGCGAAAAATTAGGTGTTTTTGTCAATCAGAAAATTGGACTTTTTTACCTGAAAACCTGCAAGTTAAGCCATTAGTGGTTTACGACTGATAAGCGGAATGTGTCAAAAGTGATATAATATGAAACATGAAGTCCTAATATGATATGTCAAAAAACACGGTACCAAAAGTGAATGTGGTCATATCTTAGGTACCAAAAGTAAAATTATTCTATGCCCAGGATCAATAGTTAATAGTACTTGATTTATAATGGTATTTACTGCGGAAATAAATTCAAATAACTAGAGTGCACGCCATATTCCTTCATAATTTTTCAATAAATTGTATTTCTATAATTAAAGATGCTCTCCGTTCATTTGAAATAATTCGGTGAATAATCATCTATTACGTTATACATATGGCCAAATCGAATTGGAACCAACCCGATTGACCATGAGTAGATTGATCATTGACCGATTCGCCGATTTCGACCCATACCTTAACCATTCATAGGAAGGGTCGGTTGATGGTCACGATTTTATGAACAGTCGATTAATCGATATTCTTTTTTTTAAAAGGAATATTTTTTCCCTTAATGTATAATAGATTAATACCCCATAACCTATACTTTACCTAATATCAAATTAGTCTAGATACATAATAATCAATAAAGTAACCCGAGGGGTACATTGCACCCGGTCAAGAGCGAAAGGTGTGTAAACTTGTTTATTCACTTTATGGACTAAAACAAGCACCTAAGCAATGGCATGAAAAGTTTGACTCGACTATGAAGTCAAACAGTTTCAAGATCAATGAATGTGACAAGTGTGTCTACATTAAAGGTACTACAAATGATTACGTCATATTATGTCATTATGTAGATGATATGTTGATTATGAGTAGTAGTCATGAATTAATCGTGAATACTAAGAACATGTTAAAGAAGAACTTTGATATGAAAGATATGGGATTATCTGATGTTATATTAGGGATTAAAATCTCTAGAACTTCAGATGGAATTGTCTTGTCACAATCCCATTATGCTGAAAGCATACTTAGAAAGTTTACTAAGAGTAAATAGGGAAAAGTAGCCACATAGGATAGATGAACTTCTTTTCTAACCTAACATATAAGAAACTATCTTTTCTACCTACTTTTATGGTTCTTTTACCCAAATACCCTTGACACTTGAATACAAAAGCAAGAAGTATGTGGGAAAGGAAAAGGTAGGTAGGGTCATATTTCTATTTACATAAAATATATTTTTCTTTATTTTCAGATTTTTACACAATTTGTAGTTTTATTAAAATAAATTCAGATTTTTATAAAATCGTTTAGTATATAAAAATAACTTTTTGAAAATAATTTTGAGTTTTATTATTTTATAATTTTAAGATTTTTAAATAAATGGCAAATATTTAGAAAAAAGGTGTATAGTTTTTTTTTTCAAAAACTTCATATTTAATATTTTATAAATTTTTTGATTTTAAAATAACTTTGATTCTTTTTTTTTTAAAAACTAATTATCGTGTTTATTATATGTTTAAAATAATTTTTATAATGTGTTATAATTTAATACATTATAATATATATAATGTGTTATAGTGTAACACGTTATAATATATAACATGTTATAACGTGTTATAGTATAAAAAGTTATAATACATAATGTGTTATCTTGAACACGTTATATTATAACGTGTTATAATGTAACACGCTATAATATATATATAACATGTTATAACATATATAACACATTATAATATATATATAACACGTTATAATGTAACACATTATAACATAATGTGTTATAATGTAACACGTTATAATATATAACATGTTCTACTATAACACGTTATATATATATATATATATAACGTGTTATACTATAACATGTTATATATATAATGTGTTATAATATAACAAGTTATAATACATAACGTGTTATAATGTAACATGTTATAACATATATAACACATTACATTCAATAAAAAAAAAACATATATAACACATTATAAGATATAATATGTTATGATGTAAGACGTTATAATATATATAACACGTTATAATGTAACACGTTATAACATAACGTGTTATAATGTTACGCGTTATAATATATAAAATATTATAGTATAACTGTTATAATATATAACGTGTTATAGCGTAACACGTTATAATATAACGTGGTATAATATAACACGTTATATAATCTAACGTGTTATAATGTAACACGTTATAATAAAATGCGTTATAATGTAACACATTATAATATATATAACACATTATAATGTAACATGTTATATTATAACACGTTATAAACTGAAAATTTTTGGTAAAGTAAAAATTTAAAATAAAAGAGAAAGAGAAAGTGAAAGTAAATTAGGGGTGTTTCGCTCAATTTGGGTATAAAAGTAGTATTTTTAAAAAAATGGATAGAAAAGAGTTTTCTCTATCCAAAGTGGCTAGTTAAAAAATTTCCCAAAGTTTAATACTTTTGATAGTCCTCCGGCTAAGACACCTGTAGATCTAAGTCTACACTTGGCCAGGAATAGAGGCGAATTAGTTTCTCAGCTGGAATATGCAAGGGTAATTGGCAGTCTGATGTACTTAACGAATTGTACACGTCCATACATTGCATATTCAATGAGTAAACTAAGTAGGTTCACAAGTAACCCGAGTACAAATCACTGGAAAGCCGTGATAAGGGTACTTAGATATTTAAAGTATACCATGAACTATGGAATACTTTATACGAGATATTCAGCAGTATTAGAAAGATATTGTGATGCCAATTGGATATCAGACACAAAAGACTTCAAGTCCACGAGTGGATATGTTTTCACAATAGGTGGAGGAGCGGTGTCGTGGAAGTCTTCTAATCTGACGTGCATAGCTCGATCCACTATGGAATCCGAATTCATTGCTTTAGATAAAGCTGGAGAAGAAGCGGAATGGCTTAGAAACTTCTTAAAGGATATTCCTTGTTGGAATAAGCATGTGCCTCCTGTTTTGATACATTGTGATAGTCAATCAGCAATTGAAAGGGCACAAAGTAGTATATATAATGGTAAGTCTAGACATATACGTCAAAGACACAATACCATTAGACAGTTGATTTCGAATGGGGTTATTTTGGTTGACCACGTGAAGTCAAAGGAAAACCTTGCGAATCCGCTTACAAAAGGCATAAATCGAGATCAATTGTATAAATTGTTAAGGGGAATTGGGTTTAAAATCCACAACTTAAAGAATGTTCATAGCGGTAACCCAACCTTGTGAACTGGAGATCCTAAGACCTTGGTTCAATGGGATAACTAAGTTATGAATGTTCAGCTGAACACTTGGAAAATGTATTAGCTCATTCTCAAAACATCCAAGTGAATGGAAACTCTTGAATGTGGTGAGGTTAAGTTTAAGACTTTTAATGATTCCTATACCGGAAGGTGGAGTATGGCAGGATACTCTTCAATAGGAGATCACCTATATAAGCGAGAAGTAATGGTCGCTTCAAAGAAACTCTTATGAATCTAAGATATGGTCCAGGGCCGAAATGGACACAACGTGAGAACAACAAGTGTTAGAGTTGTTATTGTGTAAATCTTTGTTGTCTCGGTTTACAAACGGCCGAGTAGTTCAAGACATCGCGTCACTAAGCAGCTAGTAAATCCGATAGTATTTTACTAAGCAAGGTTCAAAGCCACAAGCTACCTATCCTGATGCAATAATAGTTCGCCGAGAATTTCAAGCAAATCTGCATACACGCATGCATTAATTTCATTCATGTGGGGGATTATTAGAAATTGGTCTTTGAAAAATGGGTGTTGACCCGATTTTGACCAAATAATTAAGTGGTTTTCATTAGTGAAAAATGGAATTAAATTATTTGTAAAAATTCTACTAAGAGAGTAGATGAGAATAGCATTTGGAATTTCTCAAAACCAATTCCGGGTGAATGAGAAATTAATGCTAGAAGTTAGCCACTTAATACAAGTAAATGCTATGGAAAATGAAAAATGTTGGGAAGGAGAAATGCTCCATCTCACATAGGAAAATGAGGCAAAGTTTGCATACTTAATATATCCCAAGTTGGACTTATAGGTTTGGGCCCTTGTATTAGTCCAAGTGGCTACGATAATCTAGAAGGGGGGTGAATAGATTATGCCGGTTTTTCAGATTTTGCCCTCTTTTTCGAATGATCAAGCAAAGATGAAAGCTATAAGTGCGAAAAATAAACAACACACGATGATTTAAAGAGCTTCACCCCACCTAGGGACTACGTGCTCTACCACCCCATTATATCAAAGATGGGTTTTGAAAAGGAAAAAGAAATTTTATTAATTACCACAATTCATACAACACCACCTTTGAGGATTACCACAATCCTCTTACAACACCTTCAAGGAGATTACCACAATCTTCCTTCAACACCTATGAAGAGTACCACACTCTTCAACACCTAAGATCACCCAAGTGTGCTCTTACCACAAGAACAACAACAAGGATATCTTGTTTTGGATGATGGACAAAATTCAAGATTACAACTCGATAATGACAATACAAATATTGAGTGCAAGTGTAATCAAGAATCAAAAGCCTAGACCTCAAGAGTGTGCAAGTGAAAGTACTTAGGCTAATACAACAAGATATGAAAATGTGTTTGCTTGTATGCTATTTGCTTGTATGTTGTGTTGTATCTTGTTGCTTGAATGTAACCTCTATTTATAGGAGAGGTCTTGGTTTGATTTCCAGACGTTGGCTCCTTCTTGGAGAGTGATTTCTGCAAAAATTAATGTAATTAAACTCAAGAAATAGATGTTAGAAATCAACCCCTTAAATTAGGAAAAAGTTGTCTTAAAAACCAACGGATAGTTTGCTGTCAAAACCGTATAGCGAGCGGTCACGCAGAGATAAGATTTGAAAGTATTTTTCACAAAAATACACAGGGGGACCGGTCGACGGGGGGTCCGATCGGTTTCCCCCTATGTGGACCAGTTGGGGTCCTCCAAAAATCAATACAGGGAAGTCTGTTCTCGAGGGCTTTCTACCAGTAAGCCGCCTTAGTCGACCGTCGCCCTCACCGATCGACCGCCTCCCGATTTTCCTTATGTCCCATTTTTTGTTTCAAAACTTAACTCAGTGCAGGCGCCGGTCCAACACGAGAGAAGTGTTGTCCAATTTTGTCGAAAATAAACTTCAAGAAATACTCCGAAAAATTAGTAAAAACATTTTATGACGATCGGGAGTATTTGGACAACATTTAGAAACATTGTTTTGGATGCATTTTACATAAGCAGACAAATAATTAGCTTATAAATCATAAGCTAATGATTAGTAAATCACATGCAAGTTATCACATTAATAAAAATAATAATTAATTAAATATTATATATACCAAAATCCATCATAATATCACCATTTTATTTGTTATTGTTATTCAAATAAAATAAAATAGAATAAAGATTAGTCAAATTCTTATACTTCATGTGCTTACTTCTTTTATTCTATCTCGGTTCTTCGATTAAAGAAATGTAAAAAAAATTACAATATAATATACATGTAAAAACAATTCATATATTATTTTAATTCTAGTAACAAAGTCAGTATTTTATTATTAACACTTAAACTTAATGTTTGTAGTCTTCCTATTTCCAGTGTCTTAAAAATAATAAACATTAACCTAATATATAAAAAGATTGATCAATTATTTTCATCGAGATTTAGTTATTAAATAAAACTATGAAAAATGATAAGTCAAAATCGAGTTTTGAAACTCTATTCAATTTCACACAAAATATCTTTATTTAATAAATAATAAAACCAAAGACAATCTTATGAAAGAAAAAATAAGTTAACAAATTTCACGTGTCAGTCTTCAATAATTAAATATAATACTAATTAACTTTTATATTTGAATTTCTTTTTGCATTCACTTATGTTTTTAAAAGGTATACATA
The DNA here is from genome assembly GCA_016081115.2 of Rehmannia glutinosa. Taxonomy (NCBI): domain Eukaryota; kingdom Viridiplantae; phylum Streptophyta; class Magnoliopsida; order Lamiales; family Orobanchaceae; genus Rehmannia; species Rehmannia glutinosa. The sequence continues at coordinate 329,958 of JABTTQ020003015.1, forward strand.
ATAAACCAAAAATTAATATAGTTTTTAAAATTTATAAACTTTTAGAAAGATATGTTATACTATTAGAGTCTGTACTTGCAATTGAATTTGACTATTTTGGTTGTATTAAAATTTACATAGTTGTAAATTTCGTGAGTCGTATAGTTATGAAAATTGCAATTATTCTTAAGATACTAAAACTAATCTATATTTGTTTGAAGAGACTGTAAATTTAAAATTGATCTCATTTTATCTCATTTACAAAATCAATTTATTTGTCGTAAAATATAATTATCAATCCATTTTTAGTGCCTTTTATTGAGAAAATGGTATATAGTACTTTAATCTTTATTTAAAATTTTGATGGAATTTTTTATCAAATAAGAAATATAGTTGCAAAATATTTTAGATATCATGTGTTAAAAAAACCCCCCTTAACTATTCTATTTTGCCTCCTTATTCCCGGAATAATTCATATTACCTGGCCAACATGGTCACTTCACTCCAATTTATTAATATATAGAGTTTAACACAATAAATTTGATACATAAATATTATTTTGAATATTTTGATTACTATATTGGTACCTAATTAACATGTAATTTAAGAAATATTAATGTTTGACATAGATATCAAACTATTTCATATTAAATAAGTTTAGTTTATTTATTTATTTGTTTACAATTTCATATGCACACAGTGAATTTCCAATTCTGATATCAAACTATTTCATATTAAATAAGTTTAGTTTATTTATTTATTTGTTTACAATTTCATATACACAGTGACTTTCCATTTCTGATTCATGTTTCAAGTTTTTCATAATATTTGATTTGTAAAAATTATGATAATTTGTACCCAATTTTATAACAATTGTCTTTATGCTTGAATATTTATAAGTCATAAATGTGTGCTTTTAAAATAAACTGAGATTTATCGAAAATATCAAATTATACATATTATATGAAAGTCATTTAATTTTTCTTTGGAATTCTCAGCTATGACCCACATATTTCTTTTAACTATTTACTTTTATTCTTTCAAATATTTATAATATGTTTTATTTGGTTTAATCCTAAACTATCTATATATATATGTGAGATTAACCCCAAAATTGTTTAGATCAATCTCAACTCATAATGTCAAGTATAACAATTTATTTTTCAATGTTTATTATTATTAGTTTTCACTCTTATTTGTTGTAATTATTTAACTTACTTAGTTTTATGAATGTTATATTAGTATTTGAACTAATATATAATTTATAATACATAATTACTTTCTCAATAGTCAAATTGTTACATATTAAATGAGTTTATTTACTTTCTTTTGCATAGCAGATATGATCTTTTAGACTAATCCAATTTTAGTTCATGTCACTCTTTCACACCATTTTATTAAAATTTAATTATTTTGGTATACGTTTTTATTATAAATATGTATCATATTGATATTTTAAATTTATAATTTTTAGGGGTGTAATTTTCAAACGACATTCAAGTTTTATCACAAATGTCAATTTAATATATATGGATTTTTTTATTAAGTTTGTCTTCTTTGTTTTTTTATAAATTTATATATAAAACTTTTAACACTTTTTTACACTTGTTCTTAAAATTTAAAGTATATAAAATAATCGAAAGATTGAAATCATAATATATTAAAAATAATAAATTAGAAACTAAAACTTATAATTGTATGTATAGAAAATTAAGTAAAATCCATATTAGCACATTTAATTAAAATTTAAAAGGTAAGTTTTTTGTTGGGACAAACGTTTTTTTGATTCTTGTTCGCTTTTTTTTCATCTTAATCGTATTCCTTTTACTCTGTACTTTTTATTTTACTAATATGGCTAATTAAAATAAAATATACATGAAATTGAAATAAAAATAAAATATGAAACTCTCTTACTTTCAATACTATTTCTTCAACAACCACCAATAAATTAATTTTTAAATTACATATTGCTAATTGAGGGAGAATTTTTGACCATAAAGGAATTATGTATTTTCTCGTAATTTTTATTTAGCATCAAAACCACCCAAAATATTTTTTTTATTTTATGTAGGTCCCAAGGGGTGTAAGTGTAAGGTTTAGAAGGGGGGGTTGAATAAACCTTACCAAATTTTCGATTTAGTCTTTTTAAATCTCTGAGTTCTACATACCATTTGTGTCCTTGATGGGACGGTCGAATTAGTCACTCAAGTAGAGTTAATCTCTTACAGATTTTGAGCCATTAATGGAGTAACTCATTTTGGCTATAATTTGACTCAATTGTGGTTTTTTTTTTTTTTGGAAGACTTAACACCCTTATGTTTGATTAAGCAAGATTTTAGAGCTTGATTTAGTTCTTATAATTTTATCAAATGGATAGCAAATTTATCGCCAGATATAAGCAAAGTTAAAAGTGCGGGAATTTAAATCTTTGAAATGTAAATGACACAATAAAATTTTTATAGAGGTTCAAGATGGGGTAATTCTTCTACTCCTCTCTTCTCCAACTCCCGGAGGAATCCACTAGGTAATGATCGTTTACAAAGTGGTAACAGTCCGGATCACAAGTCTTGATCACAATGGCCGACTTGATCCTTAGGGACTCACCGAGACGCCTTGATCACTCACCGCTTCTCGACGACTCGCCTTCTTCACAGGGCAATTGCTTTGCTACTACTGACTCACTTGCTCAAGCTCTTTGGATTTGATCACGAAGCCCTCCAAAAGCTTAAGTCTTGGTTCACTTGAACCTTTCTACAATCCTTCTGGAATGTAGACCCCTTTGTTTTCGTATTTTCCTCTTCAACTGATTGAAGTTCTCTTTCCTTCCAGGTAAGTGTTGGATTGATGTACTTCAAATGTAGGCTTGAGGATTGAGATTTTTTTTTCTTGATTTTTCTAATGTGCTTGTTTATCTCACGTGTGTGTCATCTATCTTTCTCAAACAAACTCCTCAGCCTTTTATAGTGAACTTTCAAAAATTTGCCCGTTGAAGAGATAGGCTTATTTTTGAAAGTCACTTTGCGTCGTTGGCTTGCATCCTTGAATTGCCATTTCCTCGTATGAATTGTTCCTTCACCTTTTCGAGTTCGACACGGTGTAGTGCTTCCCATTCGTTCATTTCTTTTGCACGCTTTAGGGGATCGAGCACTCCAAGAAAGGTGGTATGGAGATATTACTTGTTTAAGTAAATGTCTTGATTTTGGCAACGGTTCTTTTACGATTATCTCGACTTGATCGCATTTCCTTGCTTTCCCAGGTGACTTAGAGTCGCTTCCAATCATTGGATGACTCTTTCGTCACTTCAACTTGAGACTTGGCTTCTCTTGAGTTGTCTTGATCGATGTTCCACTCACCAGATCTCACCGCTTCTTGATCGAGTTCTGTCGCTCTTCTTTCTTGTACTCGGACTGTATCTCAACAGAGTTTTCCTTCAAGTCTTGATTGTCTTCTTGCATGTTAGGCGTAGGCCGACTTAACTCACTTGGCCACTCTAATTATTACAATACTTTTACAAAGCAAGAATTGGGGTGCCAACTTTCTATTCTAAGTTTTACATGGCATTCATCAAAATCTAAACAATAAAATTCCTAACAATTTCCCTTTTGATGATGCCAAAACTTAAATCATTCAAAGATGCAAACAAAGAATGATACATACAGATAGTGTATTGACATAGAATGTATGCAGTTAATCAATTCTTTTTATTGATCATATCATTCTTGTTCCTCAACACAATGTTTACAAGGTGTATCGAGCACATAATTGTCCATCGAAAATAAAGAATTTATAACTTTATTACAGAAGACTTACATTGTATGTATTTACATAATAAAATACACGAAGGGGTGGACAAAGAACACTTCATCTTCTTCATTGTCTCCTTCTTTCATCTTGATCAACATCTTATTCTCTTCTTCTTCTTCTTCTCATCACCGCTTCTTTTTCTTCTCATATGCCTTCCTGGCGCCTTCATCTCTTCTTAATCTTTCCCGTCTCTCCTCCCATAGCTGAGTTTGTCTTTTGTTCTCTTCTTCTATTCTTTTTGCATACTCAGCGTTAGTTTTCGCCACTTTCAAATTTGCCACTTGGTCAAGTTTTCCACCCAGAGATCCCTCCTTTCTTCCCCTCGGATCTACGTATTCAATATTCTTGGGCAGAGGCCAGTCCAAGCTTCTTCCTCCACTATCGCTTCTTCCTCTACCTCGGGGCGATATCAATCGGGGTCTTCTTTCCAACTGAGTGACTGACGGAGTGACCAGCAGTGAGTTGTCTCACGTCGTCGCCTTCTTCTTCACATAATGTGAGACCCTTTTCCCAAGACAGAGTCCCAAGCTTGAGCCATGGACATATTTGCAAAGTATCCCTCGGACTTGAGCGTTTTAAATTCATCGACCGACGTGGCTCGTCCCGACATTTGAGATGGCATAGGTGTCTCTCGTCTCACCGAATGCCTCCGTGTTCTTTCAAGATGTTCATCACCCTGGCATCCATTCTTCCTTCCACTTCCTTCATCCCTCGCTTCAATTGATTTTCTCTTCTCACCTATAGATACAACAGAGTGTTGGAGTGGCAGAGTCACCGGAGTTTGTCGCTTATAATGTCACCGTGATGTGACCTTGTTGGGGTTTGTGCAATCATCAATGTCACATCCGTTGATCCTTCCCCTCAACATGCTTTCCTTTCTTTTCGTTTCAAGACTTCCTCACCGATTTTCCCGACTCACCGCTTCCTTTCTCTTTTCTGGCCAGATTTTGTCGCTTTAAGGTATTCCTCTTCCCCCTTTTGGCATCATCAAAGGATAGAGGAACCCTGTGGAACATCTTTGGCAAGCATGAAGTCGAGTCTTCGATGGTTGAGTTCTCGCTTCAAGTCTGTCTTTGTGTTGTATGCAAACTGAATTCGACGAGTAGCGTTGGATTCTCAATGAAATCGCTTCATCTCAGCCATGAGAAGCTGAATTTTCTTGTCATATGTTCTTCCAAACGCTGTATATCATTTGCATTCTCGCTCACGCAGCAGCCTTGATCTCGGCAGTGTGAGCTTCATGCATATGCTCAATGTGTTCCTCACCGTTTTGCATCGCATTTTCAGCTCTACACCAGAAGCTTTGTTGAACAATTGTCTCAAATATCTCAATTCCACACGCATTGTTTTTCTTTGTTGCCACCATTCCCTTATCCGAATGTTATGCCAGAATGTAAATCACGTGTAAGTGTGGCATCTCCGTTGTCCAATCGCATGTCCAAAGAGGCTCGATGCCTCTCCATCCTTTCAATCTCAAAGAAAGAGTGCCTTGAACACTTCTCGAGCTTCACTTGATTCTTTTGCAGGTGTACTGATGGCCATACAAAGATCGAAGTCATAATTACTGGAACAATGGTGTTGTTGGAAGAACAGAGCTGGTTTGTGATAGCGTGCTGTTCGTTTTCTCGATTCTTCGTGGAGTTCTCGTATCTCCAAATAAAAGGGAAAGATTCTACAAAAGAATCATCACCGCCAACCGGGATCTGTTCGATGATGAGCGGTGCGCGTGAAGTTCTTTTTGGGAATCGATCCGCTGCAGCTTGAGGAGCCGAGAGGTAGTCTCTTGTTCACTGGGTTCATTTGTGCAAGAGACCCGCTTGCCGAGCCTCACTGCCTTAACAGCCTTCGTTGGTCTCATGATTTCTCCATTTCAAGAGACTGGTCCTCGGCTTTATCGGAAGCGTCATCGGACGATGATGAGATTTCCATTGGTGGCTCATCATCAAAATTAAAGGTTTGACGAGTAGTCTTGGGATCGACTTTGCTCGTGCTTGGAACATCCACGGTGAGTCTTTTGGATTTGTCATGGGGATGACTCACCTTCTTCTTCGCCTTCCGATCCTGAAAAGTGACATCGTGGTTGTCCTGGGAATCATGAAGTGCGCTGATCTCCTTCTCGGACGATGGGTCGATGATACCAGGAGGGATGTTCTCTACTTGGTTTGCTTTACCCTGGGAAGTCTCAACCTCCCGTGGCCTTCATTTCCTCCAATAGTCTCTCTATCGCGAGAGGCTTGGTCCTCCTTTCGACAGTGTCACTGCCTTAGTGGTCTTCTACAGCTGGCATCCATTGAGTCTCAACCCCATGGATTGCACTTTCATCGCCTGCAGTGTTAACTCCTGTGGTCTACGTTCTTCCTCAGGCCGATCGCATCGCTAGCTGGCTATTAGCCTTCAGAGCGCTTGTCACCTCACCTAAGACAGTCTCAATCGCCTCGAGCTTCGTTGATGGCAACTTGTTGTTCTTCTTGTGTTTGAGTTTTTCTACTTCGCCTCCGCATTCTTTGTGGAGTCATCGCAGATCCTCCGACCTTGCCGCAGCGGTGGAGGAGTTTCCCTCACCGGGCGCACCACCGAGTGACTTGGAATGGGGTCACTCGTCTCCAAGCTCCTACTGTTTCGATTGATGGTTCACCCGTTGGGGCAGGTGGTAGCACATCTTCAATAGGGGTTGGCTCGACCGGGGTCCCCACTATCCAGCTTTCATCGCCACCTCCTTATCGCCTTCTTCCGAGTGAGTGGGAAGTGGTAGCAAAGAATAACAAAGTGGCTATTTGTCAACCACTCCCATTGGATCGATTTCACCGTGGTTCGAGGACTCTCCGGTCCCTCCATTAGTCTTTGCTCGTGAAGGATTCTTGATTCATGCAATGCTTGCCGATTTGCAACTCTTCATGCGGCGGGCAAAGATTTCTCTCGTTCCTCGCCATCGCCGTGAGAAGACATCAAGGAGAGGATGTGTGTGTTCTGCGGGTGCCGAGATAGGCGCGATGCTTGCCTTCTCACGTGCTTTCGCTTCTTCAGCTTTTTTTTCTCTCCTTGTCCTTGTAGATCCAGAATGTCGATGCAGCTTGTCTTCATCCGTAGCCGGGAGCACAAAGAGTTAATCCAAGGAAATTTAGCAGCCTTCTTCTTCTTCTTCTATGAACTCAGCCGTTGGAACTGCTCCTCGACTTGCTCAACTTCCATTTTTCCACTCACGCAGACGATTTTGGATGTCCGGGTAAGGTGGAGATAGGATCATTACATCACTATCCGCTTGGGCTGGTTCTTTCTTGTGCTTCACTGTGAGTGAGCTACAACAGTGTGTCTTGGTTGCCTCTCTCATTTGATCGCTTCAAACAGATTTCCGTCATGTTTATCAACTACATCCGAGACTCTACTTCTTCGCAGTCTCCGGTATTTGTGCTAGCTGAGTAATCGACTCACCGGGTTTCTCCTATTCGGATCGCTTTACAAGTCTTCTTCGTCTCTTAGTTTGTACTGAGGGATTTTCGGTTCGAGACGGTGTCCTCTCGAGTCTTGGGCGGCGGGGCCGGTGCAGGTGTTTGTTTCGAGGAGCAGCCGTCGTGGCTTCTGCTTCTCCTTTTTGACGATCGGAGAAGGTATTTGTGAGTCCTTCTCGACGCCGTAGGGCAGGGTGACACTACTGGGCCGGGCAGTGATCGCTGCAGGGCGGGAGCATGTTTGGTTTTCTTTCCGCAGGGGCAAGCATTTTCTTGGTACCGCAGGGGCTTTTTCTTCTTGGCCGAGAGGAAGCGATTTGTGTCTTCGGGTCACCGATTCCCCTCATTGGTGTCGCCTCTTGGCGTAAGCTCGCTTCGAGCACAGAGAGATTAGTTCAACATCCTCTTGTTAACATGGAAAGCCTTCCCATGTCTAAGAGGGACTCCTTTCACCTCCAATAGCCGCCAATCACTGTGCCATATCCAGTGGATCCTCCAAATGTGCCATCTTCTTTGAAGGACTTGTTCCCACGCTCGACAGAGAATTGTCAGAGATAAACTCAGCCCAAGCTTTTCTTTATCTTCTTTTCTTCGATGATTGCAGCCATCACAATCAGTTTTGCTTTTGCTTGGTCAAAGCCGCCAAATTTGATGTCGATACATTTGGCAACTATGTCCAACAATTTGTGATAATCCTCCTTGGCAGATCTCTTGTTTGTTGTGTATATTATTTTGTCAAAGAACGCCGGACTTGGCTATTTCTTTCCATGCGTCAGCCAAGTTTACATCAGCCTCTTTAATCTCGATGCTCCTTCGCCGGGTAGTGAGCAATATTCACCAAATCCTTGGCAAAGTGATAGTCACCGCTTCCCGTGAACAAATGACTTGATTCCTTCATCGTGAATCTCAAAGATTCACGAGAATTGTGCGACCTCCTCCACATAGGTCATCGATAATCTAGCGTTAGAAACGGTTTTAATCCGGACGCTTTCCAACTTCTCCGCGATTTTCTTTACCAGGGTGTCATCGACCGCTTCACCATTCCGTTGAAATCCACCGTCGAACCGTGTGGATTTGCTTTCCCAACTTGGTAAAGTCATAAGTTGGTGCCATTTTTTAATTATTTCATGGAAAACTCAGTAAAATGATTTGGAGATCGATAGGTTTCGAGAGTATTTTGCCTTTGCTTTTTTTGAGAGAAATAGATGAACAGTTTTTAGAAGTGTGAGAGAGAAACGGATTTAAAATGGTTTAAATATGGTTTATGAAAGGACGTGCAGACGGTTTTTGAATTGTGATCGAAATCAACGGCTTGATTTCGCGACGCCAATTGAGCATTTCATGTCTCGTATTTAATGCGGCAAAGATTTATATCCAATCATAAGCTTGGTGTGCAATTTTTTTATGTCCCGTACACATCATCATTATGCCGACGTGTTCCTTAAAACATTCCCGCTTAGTCAAAACGATCAAGGCGTTTTTGTCACTTTGCTCATAAGTTATTCAAATTTTATCTCTTAGCCGATTTAACTCTACTTCTCACAGCTTCTTTTATGACTGACATTTATCACCGACTTGGTGTAGCCGTTTTTCCGACATACTGATTGATCGAAATGATTGCTTTTCTCTTTTTTCACCTCCTTTTCTCGTTTCCATTTTTTTCTTTGGTTCTTCCGTCAGGTCTCAACTTAGTTCAATTAATCCCAACTCATGCTTGAGTTCTTCAAATCTTGACTCACATAATGGTTTTGTGAAGATGTCGCCTAGTTGTTTATCGCTTGAGATATATTCCAGGGTGATGTCCTTCTTTTTCAACATGATCTCTTATGAAGTGATATCTCGACATCAATATGTTTTGTTCTTGAATGCAACACAGATTTTGAGTGATTGCATTGCACTTGTGTTATCACACATGATTGGAATTTCTTTTTCTTCAACTTCATAATCTCTCACCATTGCCTCATCCATAGACTTGGGCACAACAACCGCCGCAGCCTATGTATTCTCGCCTCACCAGAGAGGTGGCTATTGAATTTTGCTTTTGCTAAACCAGAAATCAGTCTGTTTCCTAAAGCATTTGACATGTGCCTGAAGTGCTCTTCCCGTCCACTCGTGATCCAAAGATAGTTTAATCAATAACCAATTAGCTTGAATCCACCTTCATTTCGATACCATAGCCTACTTTCGCTTCCTTTTATGTATCTCAATATTCTCTTAGTCGATGTCATATGGTTTCTTTTGGAGCAGATTGAAATCTTGCACATACACCTACAAAGAAAGGTGATGTCCGCCCGCTTGCCGTGAGATAGAGCAATGATCCAATAAGTGCTCAGATCTTCTTTGATCTGTGCTTGCCATCCGCATCCATGTCCATTTTGATCGATGTGTTCATTGGTATTTTTACGTAACACTTCTCCTCCATACCAAACTTCTTCATTAAATCTCGTGTATTTTGTTTGACTTATGAAAGTTCCATCCTTCATTGCTTCACTTGAAGTCCAAGGAAGAATGTCGCCTTCTCCCATCATGCTCATTTCAAATTTACTTTGCATGAGGTTTGAAAATTTTTCACACAGCTCTTTTTGTTAGTGGATCCAAAAATGATGTCATCCACATATATTTGAACAAGCAAGATACTCTTCTTGTCTTGAATTTCAAAAGTGTTCTATCTACTTTTCCTTTTGTGAATCCATTTTCGTTAGGAATTGTGATGAGTATCATACCATGCTCGGGTGCTTGCTTCAATCCATACAGGCTTTCTTGAGTTTGTATACCTTATCTCCAAGAGTCTTCTCGCTTCAAATCCTCGGAGGTTGTTCAACATACACTTCTTCTTCCAATAAGCCATTTAGAAATGCACTTTTTACATCCATTTGATATACAATGAAATTCTTGTGAGTCGTGATAGGCAAGAAACATCCTTATAGCTTCCAATCTTGCTACAGAGCAAATGTTTCATCAAAATCTATTCATTCTTCTTGGCAATATCTTTCGCTACCAATCTTGCTTTGTTTCTTACCACAGAGCCTTCCTCGTTCATTTTATTTCAACACCCATTTGGTTCCAATAACATTTTGATGTATGGGTCTTTGCACTAATTCCCATACTTTATTTCTCTCAAATTGATTCATTTCTTCTTGCATGGCTTGAATCCAATGTGTGTCATCCAATGCTTGTGACACATCTTTGGGATCAATTTGTGATATGAAGCATGTGAACATTGCTTCTTGTTGAGTCTCGATCTTGTCTTGACACCTTCTCTTATATCTCCAATGACAAGTTCTCGTGGATGGTCTTCACCATCTTACATCAAAGTTGAAGTAAGTTAGTTGGATTGCCGACTTACCGTGTTGTCGCGGGTCCTCTCTCAGAATCACTTAGCCGCAAATTTTCCAAATTGCTTTTGAGATTCACTATCTCATCTTCTTCTCAATTGATAATTCCGCCTTCACTTCAAAGATAGTGGACTCTTTCAGATGGTTGGATGATTCAACTTTATCACCGACTCTTCAATGTCTTCTCCATTTATATTTGCTCATCAAATACTACATGAATGGATTCCTCTCAGAACCATAGTTCTTTTGTTGAGTATTCTCAGAGGCTTTGCTTTCACCGAGTATCCTAAGAAGATACCTTCATCACGCCTTTTAGCATCGAAAGCCTTTAGATTGTTTTGCCATTGTTGTGATGAAGCATTTGCATCCAAATATTCTCAAATATGCAACATTTGGTTTTCTTCCACCCGATCTCATAGGAGTCTTTGTCACCGCCTATTTATCATACATCTGTTTTGGGTGTAGCAAGTCGTGTTGATTGCTTCACTCAAAATCTTTTTGGTAACTCGTCACCTAACATGGTCCTTGCCGCTTCTTTGAGAGTTCTATTCCTTCTTTTCGCAACTCCATTCTCGTGGAGTCCTTTGCCGATAGTTCATGACCAATACCATTCTCAATACAATATCAATTATTATTCCATCGACAAACTCAGCCTTCCTCTATCCGATCTTATTTTGATAATGGTTTGACTCTTCTCATTTTGAATCCTTTTCATCACCGTGGTAGTTTTTGTAGAGTTTCTTTCTTCTTACACATGAATATTGTCCATGTATATCTTGAGTAGTCATCTACTACCACCAAGGTGTATTTCTTTCCACTTATGTTGGCCGGGTTCCATCCAAATAGATCCATATGAAGTAGATGCAATATTCTTGTTGAGGATGGGCATGTCTTTTTTTTTTGAATGAAGACTTGATTTGTTTTCCCTTCGACATGCATCACATATACTCTCCTTCAGATATCGAGTCCGAAGTCCTTCTACAAGATGACTTTTGCCGCCTTGTTAATTGTTTTGAAATTCAGTGACTCAATTTTTTTGTGCCACAACCAACTTGATTCAAATTCAGATTTTGCTAGAGACATGTTCTAGGTGTTGCAAGCTTGACCAATCCACTACATACATATTTTTCTGCTTCTACATCCTTGCAAAGACTCACTTCATTTGATTTAATATCTTTGATTTGGCACATACCCATGTTGAATCCAACATTGTACCCTTGTCACAGAGCCGATCGATACTCGCGAAGTTGAAGTTGAGTCCTTCAACATATGCAACATCCGTGATTTCTAATCCATTCTCTTGATGGATCCAATGCCTCTTATTTCACCAGAGCTTCATTTCCTCCAAATATGACTTTTGCTCCTTTGACTTCCTTGAATTTTGACAGATTCCTCTTATTTCCTCGTCATATGTCTTGAATGTACCACTATCCATGTACTGTGTTCCTTGGCACTCACTGCTCCTTAAACCCGCAATCAAGGAAATTAAGTTTTTTAGGTACCCATACTTGTCCTGGGTCCCGAGGGGTTAGAATTGTAAGATGATCCAACCAACCTATAGCCAAATGATTTGACTCAAGAGGTTGCCATCTATCTGCCATAATCATAATTAATCCCGCAAATTGCTTGGGGATTCTAGGTTCATACAAATTGCCTCTCTTTTGTCTCAGATGCCCGCATATGTGTTTTAGCAATTGCCTTTCCTTGGGTAGTTGTGGTGTTTTTGAGTGTAGTGCCTAGGTGCATATGTGTGTCGATGAAAGCTCTTATACTTTTGGAATGGCCTTTGCCGAGTTCTGTGCCTTGCCATCTCGGGGCTTATATTCCATAAGTCTATGCCGATAGTTCACATTATTCCAATCACTTGGCTTGATATTTTCTACCATTCCCATCATTTGTATTTCTTTTATGGATTTTCTGGGGTTTTTGGTAGCTCGCTTTTTCTTTACAGAGTATTTTCTGCTTGGAGTTTGCCGAGGACTCTACCGATCTTTTCTCACTGCCCTTTCAAAGACTCTCAACTCGGTCGTTTTCCTTTTCCTTTGTAACCAAGGCCGCTTTGCTTAGTAATGTGCTTTGGAGTGAATGTGTGTGCAACATTTAGAGTTTTGATTTTTCAGATTCTTCATGACTTGAAGATCCTTTTTCCAAAATTACTTTTGAGGTTTGACATGGCATAGAGAAATTAAATCCTAAGCCTGCCTTATCTCTACATTCTCTTTGACTCATAATAAGATCATCCAATGATTTAGATGCCTTAGTGAATGAGGCAATAACATTCTTGAGGTCATTCTCCTCTTTTCTATAGCAAAGAATTTCTCGCTTACTAATTTAGCATTTTCAAATTTTTAAACTTTCATTTTCAACAACTATTTGACTTAGAGTACTACTCCTTAGTCACTTTGAGTTTTGACTTTTGAGTAGGCTGTTTTCCTCATTCAATAGTGTGTGAGGATTTAATGTGTTCAAAGTCTTTCATCATTTTGCCTAATGAATCATAAAGATCAAAGAGGTGATGAAGTGTGTGTGTCGCCACTATCACTATCACTAGTCCGAGCTTGTTGAGTTAGATTGTACCTCATCTTTTTGATCTTGTTCTTTGGCCATCAAGCAGATCGGGCTTCTTCTTTCGAGTCACTTGAGTAGTCGCCTTCACTACTCTCTCAATCAATTGTCTTCTTGACTTGTCTGTTTCAAATAGCTTCTCGCAGCCTATCATTGCTTTTTTTTTTTTTTTTCTTTCTTTTTTCTCTCAAGACCTTTCTTTTTCTTTCTTCATCTCTCAGATTTGTTGACTACATGATATGAGCAAATAATAGCATAGTGACTGGTTGTCTACGCCCAACATAGATATTCACTTTTGATCACCTTCTTTCCATTCTTGAGTTGTCGATCCTTTGATACTCAACTTTTTGATGATCTGCTTTCTTGGTTGGCCCGCTTTCCTTGATTTAGAGGGAGTCGAGTGTCTTCTCCGGAAGATTCACCCTTTCCTCTCTTTTAGTTCTTATTGAAGAACTTGTTGAACCTTTTAACCATCGGGGCTATTTTTCCGGGGTCAACGACTTTTTGACTCGCCTTTCTTCCCATCTTTAACAATTAGAGCTGCTTTGCTTTGGGTACAAATTGTCTCTTCCTCGGGTCTTTTCTTCTCACTCAAACTCATAGGCTTTGAGGTCCGAGAATAACTCATGGTTGGATGTCTTTGATAGGTCCATGGAATGTCTCAGCTGCCATGACCTTCATTTCCCATTCACCGAAGACTTTTTAGGATTTTCATACACATTTCTTCTCGTGTATATTCCTTTCCAAGTGCAGATAGCTCATTTGTGATTTCGTGAACCGAGCATCCAGCTTGATCCAGGTTTTCTCCCGAGATCATTTTGAAGTTCTCAAATTTTTGTACAAACCATCGATAGTTTGTTTTTTTGATTTGTTTCCGAGCCTTCACAAATCAATGTCAACTTGTCCTGCATTTCCTTAGCCGCTTTTGCAAGATTTGACTTTATTGAATATGGCTTTGTCCAAGGTTTTGTACAGTGATGTCCTTGGCTACATTGTCCAGGTTGTATTTTTTCTCATCATTTGTCCACTCAGCTTCTTGGTTTTTCAACCATGATCGGTCCGGGAGCAAAGATCTTCTTCTCCTTCACCGCAACTCTTCGCATAACTATGTTCACCTTTAATATTTGCAGAGGCCCATCTTCTATCACAATCCACATCTCATCATGTAATGCCGATAGATGAGCTCGCATACGAATTTTCCAATCATCAAATTCTTCAATAGTGAACATAGGGATGCGTGTCAAATTTGCTTCCATGATAATGACTTTTAATGATAAAAAGAGTTTTGAAAATTTAAGTACTAAAGCAGACTTTGAAAAGTTTGGAGATCTAGTTCAAGAACTGCCGGAGGGTTCAATGAACCAACCGCTCCGATACCACTTGTAGGTCCAAGGGGTGTAAGTGTAAGGTTTAGAAGGGGGGTTGAATAAACCTTACCAAATTTTCGATTTAGTCTTTTTAAATTTACAGAGTTCTACATGTGTCCTTGATGGACAATGAATTAGTCACTCAAGAGAGTTAATCTCTTAATGCACTCAAATTTTTGAGTAAGTTAATGGAGTAACTCGGATGTTGGCTATAATTTGACTCAACTGTGGTTTTGTTTTCATTGGAAGACTTAACACCCTTATGTTTGATTAAGCAAGATTTTTAGAGCTTGATTTAGTTCTTATAATTTTATCAAATGGATAGCAAATTTATCAAACAGATATAAGCAATTAAAAGTGCAGAATTTAAATGCCGAAATGTAAATGACACAATAAAATTTTTATAGAGGTTCAAGATGGGGTAATTCTTCTACTCCTCTCTTCTCCAACTCCGGAGGAATCCACTAGGTAATGATCAGTTTACAAAGTGGTGGTAACAGTCCGACAAGTCTTGATCACAACAAATTTGACTTGATCCTTAGGGACTCGGCCTGAGACGCCTTGATCACTCACCGCTTCTCGACGACTCACTTCTTCACTGCAGGGCAGCCGCTTTGCTACTACAACTCACTTGCTCAAGCTCTTTGGATTTGATCACGAAGCCCTCCAAAAGCTTAAGTCTTGGTTCACCTTGAACCTTTCTACAATCCTTCCCCGAATGTAGACTCCTTGTTTTCGATGATTTTCCTCTTCAATCGATTGAAGTTCTCTTTCCTTCATGTAAGTGTTGGATTGATGTACTTCAAATGTAGGCTTGAGGATTGAGATTTTTTCAGTTTTTCTAATGTGCTTGTTTATCTCACGTGTGTGTCATCTATCTTTCTCAAACAAACTCCTCAGCCTTTTATAGTGAACTTTCAAAAATTTTGTTGAAGAGATATGCTTATTTTTGAAAGTCACTTTGCAAATAAGTTGGCTTGCTTCTCTTGAATTGTCATTTCTCGTATGAATTGTTCCTTCACCTTTTCGTAGTTCTCCGACACGGTGTAGTGCTTCCCATCGTTCATTCCTTTTGCACGCTTCAGGGATCGAGCACTCCAAGAAAGGTGGTATGGAGATATTACTTGTTTAAGTAAATGTCTTGATTTCGGCAACGGTTTTTTTACGCTTATCTCGACTTGATCGCATTTCCTTGCTTTCCCTGTGACTTAGAGTCGCCTTCCAATCATGGATGACTCTCTTCCGTCACTTCAACTTGAGACTCGCTTTCTTGAGTTGTCTTGATCGATGTTCCACTCACAGATCTCACCGCTTCTTCCGAGTTCCTGTCTGCTTTTCTTTGCCGTGACTCACAGATCTCAAACAGAGTTTTCCTTCAAGTCTTTTGTTGTCTTGCATGTAGGGGCGTAGGTGATTTAACTCACTTGGCCACTTAATTGTTACAATACTTTTTACAAAGAAGATTGGGGTGCCAACTTTCTATTCTAAGTTTTACATGGCATTCATCAAAATCTAAACAATAAAATTCCTAACAATTTCCCCTTTTTGATGATGCCAAAACTTAAATCATTCAAAGATGCAAACAACAATGATACATACAGATAGTGTATTGACATAGAATGTATGCGCAGAATCAATTCTTTTTATTGATCATATCATTCTTGTTCCTCAACACAATCACATAAGGTGTATCAGAGCACATAATTGTCCATACTTTGAAAAATAAAGAATTTATAACTTTATTGCAGAAGACTTACATTGTATGTATTTACATAATAAAATACACGGGCGGGTGGACAAAGAACACTTCATCTTCTTTCATTTTCCTTCTTTCATCTTGATGAGCATCTTCTTTCTTCTTCTCTTCTTTCTCATCATCACCGCCTTCTTTTTTTCTTCTCATATGCCTTCCCGGGCAGCTTCATCTCTTCTTAATCTTTCCCCTGTCTCTCCTCCCATAGCCGAGTTTGTCTTTTGTTCTCTTCTTCTATTCTTTTTGCATACTCATGCTAGTTTTCGCCACTTTCAAATTTGCCACTTGGTCAAGTTTCCACCCAAGAGATCCCTCCTTTCTTCCCTCGATCTACGATTCAATATTCTTGGGCAGAGGCCTAGGTCCAAGCTTCTTCCTCCACTCATCGCTTTTCCTTTCTACTCGGGCGATATCAATCGGGTCTTTCTTTCCACTGAGTGACCAGCAGAGCGATCGCGGCTTGAATCATTACCACGCATTTTCTTCACATAATGTGAGACCTTTTTCCCAAGATAGTCCAAGCTTCGGAGCCATGGACATATTTGCAAAGTATCCTCGTGACTAGCGTTTTAAATTCATCGATCGATCGTGGCTCGGCTCCGACATCCGAGATGGCATAGGTGTTCTCGCTTCACCGGAATGCCTCCTGTTCTTTCAAGATGTTCATCACCCTGGCATCCATTCTTCCTTCCACTTCCTTCATCCCCGCTTCAATTGATTTTCTTCTCACCATAGATACAAAGCAGAGTGTTGGAGTGGCAGAGTCACCGGAGTTTGCCGCTTATAATGTCACCGTGATGACTTGTGGGGGGTTTGTGCAATCATCAATGTCACATCCGTTGATCCTTCCCCTCAACATGCTTTCCTTTCTTCTCGCTTCAAGACTTCCTCACCGATTTTCCCGACTCACCGCTTCCTTTCTCTTCGGCCAGATTTTGTCGCTTTAAGGTATTCCTCTTCCCCTTTTTGGCATCATCAAAGGATAGAGGAACCCCAGGAACATGCCGCAAGCATGAAGTCGAAGTCTTCTAATGGTTGAGTTCGCGCAAGTCTCGCTGCGTTGTATGCAGCCCGGAATTCAGATCGAGTAGCGTTGGATTCGCGAAATCGCTTCATCTCAGCCATGAGAAGCGTGAATTTTCTTGTCATATGTTCTTCCAAACGTCAGATATCATTTGCATTCTCGCTCACGTAGCAGCCTTGATCTCTAGGTGAGCTTCATGCATATGCTCAATGTGTTCCTCGCCGTTTTTGCATCGCATTTTCACTTCCACACCAGCAGCTTTGTTGAACAATCGTCTCAAATATCTCACCTGCTCCACACGCATTGTTTGTCCGTTGCTACCATTCCCTTATCCGAATCAAGTATGCCCGGGGAATCACCGTTGTGTTGGGTGGCATCTCTCGTTGTCCAATCGCATGTCCAAAGAGGCTCGATGCCTCTCCATCCTTTCAATCTCAAAGCAAAGAGTGCCTTGAAAACTTCTCGAGCTTCAAATGATTCTTCATGTACTGATGGTGGCTATACAAAGATCGGGTTACACTACCGAACAATGGTGTTCGCTGGAAGAACAGAGTCAGGAGTCCGTGATAGCGTGTTTGCTCGCTTTCGATTCTTCGTGGGAGTTCGTATCTCCAAATAAAAAGGGAAAGATTTCATAAAAGAATCATCACCGCCAATCGGGATCTGCTTCGATGATGAGCGGTGCGTGAAGTTCTTTTTGGGAATCGATCCGCTGCAGCCTTGAGGAGCTCGAGCAAAGAGCCTCTTGTTCACCGGGTTCACAGGCAAGAGACTGCGCTTGCCGAGCTCACTGCCTTAACAGCCTTCATTGGTCTCAACTGATTTCTCCATTTCAAGATCGTCTCGCTTTATCGTTGTTATTGACGATGATGAGATTTACTGGTGGCTCATCATCAAAATTAAAGGTTTGACGAGTAGTCTTGGGATCGACGGTTGCTCGTGCTTGGAACATCCACACCGAGTCTTTGGATTTGCCGCCGGGGACGACTCGCTTCTTTCTTCGCTTCCGATCCTTAAAAGTGACATCGTGGTTGTTCTGGGAATCATGAAGTGCGCCGATCTCCTTCTCGATGGGTCGATGATACTGTGAGGGATGTTCTCTACTTCTACCGCTTGACTCTGAAGTCTCAACCTCCTGTGGCCTTTCTTCATTTCTCCAAATAGCTTCTCATCCGCGAGGCTGTCCTCCTTTCGATGTAGCAATACGTAACCGAACGAAGTGGCTTG